>CM067373.1:94986790-95586790 GCA_034401795.1 Chaetoderma sp. LZ-2023a | reverse complement strand
CTTGCTCAGAAAAGCCCTCCTTAATTCTAGATTCCTTGACAACATCCACGCAGTCAATCTGAACATTGACGGATTGTTGTGAAGGGCCTTGCCCTGGAAGATAATATCGTCCATCAGAGGCAGAGGAACCGGATTGCAGACCAGAAGGTCCAGCAGATCCGTATACCACGATCGGCTTGGCCAATCCGGGGCGATCAGAAGCACTTGGCATTCCTCTTGTCTGATTTTCTGAAGAATTTTTGGAATCAGGATTGCTGGAGGGAATGCGTATGCATACATTCTCCCCCAGCTGATAGCTAACGCATCTGTTGCGAAAGCGCTTGGATCCGGAATCGGAGAGACGTACGTCGTCATCTTCGCATTCTTCTTCGTTGCGAACAAATCGATGTTGGGTTTCCCCCAATGGTCGAACAGACGATCCGCCACACATTGATTTAGTTGCCATTCCGTGGGTAAAACACTCATCCTTCGGCTCAATGAGTCTGCTAGCAGGTTTAACCTTCCCGGAATATGAACTGCTTTCAAGGTAATCTGGTGATCCAGACACCAACAAAGCAGTTTCCATGTCATCATACAGAGACTGGGCGACTTCGTTCCGCCCTGGCGATTTATGTAAGTCACAACTGTTGAGTTGTCTGAACGAATAAGAACAATCTTGCCCTGAACTTTCTGTAAGAAATGTTCCAGGCCCAGGACTACTGCTTTTAGCTCCAGTAGATTTATATGTTCCTTTGACTGTTCCAGATTCCAAAGCCCTGATATCGTGGACTCTTCCAGGCAAGCTCCCCAGCCCTCCATCGATGCATCTGTATACACAGTCACCTGAGGGTGGGGAGGGGTTAGCAAAACCCCCACCAAGAGATTCTCTGTATTCAACCACCATTGCAGGTGGTGAATGAGAGGCGCCAACACTGACACATTCGAGTCCAGCGAACCTGTACTCTGGGTCCATTGTGTCATGAGAAATAACTGGATCGGCCGCCTGCGTAAGGCGGCCTGAGGAATGACTGGTTCCAATGAAACCATCAACCCCAGCATTCTCAAGTAAACCCGTGCCAGGACATGACGACTGTCGCACACTGACTGAATTAATGAGATGAGTTTCTGAACTCTCTCCTGAGTAGGATAAACATATCCTGTCTCTAGATCGAAGAACATCCCCAGGTAAACAAACTTCTGGGATGGAGTCAGCTCTGATTTTGGGAAATTGATCATCCAGCCTAAGTCTGTGAGAGTTTTCAAAACAATCTCCAGATTGGCCGACAAACTTTCCCGGGTGTGCGCTTTCAACAGCCAGTCGTCTATGTACGTGTGGACTGCTATGCTTCTCCTGCGGAGGTATGCTGTGATCGCAAGAACCACACGGGTGAAAACCCGAGGAGCCGTGGAAATTCCGAAGGGCAACACCCTGAATTCCCACTGTCTGCCCTGGAATGCAAATCTCAGGAAGCGACAGAAACTCCCGTGGATGGGGATGTGGAAATAAGTGTCCTTCAAATCTATCGACGCCGTCCACATCCCCCTCTCCAACCCCGCCAACACCGAGCGCACCGTTTCCATCTTGAAACTGGGCGTCTCGATGAACTTGTTCAATGGCTTGAGGTTGAGAATCGGTCTCCACCCTCCGGTGCGTTTTGTTACTAAGAACAGGGTTGAATAGAAGCCCGGACACCTTTGTGCCGGCTGAATAGCTCCTTTTTGTACGAGGGAATTTATCTCCTCCTCGATACACAACCTTTGCTCTGGATCTCTCGGAATGGGAGTCCAGACTGGCACTAGAGACAGTCGCGACGGCGGGCCTGTCATCCACTCTGGATGATACCCGACGGAAAGCCATCGCAAGACTAAACGGTCCTGAGTTAACCGTTCCCACTCTTGCATGTGGTCGGCTAGCCGGCCTCCCACCGGTCCACCTAGGGACCGCGGTGGACACAAGGCATGCAAGAGCGGCACTGTCTCCGTCGCCATACACACCGGAGTGGTTCTTACCGCGGTAAGCGTCCTGTCAGGACCGATAACCACGCCCAGATCCTCGCGCGCCCCGCCCCGCCCCGCGCGCACCTTGGTGCGCAGGCGGCTGCCTGGCTGACGGCGCCTGAGGAACCTGCGCTCCCCTCGCTGCTGGCCGAATCGCACGCGGCCGAGGCCGACGCTGCGACGGTGGCTGGCCTCTGACTTGGCCAGCACCACCTCGAGCCTGCAGGGGACGATACGTAGGGGCCGCGGCGCGAACGTTAGCACGACGCAGCACCTCAAACTGCTCGCGCAGCGCCCTCTGGTTATTCACCAGGGTGACCGTCTCCTGGAGGTGGCGACATCCCTCACCTCCAAAAAGACCAGGACCCGTCATAGGCGTACGGAGTAGCCTATTGTACAGGTCCTGAGATGGGCACAGATTGTCCAGGGCAAACGTGCGTCTTGCCCGGACACTCCTGGTCACCGCCCGAGTCATACAGTCCAGCGCCAGGTTAATACCATCCTGGATGGCTCGCTGGACCGTGACCGGGCTTGGCTGGCGCGATGCGGATGCCGTTACTACCCCCTGTAACAGCTGGGAGACGTGGGACAGAGCGGCAATCGAAGCCCTCCCACTCTCCTCCGCATCACGCAACGCGGTATTCGCCGAACGCAACGCGTTCGAACACAAGACCCCCGTGTCAGAACGGGAGCCTGGCCGCGCATCCTCACCCAAAGCCGCGCGGTCATCCACGCTGGGCTTGGGTACCACACCGTACCGCTGGTAATCCAGGGGCACGATGCGACAACGCCTGGCCACCTCGCGAGGGGCCTTTGCGAGACGTCCACTCGAGTTAATGGACGACTCCGCCGCCTTGAACATGTCAACGACATGCTCCGCCAGCGGCAGAGAAGGCATAGCGTTAGCAGTCGGTTTCCCAGCTAACCACGGCCTGTGGTCATGCTGGCTAGGCGACTGCTCCACGGGCAGATCAGGCCTAACGCTCACCAACCACTGGCAAGCGTCAGACCAATCCTCCTCCGTGGCTAACTGCGAGCGCTCTACAAGACGGGGTCCTTCGTCTTCCTCCTGAGCGCAAGCAGCAGAGCTTGACGGCGGGTACGCTGATACACCTGGCAAGCCAGGGAAAACATGCGGGCCTGATAGCACCGGCATGACAATATCACTGGTTTGACCAGGAGCAGGCACTGTGGCAGAGCGCGGGGTATATACCGCCCCACCACGGGCCCGGCCAGCACCAGCAACACCCTCGGCAAGCCGAGGTATGCGGTACCGCTGGCCATCAGCAGCGCCCTGGGCCACCACCTGAGCCGCGGACTTTACTCCAGGGTGAGTAAACCCGTGGAAGAAGCCGCCTGTATTCCCCGCGAGGGGTGCACAAACGTCTTCATCCATGTCCACGTCGTCAGACGGCGACCCTAGCAGGTAATCATCATCACCCTGGTCAGAAAGATTAGACCCCGGGTCAGCAAAGAGAGCTAACCCGGGCTGACCAGGAACGGTGCCATAGGAGGTACTGGCCACCGCGGCGTGCGGATACCCCTGGACTGATAAGCAGCCCGCGGGTTCCAGCGACAACCGTCCACGGTCCCCTCTCGGCGCGGCAATAAGCCTGCTGCCAGGGTCGTGGAACACCCCCTCTAATGGGGCCACCTCTGAATCGTCGAACAACGGAAGCGGTCTAAAGAAAACCGATCCAGAGGCGGGGATTACCTGCTCCGAAGCCGATGATGAGGACAGTAAAGGATTTGGTCCAGGAAGCATGCCACGAAGCAACCCTGGAACCAAATCCTTTATTGTCCTCTTCATCTCTCCCAACATCTCGGTCCGGAAGGCCTCCATATCCACCGCGGACGAGACCTTCCCCTTACCCTTCCTACTTACAACCTCTCGTTTCCGCTTCTTCTTCTTCTCCTCCTCTACCACCTTGTCCGTCGCCTGTAAGCAGCACAAGAATTCGGACATTAACTCGCCCCCCCCCCCAGTGCTTACATATGTCACAATTAACCAAGGGACCACAAGGGCTACATTGAAAGCACAGATGAGGCCAGAACTTTTCATGTAGAAAACGTCCACAGGACGCGCAACCCGGTCCCTGAAACAGGGCAAAGGACAAGGAGTATGAGCAAACTAGTTAAGCTTAGACACTCAAACCAACTCAAAGAGAAGGAAAACGATCATAAAGATCAATATACATCAGAAACCAGCATAGCGACTTGAATTGCTGATAAATACATAGCCAGGCTGATTATGACGTCATTAATCCCGTGACAGGAAAAACTCGATCCCAACAAAACATCCAAGTGCAAGGACGAATTGTATGCTGAATGGATACGTCGACTACACAACCATCAGATACATATAGATAACTCTTTTCTGGCAAAAATGTTAATTATCTCCCTTTGCTTGTTTACTATAATTAACATCACCACATTATCAATAACTAGATACCTGACACTTTGTATAGACAAACCATCCAACGTGACGAACCGGAGAACTCCACCATCTGCACGCCTCTTAACTCTCTCCACCTCAAGGGGAAGGAATTGGATCAAGAGGGCAAAGTGAGAAGACCTTTATACTAGGCCTCCAACTCACTGGACATAATTTTTCATTTGGTTAGATAACCTAACAGTATTAGTAGGAAATGGAACCATGGTGGAGAGAAAACTAACTCTCTGCTGCTGTGATGTCACCACCTAGCGTCATACAGACCTGTGGACATAAACAGAAAGAGAAATTAGCCTTAGGTAGCACCGAGTTGACATAAACCAACTAACCAAGGCGCTTATCACGGTAAACGCGAGTCCCGGAAACACAATACACCGGGAAGAAAACTCGCTAATTTTACTAGAAGTCACCTGATTTAAAGGTCCTAAGTCCTCCTGTGGCGAAGTGTTCCTTCCTGCCATCCAAAAAAGTGACTATCACTCCAAAATAACACCACTTAAACAGTTTAAGAATAAGAAAAAGCTTTTGCACAAAAAGACATGTGTGAACTCTCTGCCAATAATCTAGCAAAGAGGAAGTGCTAGTCTGCGCATGCGCGGTGGTGGGGCTGGCATCCGCCAGACTACGCTCTGACTCCCTGCCCAGTAGGGGCACCTAACTGTTTTAATCTGAGTGTTTATTGAGTGAAAGCCAATATTTAGCAATATCAAAAGTATTAGGGAGGTAAGTATACTCTTGAAGTGAAAGCCAGAACCACCCTGGTGAAGACCCGAGAAGCCATTCAGATTCCAAAAGGTAAAACCTTGAATTCCCACTGTCGACCCTGAAAAGTGAATCTCAGGTACTGATGAAAACTCCTCACAATTGGAATGTGAAAACATGCATCTTTCAGATCTATTGATGTTGTCCACATTCCCTTCTCCAACCCTGGCAGCACCATTTTGATTGTTTCCATCTTGAAACTGTGTGTGTCTATGAACTTGTTCAATGGCTTGAAGTTGAGAATTGGCCTCCACCCTCCAGTGCTTTTTGTTACTAGAAACACTGTTGAATAGAAGTCGGGACAACTTTGTGCCGGCTGAATTGCTAATTTTTGTATGACAGAATTTATTTCTTCCACGATACACAACCATTGATCTGGATTGCTTGGAATTTGAGTCCAGATCGGGACCAGAGACAGATGCGATGGCAGTCCTATTATCCAGATGGAACGCAGGTAGCACCGCATGAACGCGCTCCCTGTGGAGCACCTTGAACTGTTCGCGTAGCGCCCTCTGATTATTTACTAGCATGACCATCTCTTGGAGGTGGCATACATCCCTCGCCTCCAAAAAGACCAGGATCTGTCATAGGCGTACGCAGCAGCCTATTGTACAGGTCCTGAGATGGGCACGAATTGTCTACGGCAAATGTGTGCCTTGCCCGGACACTTTTAGTAACGGACCACATCATGCACTCCAGGCCCATTCCATGGAAAGTGGTCTATAAATAAAATAATAAGTTTGTTTTTTGGCAGTGAAATTGTTTTATTATTACTTAGGGATAGTCAAATGATAGAAATAACATCAAGTTCACAGCGGTAGCAGCGCTGTCACAAAATTATCAGCATTCAAATTCATTGCATAACATTGTTAATATATCATAGAGAAATTTACAATAACTATCTTGTGCTCTTTATATCATTCTGTTGTTCTAATTTTGTTGCATTTATACTTATTTTTAAGAGATTTAATGGTAATTTATACAAAAAGTTACTGAACATGCCATAAATGATTTTACCAAAGATTTCTATGCATTGAACATCTATCAAGGGTAATAACTCTCATTTTTAATGAGTGGCCACTTCACATTCATATATCCAAGTGATAAGAAGCTTGTCTGCACAATTTTGAGTTAACCCATCAACACATGACAAAGTGTGTCACAATTGTTGACAGAAAAATTGCCATTATTTAATAATATATAAGCTTACCCAGCTGAGCAAAAAAACTATTGCAATACACCATATGTGGGCAGCTGTATTGCAATATTTCAGTTTTCCAATATATTGTTACACCCCTAAACATGATGTCATGTGTGTTACAGAGTTTTGACTAGTCTCTTCTGTAGTATAAATAGCTGAATATTCCACTCCATTATCTTAGTTTTCCTAGGAAATGTAAGTTTCTTTCATGAATTAATCACAACTTTTACTAGATATTCATTTTCTTAATACTTTTTTCACTCTGTTCTTTGTCATCCATTTATTTAGTACATTATGACATGATTTCTTTAGTTATATCCAGTAAATTTAACCATGTTAGCTGCTTTTCAGAGCTCTATGCATCAACATTAGAGGAAATATATCTTACTTATATGTATAAATTAATCCATGCCCTTTAACATTTCCTGGACAATACCCAAAGAATTACAGTGTGGCGTCACGTGTGTTACAGCAAATCAAGGCTTGATTTAGCAGCTAGCCATATATAGCGAGTAAAATCACTGTACAGATAAAACATAATGCAGAATAAAAGTACCCAGTAAATGTTATTTTAATTCTATCTATCTAGTCACACTAATCCCAAACAGAGTATGGCTATACCTGGAATATGTGTGTCGAGTTCGTCTATATGTACCACTAGCTTAGCGATGGTTTTATGGCTGACATTTCATACTAGAATGACAACAAAAGCTAGTAAATTCCAACACTGAATTTTTATTTTACATGACTGTATAGTTGCTACAGATATCGGAACTAGACAGCCTACCTTTCATAGATTTTCTGTCTTAACGTCAATCGAGTTAGCTGAAACAAGCCATGTCCCCAGAACAGTAAAACTTATTCCTGTATCAACCATAATGAGTCAGATCCCACAGGAACAGTAAAACAGTTACATTATGACATAGGACGATTACCACTCTACAGTGTGCATGTTATAGGTTTTACAACCACCAAGACAATGCATAAATGTAAAATCTAAAACATGTAACTGTACTTTCAGAGGTTTAGATTTTTCCCGTCGTTGTAGTTAATGATATTCATTTAACTGATATGGCGGTAATCTGATATTTATCCCAGGTAGTGTGTCAGCCAAATTCAGTAACACATTTGGATGTAATGCGCATCAACATCACACCAGGTATTACATGTAGTTCTCTGTAGTGCTGTAACTTTTGATGTCTGAAATTCAGGCACTAATTGAATCCATTCTTTTGCTCATTATTTGTGCACATACCAATGAGTTTGCTGATTCATCATTGCCATCAATCACCCCTATTCCATATGATGTTGTACATATTCTGTCTACAGTGAAATATATAGTACTGTATATAATTAACCAGACTTGCTACCAATTTGATCATACATGTAAATCATGTTTTAACTCTGATCATCAACCATCTGTGACGATTGCCAATATGTCCTCACTAGTTATTCTAGCTAAGTTACCCCATGATGTATAACTGCATGCTACTTTTCCGGAAGAGTAATTAGACAAAAAAGAGAATTCATTTTGCAGATGAGCATTGACTGCTTTAAAAGGAGTCCTTTATGTAACACGTGACGTAACACACGTGACACAGTTTCACATTAAATTAGAAGTATTTAAATGTTGGTGATCTAGAAACTATTCACTGACAGAGTTAGAGAACTATCCATAGAAATAAAATAATATTACTTCACAGCAAATAATTCATACACATCACAGAGTTAAGGGTCGATAAGAGAAAATTGTTTTTCAAAAAATCGTCTGATGTAAGACACGTGACAGCAACAAAATGAATCACATAGGAAAAGGTTTTGCATATAATCCAAAAGTTACTCTGTAATTCAACACTCAGTACCTCATGCCAACATATGGCACTATAAATATTTCTTATGTTATTCTAAAAATATGTTTGTGACATATTATATGATCAAAATTTTCTATGAAATGTAACACACGTGACATGGAATGGGCCTCCAGAGCCATGTTTATTCCATCCTGGATGGGTCTCTGGACTGAGACGGGGCTTTCCTGGCACAATGCAGCGGCTGTCACTAGCCCTTGCAACAGCTGAGACATGCAAGAGCGCAGTTATGGATGCTCTCAGGCTCTCCTCTGCATCATGTAATGCAGTTTGCGGTGCTGCGCTCGTGCACAGCGCTCCCATAACAGATCGTTAACCTGGCCGTGTGTCCTCGCCTCGCACTGCGTGGTCATCCACGCTCGGCTTAAACACCACACCGTCTTGTTGGTATTGACCCGCTACGATGCGGCATCGCCTTGCCACCTTGTGAGGGACATGGATGTATGATCGATGGCCACCATTGCATAAGCTCACTTGGGCTTTCAGAACATGTGAGCTAAAAATTGACAAATAAGATTCCTATACACAAGGATGCATCCAATCAGGTTTGGTCGAAATCACCCTATTGGGTAATGAATAGTCCTTTAAGGGATTGCCGATAAATTTTTGGAAAATCCAAGATGGCCGCTAAAAATGTACCAATCAGATTAAGTATACAACTTAAGGACCCTATGATCATTGCAGCCAAGTTTGGTTGAGAGCAGGAAATCTGTTAATGAGGAGTAGGCTTCGTGCAGATATCCTATATTTTGGGAAAATACAAGATAGTTACAGGAAAAATCGACACAGGAGAGGACCTCTACCTCTCACCCTCAACATCAGTAGCTGAATCAGTAACATAAAAAATAAGCAAAATTTTGCTGGAAATGCAACATTTCTGTAGAAAGCATGAAAAGTGACAAATGTGAAAATTTTGACAGGAAATATGATCATTTGGGTTACAAATGAAGGAATTTGGTTTAAAAATCAAAACCTATATATCACCATTTTTGCTGTCAAAATCAATCAACTAGCAAATGCTTAATTTTAATTGTTCAATTGTGGCCATGGTTGTTCACGAATCAACTTCCCTCAAACACATTTCTAATATTTCACAATATTCAACCTAATTTTTTCAGTCCCTTTGGAGAAGTCAGGCTTATGAAGAATAGGCCATTCATGATGAGTGCCAGACAAATTTGCCAATCAGGTTCTCTTGAACAAAGTTTATTTTGCTATTGCCTTAGATGCCGTTTTTTGTTTCAAATTAATCGGCCATGTGATCTCGGAGACCTTCAGTGTTTTAAAATATAACACAAAATCCCTAAACAAATTAATCAACCAGCTTCATTTAAGCATCATGATTAATATCTTGAACAAACATGAATGGTGCATAGGTTCTAATAATAAATACTAAGTTTCAATCCCTTCATCGGTTCCGCAATTGTTCATCTGAAAACTAGACCATCAAGATTGCCACCAGGCAAATCGACCTATGATGTTCTGTTGAGCAAACTTGCTTCAGCTCTTCCGCTAGATGAAGTTTCATGTTAATCAACCAATTCAGAAGAACATCTATTATATTGTGAATGAGTTTTCAGTTTCAACTTTTTGGGTTCAAACATGTCATTTGAACGGTTAAAAACATGAACAGAGGTATCTATATTAATAAGTCATTAGTACCGGTAGTATACCAACTACCATAACAAACAAAACCAAAAATAAATATATCATATGTTCTAATAACCATTCAAGCGAGTCTGCAATGGACCTTTACAGAGTAATGATGTCATATGATGTCATAATCATCTAAGCGGCGTATAGGATGACGTCATAATCATTAAGTTATAAATGATTCTATACAGACCGTAAAGTCTGACACGTAAGAATTGTATGTCTCTAGTATTTAATAAACATGCGGTTGAATATTTTGAAACTAATTTGACTGGGCGCTGTTGCTGCCATAGGAGCACCCAGTCAAATTAGTTTCAAAATATTCAACAGTTTTCTGGAAATTGATAGTGAGGAAGTTCAGAGATCACAACCCCAACACGAGTGAGGTGTGGGTGGAGCTTACCTAGATGGGTGGGGCATAGCTAAAAATGGAAAGGTCCATTGAGTACTGAGAGTAAAACAAGTGGCCCAAGGGGCCTGTATCACTCACCTGGATGACAGGCATTTCAACTAAAAAGGCTATCACCTATAAGTAGAACACTATGGTTTTGGCCAGAATTGCAACAAGAACAAGAATGCGTCCTACAAAATTTGGATAAAATCAGTTCAGTGGTTCTCGAGAAGACATTTTACATTTCCAATTGCTTTACTATGTGTTTTTGGCAGAAAATCATGTGGCCACCAACCCGTTTATCCAACAGTTTCAAAAGTGAAAAATTTGAAATAATCATACCCATACACATATATAAAAAAAATTTTGGCTAAAAAAATTCATAAAAAATCAAACATCAAATATGGCCGCCAAAACGCTGAATTCTGAATGGTAGATGGCAGACAAGTATGTCTTTTTTTTTTAAGATACTAACTTCCATTGAACAAACTTGAATGGCTGTTAGTCCCTAAGCAAATTACCCAAATTTCAGCCCGATCCCTTCAATCATGTCAATGGTTCGGGATACGATTGTTTTCACGAAAATTAAGTCATCCAAAATGGCCGCCGAAACACTTGGCCAATCCTGTTCCATCAAACAAGGTTGGTTCAGCTGTTGCCCTCTAGATGATTTTTCATGGGATTTGAATAAATATAGCAGCAGGATGATTCGAAAACTCATGCAACATGTGCTATGTCATGTAAGAATGATGTCATAACAATATTTAGCACACTATACAAAATGTGTATGCACTAATCTACTCTTAATTGAAAATTCGCCTTATTTTACACTAACCATTCAGAGGATAGAATTTGCCACACATAAACCATCACTGACATTTTAGCTTTTTATCGTGCTGACAATGAAGGCTATTGAGGATTTAGTAGTTAAATGCTGATACATTTCTACAGCCTATGATGGACATCATGATTTGCTTTTCAACCAATTAGAAAAAACATAGTTTGTCTGCATCACTATATGCGCTAAGTCATATGCACTAAGTCATAGAAGTGCCATCTATAGTTCGGCAACATGGTATAAAAAAACCATACACGTAAGCTGATGAATATTGTGAAGCTAATTTGATTGGAAGATGCTGCTGCCATAGGTCAAATTAGTTTCAAAATATTCAACAAGATGATCAATACACAATAAAGAATGTAATGACTTGGTGCTTACATGCCATCACACACTATCGGTTAAGGATACAAAATGGTGGCAATCACTGCTTAACATTTATGCGATATTACAAAATAGATAATTGGGATACAGATAAGGGAATGTGCCAGGATATGCATCATATGGAATCTATAAAACATAATCTATCGGTGCAATACAACATTCGAGATGAGATTAACATCCCTTTAATGAGACTTCAGTGACTTTCTAAAAAAATTGTCAAAACTCTGACCAACAGACATACTAACATATACTAGTTACAAGTTGCAACAATACAAGTGTAACACACTATGGATATGACATGGACAGAAAACTATTTTAGAAATTTACAATTCAAAGAATGGCTTGTTAATCGAGTTGATGGCAGGCACAACGCACAGTCAAATTAGTTTCAAAATGTCAAAAGTTCAGCATGTTTATTAAATAGCAATGACATACAATTTCGTACAACAATGCTTAGTCTGTCTTCAATTAAGCGTTCATGATGAACTTAGCTACGGCATTCATGATGAAAATTGATTACGCGGTCATCCTACACGTCGCGTAGTTGATTATGATGTCCTGTGATTGATGGATAAACAGGAATCCTCCATTAATCACTATTAAGCTTACATCTTACACATCACAATCAAAATGAAATTGCTTCATCATGAAAATCAAAGTCTCAAGTCTAGAAATTGTATGTCTTTGATGAATTTCCCATTTAATAAACATTCTGTTGAATATTTTGAAACTAATTTGACTGGGAGCTGTTGCTACCAAAACCATGTGGTGATAATAATACATCAAGATTTTGAAAATTGGATGTGTTTTCCAATGACATATATAATTACAAATTTAATTCATCATAGGAACTGTTTAATGTGTGATATCTCTTAATGTAATAGTGACTCAATGTGAGTCAGCTGTTTGCCTTGGACGTTACCAGTCAGTGGACTTGCACTGAATGTTGATTTGGGAGAATTCTGTCATAATGAGGTCACTTCGGGAGATTAATCATGTTACAACCATGAGAACTGGTCATAAAGATAGGCTGTCTCTTAATGCAGCTCTGACTACTGAGGCCACAATGGTGTTTGTTTAGGGCATGCAATCCATTACTTCTACCAAACCACCTTATATTTATACAGAATAAAGAGTGTATTATTAAGTTGCATAAATATTTTATTTATTATTCAATTTACCAGCAGATATAAGGTATTAGTCAAACAAATTAGGTCGTTTGACTTTTGTGCTTAGCTAAAATTAACCCTTTAACACTCAAGCCGACCAAAAACGGCTTCTATAGCGGTCTTGAGAAATTTCCATTTGCAAACCAAGAGAAGACTATTTTTGAAAATTTACAAAAATAGTTTTCTCTTGGCCTGCAAATTGACGGTTTCCTTAACAAAATTGAAATTTTCTTGAATAAATTTAGGCTTAAATGTTTAATAATGGTGACCTTGTCTTAAAGCATCGCCATCTTGTGGCTACAGAAAGTACTCGATCCATTACATACATGGCAAATGACTTGTCTTACTACACTGATAATGCAGGTTACTAGGCCAATACTGAGCAGTATTGGCTCGGTATTGGTTCAGGATCAGCCCACTGAGCCCAGTAACCGACATTATCAGGGAAATACTTGTCTTAGGCAACCACTTATTGCTTGTCTTGTGCTGCTGGTCTATTAAAGAGAAGACCATTCTTTTTTTAAATTCATCAACAATGTCTTCTCTCATCCTGCAAATAGAACGTCCTCGCGACCATTGCTGAGGCTGTTTTAGGCCAGATTTACAGTGCAGCGTAGAATAACATACCATGTTTCCAAAACAAATACAGAAACAGATTAGTTAGTATGATTAATTTTAATGCCATATAAGAAATGTTATGTTGCCTAAGGCAGAAATGTCCTCCAATCCAATTATATTCAAAATATTCAATAGCACGTTATTTGTGAACAGTACTGTAACACTAGAGAGTTCAACAGCCAGCAATAACTGCTTGCCTAAGCAAATATTTTGATGATCTTGCTCAATTTTTACCATTAAATGGCTAAGATGTTATTAATATATTTAAATAAATTAAATTTCTGGTCAACCCTCAAATAGTTCTACTAGGCTCGGACTAGTCGGCTAGGTTCGCTTTCAAGGTGTGGAGTCAGTGGGCATGACAACTACATGTTACACCTTTCGCGACAGCACAGTGGTATTATATACCATTGCATGGCAGATAATTCTTGTGCACAGCTCAGATACAGGTATTTTTACTCTAGTGATAAGAGGTCCACTGATCGTCACGTTTTTGTAGCCTTCATTCTGAGAATGTCTTTGAGTTGTGTCATTCTTGATTCTATCTCTTCTACACTTAGCTGATGTTGCTGAGGATAAAAAGGAAATGTTAGACGTAAGTAAAGATATCTAATGGAGGATTCCAGTTTATCCATCAATCATATGATGTCATCATCAACTATGTGATATGTAGGATGATGTTATAATCAATTACGCCATGAATGATGTAGCTAAGTTCATCACAAATGCTTAGTTGATGACAGACGAAGCATTGCTGTACAAATTGTATGTCTTTACTATTTAATAAACATGCTGTTGAATATTTTGAAACTAATTTGACATCGGCAGCAAGAGCACCCAGTCAAATTAGTTTCAAAATATTCAACAGCATGTGTATTAAATAGCAAAAACATACAATTTGTATGACGTGTCAGACTATTAAGCATTTAAGATGGTCTTTATCGAGCCATTCATGAGGTCATGCTTATGATGTTATCCTACACGTCAAGTAGTTGATTATGACATCATATGATTGATGATAAACATGGACTGGTGAATTTCTGAACACAATAACGATATAATATGGAGAGACCCTAAAACGACTGTAGAGAAATGAAAATTCAGACACGCTTACCACATGATTTTTTAGAAATTGCATGAACACAAGTAGACAATCCACACCGGCTATTTCCAACTGATCGCTAAAATAATTCCCACTAAAACAATGACTGAGAAAGTCAATATGCCTGTAATCAGCCCATTTTCAATATAAAAAATCCACCAACATACGAAGAGTCTAAGCATAAAGCATTCTTTGTCATCGTAATCTATCTGACTCTATCTTGCACCCGTTCTCAGGAGACCCCAGGTGAACACTTAAAAGATCTTGCTATTCAACAAGCAGATTTCCTAGCTGATGAAATCACTGCCACGGATGACTCTCACAAAATGTTTCGGGAAGCCCGAGCCCTGAGGGTTACTGACTACACACCACCACTCACAGTACAGAACTCTGAAAGACTTTACCGGGACTGCCCAATGCAAAGCCGAGGCGATTCGGGAATGGGTCAAGGAACAGTTCACTGACCAAGATGATGAGCCCTTGCACCCGTGTTCCGGAGACCCCAGACCATTACTAACACCAATTAAAACAGAAGAAGTTGAGAAGGCACTTAAAGGCCTGAAAAATGGACGTGCATCTGGACCTGATGGCATGAGCAATGAACTATTCAAATATGGAAGTAACATTATCTAAAAACAGATCACGCACCTAATCAATTCAGCTTTTATGCACCACCTTCCCATTGACGCTGTAGACCAAGACACCCTTATCGCACTACCCAAGCCCAAGAAGTCACCTGGCCCCCAGCCAATCTGCGACCCATTGTGCTCCTGAACAGCATACGAAACATCCTATCCAATGTATATTGCCGCATCCGAGACAAGATCGAGGACTTCACTGGGTCATGTCAAAGTGGCTTCAAATGTGGACGCAGCTGCGCAGACATTGTAAGGGGATCAACGCATGCTTGTTTCGGTATTCATGTCCAAACACTGGGATGTCCACAAAATGGGCATTGACTTGTCATGAGCTCTCGACACAATTAAATGCTCAAAGATCCTAGTTGCAATGAAGATGAGCTATGACTAGTGAGACTACAATTGCAGACACCAAGCTGAGAGTGTTAGTCAAGTCAGTGAAGTCTGTAGAGTTTGAGACATTAATCGGCTCCCCACAGGGAGATGGTCTATCTCCGGTCCTTTTCACCTGTTACCTTGCTGCTGCATTGAAATCCGCATGGGAAAATTCCACAAGACCAAACCCCCCAGTGTCAATACTGGGTATGCCACTAGAGATGGAATATACCGACGATGTGGACTTCATAGACAAGGAAAAGAATCCCCTTGACAAACTTCTCCCAAGGGAATTCATCAGTGAAATGGTCAATGGTCAAAATTGGTCAAGATAATTATGTTATCTGCATAATAAATTTACAGGCCTAGAAGACTATTTTGAAAATTTCCCACTGGAATGACTGCCACATTTATCGAGCTAGTACTTCCTGTCGTAAATTTAAAAATAGTCTTCTATAGCCCAAGACATCTTAGTCAGTATTCATGACATCTTCATCTGGCTTAACCATTAAAGGGCTAATGAGTAACAGTACCTGATTTTGTTGCCATGATTTAATGTCAGATGTCATTTCTGATTGTTCCAGTCGATCATTTAATCGTTTTCTCTTTAGGTTAGATGTTAAAACCTGTCACAGAAGAACATATTCACAAATAGGTCTTATTAACTGTTCTAAAGAACAAAAATAACATGAGACGCCTAAATTATTAGCCAGTTAAACGAAACATGGTCTTAGCTCTGCTGTTGTGTGTCATTATTTACTGCTCCATGATAAACTGAAGCTTATACGTGTATCAACATTATATGGAATGCATTAACCCTTGAACGGCCTCTGCAGAGGTCTTGACAAATGTTCATTTACAGACCAAGAGAAGATTAGTTCTGAAATCTTACCACTGGAATGACTGGCTCAATACTCGAGCCAGTCATTCCAGTGGTAAAATTTCAAAAATAGTCTTCTCTTTGTCTGCAAATGGACATTTCCAATGAGAAAATTCTGAAATTTTCTTGAACAAATTAATTAGGGTTAAGGGGTTAAGTACATTCAATATAATTTATCAATGCCACACAGCAATGCTTGTAGCATATTCTCCTATTCATAACTTAAATCTGAACTGTCATGTCCAAATATTCAACACACTAACAAATACCAACCACAGAATGGTAACTATGCACCCAGCCAGATTCAGTCACTAACCGGTAGAAGTTCGAGTTGTGATACATTAAATAAGGTGTGTCTGACATTTCTTGAATGGTAACAATGGTAGGCTCTGTACTGTAAGCTCAGTGGTTAGCGTGCTGGCATTCATAACGAGTGATCCTAGTTCATCTGTGCGTGCGTGCGTGCGTGCATGCGTGCATGCGTGCGTGCGTGTGTGTGTGACTATCTCGCTATCAGTGGAAACATAGGCAGTGTCATTCACTCCTCATTGCCTCTCTACACACAGAAGTTTAACGCTTTAATTGTCAAGTCGGCCAAAACCGGCCTCTGTAGTGGTTTTGAGATTTGATTTCAAGAAAATTAAACTATTTGCTTATTGAATGTCAATTTGCAGGCCAAGAGATGACTATTTTTAACAATTTACCACCAGAATGCCCAGCTCGATAACCGAGCCAGTCATTCCAGTGGTAAATTTTCAGTAACAGTCTTCTCTTAACCTGCAAATTGACATTGAATATAAGCAAATATTTAGATTTTCTTGACCAAATTTGACCATTAAAGGGTTAAATGGGGACCGTGGGAAGTAAGCCGTAACAAACTGAAAATAAAACCAGCCACGATACTAGAGACGTGATATAAGCAAAACAAACCAATAAGTCTTCAAACTTTTCATTGAGACCACAGATCTTGTCATGAGCATTAAATACACAAACAATACACAGTGACAGGGCCACAGGTACAGACTGTTTGCCAGCCTAACACTATACATATTCCCAGAATCCCAATTTCAAGGTAACTATACAGGTAAGCTGTTGAATATTTTGAAACTAATTTGATTGTGTGCTGTTGCTGCCTGTCAAATTAGTTTCAAAATTATTCAACAGAATGTTTATTAAATATTAAAGACATACAATTCATCCACTTGATTTGCATTTTTATTATTCATTCCACAGCTAGATATGTCACTATGTATTGTGACATCAGCCTACTATGTAGGCATATATTACTACAGATCGTATCTATCCATTATGTGGCTAGCGTATTAAATACTTTTGAATGACAGGTCAGCTTTAACTTGCTTAATAAATTCTTACATACTAACTTAGCCTGTGTATTATTCTTTTTTGCACATGCATGGTTCTGTAAAGTATTGTTTGACACACAAACTTACATTGAAGTATTCTGGTGATAGGCTTTCTAAGTATAATATTCTTTCTTCAAGGACTTTTAATCTTGCAAAGACATCACTTGTGATCTGATCACCTGATTGATAAATAAATACATAAATACATAAATAAATAAATAAATAAATAAATAAATAAATAAATAAATAAATAAATAAACGAATGAACGATCAAACGAACGAATGAATAACAGGTTAGCCTGAATTCAAATTGAGATTCTGGCAGCAGAGTGGCTGACAGACTAATTCAATTTGAGGAAACTAAACAATCAATTTATAAACATTAAATTATACGCAAAAGACGCTGAAGGATGCGGGTATGGTAACTATTAGCAAAATGATGCTGTTGTTATTATTGATAATGTTTTACAAAGTCCTCATTTCCTCATGGTTGGGAAATTGATATCGGTTATGATATGAATTTTCATACTGGTATAACAAGTCATGCAATATTTGCTGTGGAATAATTAAAACATCACTAAGATGGTTAACAGAGCGTCGTCATTTGCAAAAATGTAATTCACAAATCTTGCAATGCTTATGTATGAATGCTTTCTATTACCCTCGTTAAAACAGGCAACTGATATTTGCATGTGTAGCCCCAAATGAGCATATCGCGATGAGAGAAATCAAACCTCTTAAATAAATACTCATATCTTATGACAAACACTCTAGTTGAGAATAATATGTACAGTACTCTCAGATAAATTCACAATATAAAACAATAACATTACATTTTTTTTTTGCACCTAATTTGTATCCGATCTACCCAATCATGATCGACATTATATATTTAGTTCACCGATAATCATCTAATTATCATAATGTAAAAATCAAGTCAACCCAAACTAAATCGCCAACGTGCAACAAAATCTTGGCAATAAATATAAAAGACCAGTTCTGGTCCGACCAGGGCTCTTTAGTACAACCCCAATTTTTTTAATCCAAATATTGTACACTCTTTTAAGAAATCAAGTGGTCTAACCCTTGGCACACAGATTTCAGCCAAATGCAATTCCAGTCAAGGTCTCATGCAGAGGGATGTAATTTCAAAATTTGAATTGAATCCATCCAGGATAACTGAAGTTATCAAACGGAAATCAAATATTTTGCGATTTTTCAAGAAATCAAGGGGGATAAATCTGATGGATCTGGACACATTTTTGCCAATATGCAATCCCCACCGAGGTCTTGTCATAAGGAGTTGACATCCCAAATTTTGAGTGAATCCATTAAACCTAACTGAGGTTATCGAGCGGAAACCACATATTACAATTTTTCAAGAAATCAAGGGAGATAACTCTGTTGTGTCTGGACACATTTTGCCGATATGCAATCCCCAACGAAGTCTTGTCATAACGAGTTGACATTTGGAATGAATCCATTCAAGCTAACTGAAGCTATCGAGCGGAAACCACATATTTTACGATTTTTTATGAAATGAACGGGGATAACTCCAGTGTTTCTGGACAGATTTCGTCGATATGCAATCCCCACCGAGGTGTTGTCATAAGGAGTTGACATACCAAATTTGAAATACAAGCTAACTGAAGTTATCGAGCAGAAAATAAATGCGGACCGTCGACAATGTCGGGGGACTAATAATGTTGAATGCATTTGGAATTAGGGTATAGTCAAATTATTTCTCGAACTTTAAGAAAAATATCTTCTGTATATAACATTAATTTGCGATTAATTCAGGAGACTATGGATTCGTAGATCACGGATGGCCATGACAAAAAGACTACATTTAGACAACGCAACCTGCGTATCCTTGATGCTGTATAAGTGTAATAGCTGGGCAGCTCCAAAGGCAGCTCTAGATAAACTTGCTGCCTGCCACCGCAAACAACTCTGCACCATCACTGAACACTGGCCAGACAGCATAATTTCCACCAATGTACTATACAAGATGTGCAATACATCACCGCTGTCCGGAAAAGTTGCCCAGCAAAGATGGTCCATGTTTGGCCATGTGCTAAGGATGCCAGGGGTCACACTGTCACAGAGACTTGGAATTTTCCCTAGTGGGAGCAAGCAAATACAAAGGTAGGATATGACGTCATTGCATAAATCTGTCAAGCGTGCTACGAGGTGACCTCGGTACAGTCAAATCAAGAATGGACCCGAGGAATCTAAAGATTTTGCCTGAGGACAAGACAGAGTGGACAAAAGCGAAGAAGGACTGGTTGCAGCTGTAGGATATTTCTACTACTACAGCAGCCACAGACTACAGTAATCATACATACTCAAGTATCTGACTGGCATCATAATCAAATACATCACATGTATTACATCATTACATGTAATACATCATCAGCTCATGTCACAATCATAATGACATCAGGAAAATTGACAAATTTGTCACAACGTGTACGAATCGTATGCCTTTGATGAATTTACAATTTACTAAACATACTGTTGAAAATTTTGAAATTAATTTGACTGAGAACTGGCAGAAATAGCCCCCAGTCAAATAAATTTCAAAATATTCAACAGCTGATCTGTATAGTTACCGGGAAAATTAGAATCTTGGAATTCAGGTTTCAAAGTTTCAAATCGATTGCACATACGCAAAAGGTGGGCGTAGCTTACTTAGCAATGGGCGTGGCACAGCTAGTGTGGTCAGTAAGGTGATCACCTAAGATACATGCTATTGTACCTCTCTGGGAACGGATGCAAAGATGACTCTCCATATTCCTTAGGCGTTCATCTACTACTGGAGATGGAGGCTCAGTTTTTATTTTGGTGAAATGGTTTACATCTGCAGCAGACTGACGTGGTGAACTAGCACTAGCAGGCTGTGTCTGCGGCCCACTCGGATTGAACACTCTAGAAACTGGAAATAGGTCAAAATATTTCTGAAAGTAAGTCCTACCTACATTATAAATACACCAAATGATACACTATTAAAGTAATCAGAGATGATAAGTCTGAGAAAGTGATATGTAACTTGAAACAAACTAAGCTCCACCCACTATTGACACATGTTGGAAGCTAAATTACCAGAAACTAAATTTTAAGGTAACTATGCAGGTAAGATGTTAAATATTTTGACACTAATTTGGCTGGTGGATGTCAGCTGCATATGGTACCAACAGCTCCCCATCAATATTAGTGTCAAAATATTCAACATAATATTTATTAAATTGTAAATTCATCAAAGACATACAATTTATTACATACACTCATGATAAATAGACTACTTGATTTTTATGACAGAGCTATGTAATTTTAATGGACCTTTCCAGGTCATTCATCCATCACTTGACGCCATCCATCATATGATGTCATCCATCATATGATGTCATAACGTGATGTGTAGGATGACATCATATTCAATGATGTCATGAATGACGTAAATAGGTATGTCACAAACGCATAATTGGTGACGGACTATACATTGTTGTACAAATTGTATGTCTTCACTATTTAATAAACATGCTGTCGAATATTTTGAAACTAATTTGACTGGGCGCTGTTGCTGCCATAGGCACCAACAGCACCAGGTAAAATTAGTTTCAAAGCATTCAACAGCTTACCTGTATATTTTTCTGGAGATTAATAGTCATGGAGTTCAGACATCGATCGATCCCAACACGAACGATGTGTGGGTGGAGCTTAGCTAGATATGGGCGGGGCATAGATAAAGCTGGAAAGGTCCATTCTGACACTAGCGCTGCTAACAAGTGACATATTTGATTATTACAGCATATACTTGAGTGGCAGGTTGGATCACTCTATTCATGCTAGATTATGAATGGTCACATTCTAACCTTTGACATGGCTTTTGCCACCAGTCCTTGGCACAAAGACTGCATCTGTTCTTGCACAGCTGTCATCACTCACTAAAATAATAAATATCACAATGGCACCTTAACCGTTTAACAATCAAACCAGCCAAAAATGCCTTCTGCAGTTGTCTTGCGAGATGTCCATTTGCAGAACAACAAGACTACATGTATATTTATACATTAACCACTGAGTCATTCCAGTGGTAAATATTTTTTTAAAGTTTTCTCTTGGCCTTCAAATGGACATTTTTAAAAACGACTGCTGAGGGCGGCTTGACCATCAAAGGGTAAAAGTTGATCTCACACTAATCAGAAGGTACTTATTGATGGTGAAAATTGGTTGGTGCCAATCAAACTTTCAACAAGAGCTCCGCAAATGGAGCATAATACCCCGCACTGATGACAAACCAATGATTGAGAGCTTTCAGAAACTAGCGATTTCTTCCTCAGACTTATACCTGTCATCCTATGAAGTTTCAAAGTGATCTGCTAAACGGTAATGGAGTTATTGTTCGGAAACCAATTTTCAGGATGCCCACCGGTGGCTGTCAGCCATATTGGATTTTGAATCATCTTCTATTTCAATAGGTTTCCTCCTCAGATGAAATGGAGGAAACGGAGTTCTCATTTCGAAACCTATTTTCAAGATGGCCGCTGGTGGCCATACCAGACTTAGGATCATCATTGATTCCAATAAGTTTATTCCTCAGACATAGTCCAGTCATCCTATGAAGTTTCACATCAATTTGATAAATTGTTATCATCCAGAAAACCAATTTGATAAATGGAGTTGTCAATCAGAAACCAATTTTCAAGATGGCCGCTGGTGGCCATCTTGGGTTTCCGATCAGCATCACCTTCGATAGCTTTCTTCCCCAGACCGAATCCATCAACCCTATGAAGTTTCAAAGCAATCCGATAAGCCGTAATGGAGTTATCATCCGGAAACCAATTTTCAAGATGGCCGACAGTGGCTGGTGGCCATCTTCGATTTCGGATCATCATCAATTTCGATATGTTTCTTTCCCAGTCCCTGACCAACCATCCTATGAAGTTTCAAAGCGATCCGATAAACGGTAAAGGAGCTATCATCTGGAAAACACTGCATTCCGCCTGTCCACCCGCCCGGACTGCGCCATTACATAATAACCCACCAATTTTTTTGGCGGGTATAAAAATAATATTCTCTTGTTCTGCAAATGAACATTTTCTATAGGAAAATTAGATTTTTGAACAAATATAAGGATTAAGGGGTTAGTATTATATTGTATTTAATTCAGACAAAATGGCTGCCTACATCTCAACAACAGCCATGTTAGACATTAACGGAATTAAACTTCTGTATTTTATCTTAGTGTTTGAATGCAGTTAAACCGAATCATTTTTATTTTTGATGTTTAGGTAAAGTAAATTGTATATAAATTCGAACATGAGGAGAATAGTTAGGAAAGAAAATCCATGCCACTCATTTTCACTGAACAAACCTTTTTGGATTTTTTAGGTATCTAGCAATTTTCATAGAGATCTTGCAACAGTACATATATTCTGCACATCTAACAGGCATTCAGCGCCACTTTGTCATATAGATTTTATTTTCCAGGTGGACAACACACACCAAATATCCGTCAATTAAACCTATAATGGTCAAGATTTGTGAAGAAAATTTATATTTTTGCACAGCGAAGGTCCATTTACAAATCAACAGAAGACTGGCTCGCTTTAAGAAAATTTATCAAATTTCTGTTTCACGAGTGAGATGACATACTCTTAATATACTAGTATATCGGCTCCAAATTCAATAATATTCAAAATTATAAAAACTTAGGTGCCCTTACTGGGCAGGTGGAATGTACACAGTCATGCGCATGTCAGACCCACCTCTGCGCATGCGCATACTGATACATCCGCTACTAAATAGTGGCTGACATAGAAACAACTATTCAAATAACCAAAGGACCAGGCCTCCGTGGGGTGTAGAGGTCGGGATCCTGTTAGGGAGGTAAGTATGTCATCTCACTCGTGAAAAAGAAATTGAAATTTGGCGGGAGGAAGGCAAAGTCCTAAAACCAGTTCACCCTCGAAGAGACTAACTCTTTGAATTTTCAAGAGATTTAAAACATCTGAAATTGTGTCTGAAACACACCCAGGAATAGAATTTTGCATCGGATAATCGACCGATGAAGAGAGATTGATCAAAAGGCAAATGTGCTCCACCCCCACCCCCCCCACCCCATCCCCCCCACCCCATCTTTCTGAGGAAGGTTAGGAAAAAACGCTGCTCTAAATGACTAGCACGTTCTCTAATACTTGAAACAATTATTACTAGACATTGGAAAAAGAAGAATTGCTTCATTTTCAAAAACTCTGAAAGAACCACAATTAAGAGACATTAACCATCACCCTATTAAATAATAACATGACACAACCAACAAGACAAAAAAACAAAATGGTCACATATAATGACCTCTTATGTCTTGAGCGTGGCAATCACCTCTTCCCCCCTACAGATGAAGAGAATGTAACCGGAAATAGTAGGGATTCCAAACTAACAAATGTGATATTTGTAAATAGCAGAGGAGGAAAAACTAATTACAAAATAAATACCTCTGAATTATTTTCTGAGGACTGAGACAGCGAGCGGGTTGGAAGTGTCACGGAGATAATGGTCAGTAAAACTCGATTCACAGTACCACTGGGCTACTGACATAATGTCTTCAACAGAAACACCATCAAATAATGCCGTGGAAGTTACCACACCACGGACACTATGAGCCTTGGCTCTATCTACATGTTGTCCAGTGGCTATCTTATGACAGAATTGAATGCATTCTACTATCCATCTGGAAATAGTGTCTCTTGACGCCCTACCATGGGGTTCAATATATGACACCCATAGGGAGCATGGGTCAGTCCACCAAACCTGAGTCCTTTTCTTGTACTTATTTAAGGCATGGACAGGACACCAAGCTTTAGTACCTGGATCATATCTGGTTACGGCAGGTAAAATTATAGGTTGACCCAGATATTTTAAAGATTGATTCTTAGCCAAGAAATTCAATCTCGGTTGAAGCTTAAGGCCTTCACCTGTAACTATATAATGGTCAGGCACAGCAAACAAGGCATGACTTTCCCTTCTGCATCTGGCTGAGGCTTCCGCAGTTAAAAATAGTTTTAAGTGTCAATAATTTAATAGAAATAACACGAAGTGGATTAAAAGGTTTATCACTCAAAACTTGAAGAACCAGAGAAAGACTCCATGATGGTGTCTGTGGAGGATTTCTCGGTCTGAGATTGCCCATACCTTCGATAAGAGTATTTAGAACACATACTTCATCACTTCCCCTCTTTGCCAAGCAAGGGATAACAGTCATTAACTCTGATTTATATCCAGCAATAGAATTAGGCGTAAGACTATAGGCATCATACAGGTGACAGAGAAAATCAGCTACTACCTGAAGAGATGCATCCATTGGATTGATACATCTCTTTGAGCACCATTTTGCAAATCTGTTGATTTTATAATTATATGCTCTGGAGGTTGACCCCCTTCTAGCTCTGGCCATAAAATAGGCTGCTTGCTCAGAAAAGCCCTCCTTAATTGCAGATGATTTGACAACGTCCATGCTGTAACTTGAAACATTTACAGATTGTTGTGAAGGGTCTTGCCCTGGAAGATAATATTGTCCATCAGAGGCAGAGGAACCGGATTGCAGACCAGAAAGTCCATCAGATTGGCTTGGCCAATTCGGGACGATTACAAGCACTTGGCATTCCTCCCATTTGATTTTCTGAAGAATCCTTGGAATCAGGATTGTTGGAGGGTATGCGTATGCATACATTCCCTTCTAACTGATAGCTAGCGCATCTATTGCGATATCGCTTGGATCTGGAATCGGAGAAACGAACGTCGTCATCTTCGCATTCTTCTTCATTGTGAATAAATCTATGTTGGGTTTCCCCCATTGATTGAACAGATGATCCGCCACACATTGATTTAGTTGCCATTCCGTAAGCAGAATGCTTATCCTTCGGCTCAATGAATCTGCTAACAGATTCAGCCTTCCCGGAATATGAACTCCTTTCAAGGTGATCATATGATCCATGCACCAGCAAAGCAGTTTCTATGTCATCATACAGAAACTGGGCGACTTCGTCCCGCCCTGGTGGTTTATGTAACTCACTACTGTTGAGTTGTCTGAACGTATCAACCTTTCCCCCCACTTCCTTTAAGACGTGTTCCAGGCCTAGGATTACAGCTCGTAGTTCTAGCATGTTGACATGCTCCTTTGACTGATCCAGATTCCAAAGCCCTGATATTGTGGCTTCTTCCAGGCAAGCCCCCCATCCCTCCATCAATGCATCCGTAAACATCGTTACTTGAGGATGGGGAGGGGTCAGCATGACCCCCACCAGGAGATTCTCTCTCTCCATCCACCAGTGAGGGTGATGAATGAGAGGATCCAACACTTGAATGCGCGAGTCCAGTGATCCTGAACTCTGCATCCACTGAGTCATGAGAAACAGCTGAATCGGCCGCCTGGGCAAGGCCGCCTGAGGAATGACTGGTTCCATTGAAACCATCAGACCTAGCATTCTCAGATAGACTAATGCTAGAATATAACGACTACCGCAAACCAATTGGATGCACGAGAGGAGATTCTCCACTCTCTCATGGGATGGATAAACATATCCTATCTCCAGATCGAAGAACATACCCAGGTAAACAAACTTCTGGGATGGAGTCAGCTCTGATTTTTGAAAATTGATTATCCAGCATTATCCTGCTGTGAGTTTTCAAAACTATCTCCATATTTGCTGTCAAGCTTTCTGGGTTATGTGCTTTAGCAACCAGTCGTCTATGTAAATTTGGACCGCTATATTTCTCCTGCGGAGGAAAGCTGTGATAGCAAGAACCACCCGAGTGAAGACCCTCGGAGCCGTCGAGATTCTGAATGGGAGAACTTTGAATTCCCATTGGCGTCCCTAAAAAGCCAATCTCAGGACCCGACGAAAACTCCTTGCAATGGGAATGTGGAAATAAGCGTCTTTTAGATCTATCGAAGCTGTCCACGTCCCCTTCTTTAATCCCAACAACACTGATTTTATTGTTTCCAATTTGAAACTTGGTGTGTCTATAAACTTGTTTAGAAGTTTGAGGTTGAGAATTGGTTCCCAGCCCCCGCGTTCTTTGTCACAAGAAACAAGGTTGAATAGAAGCCTGAGCAATCTTGTGCCAGTTGAATTGCTTCTTTTAGAATTAGAGAGTCTATCTCCTCTTCTATGCACAACTGCTTGTCTGGATCTCTTGGAATTTGAGTCCAGACTGGTACCAGAGACAGATGCAATGACGGACCTATTATCCACTCTGGACTGTATCTGCGCAAAAGCCATTGCAAGACTAAGCAGTCCTGAATTAACCGCTCCCACTCCTGAATGTGGAAAGTCAATTGACCTCCCACTGGTGCACCTAGGGTCAACGGGGTGCACATAAATTTTAGAAGTGGGAGTTCCTCTGGTACGTGTGACAACACCAGAGTGATACCTGCGGTAACCGAAAGTTTTTTTAGGCCATCATGCCCAGTTACCATGCGCTGCTCCCCGCGCGCCACGCCCAATGCGTGGGCTGCTGCCTGGCTGGCTGCACTTCGAGTGCTGGCTGACATACAGGAGCACGCTGCTGTTGGAGTGGTTGGCACAGCCGGCGAGGTTTCTGAACCCGGCCGGCCTACTGGCCTGACACTGCCAGCACCGCCACGAGGGTACTGCTGTCGAACAGCTGAGGGATGAACACGCATGCGTTCTCTGCACAACACTTCAAATTGTACGCGCAGCGCCATCTGATTGTTGACCAAGTTCACTGCCTCTTGGAGGTACCGCCAACCCTCACCTCCAAACAGACCAGGGCCTGCCATCGGCGCTTGCAATACACACAACTTGAGCTCCTGGGATGGGCACAAATTGTCCAGTGCAAACGTGCGCCTCGTTCTCAGTGACTTGGTCACCGACCTAGTCAAACAGCCCAATGCCAGGTTGATACCACCCTGGATGGCTCGTTGGACTGTCACTGGACTAGGCTGCTGGTGAACCAAGGCTGCTGCTACCCATGATAGCAGTTGAGAGACGCGAGACACTGCACTGATTGCTGCTCGCAAACTCTCCTCGGTATCATGCAGCGCGGCATTTGCTGAGCGCATAGCACCCAAGCACAGCGCTCCCGTGTCAGCACGAGAGCCTGGCCACGTGTCTTCACCCAGAGCGGCGCAGTCATCCACGCTCGGTCTGTGCACTAGACCATACCGAGTGTACTGACTGGCAGTAACTTGGCAACGTCTAGCAACCTTGCAGGGGGGAGGGGGCCTTTGTGAGGTCTAATCGACTCCTCTGCTGCAGTAAACATATCTACATCTGCCCTGCATATGGCAGCGATTGAGCCGAGGTGGCCAACGGCTTAGCCTGTAACCACGCCCACAGGTTACTACCGGCTGTTTCATCCACGGAGAGCTCTGGTCTGACAGTCCTCGTCCGTGGCCACCTGCAAATTGCCGACGAGCCTTGTCATCTTCAATGGCATTTGCAGGTGGGGCCATTGAGGAGGCTACAGACGTACCCGACTGCCCGGGGAATGCATACGGACCCGCGAGGGCTGGCATGACATTCTCCACGGGCAGGCCACGCACCGGGGCCGTGCTCGTGTGAGGGGCATAAGCCACACTAGCGTGCTCCAGGTCATCTGTATAAGATTCCATGACTAAGAGTGGTATCTTATACAGGCGGCTGGCCGCTCAAAATCAACCCACAGGTTGAATCATGAAACCTGCTCCCGAGGGAACGGTACCATAGGTGCGAGCGGTCACACTCCCCATGAGGGGAGTGTAAATGCTCGCATCCATGGCTTCATGATCGTCCCATGGGCCGAGCAGGTAGTATTCGTCACCTTCCTGGTCAGGAAAGTTAGACTCCGGATTAGCAAAGAAAGATAACCCAGACTGACCAGGAGAATGCCCGTAGGCAGATGACGAGGGTACTCCGTGAGTGATCGTGGTCAGGCCTGCTGGTCGGGTCCCGCCTGATGCTACTCGCGGTGCTGGACAACCAGGCAATGCAAACATCAAGCCTGGGTCCAAGTCGGCCGCCCCTGGATCACTAACTTTGTCCAAACTAGGAGGGCATGATCCAGGGACGGGGGCTACCTGCACTGAGGTCGATGCGCAGGAAGTTGAAACACCTGTGCCCGGCAACATGCCACGAAGCATGTCAGGCATCAGGTCCTTCAAAGTCCTGCGCATCTCACTCACTGACTCGACCTTGAAGGCCTCCAGCTCACCCTTCTCGGAGGCCTTCTTCATACCCTTCTCCCCCTTCCTCACTCTCTTGCCATCCTTTGCCATCATCTTTGCCTGAGAACAAAAGAATTCAGAGGTTAGATTCAACTTCCAACCCCCCTCTTTACAAATAGCACATTTGCTAGATAACCTACAATCGGTGCAAGATGGGCAGAGATGGGGGAAGAATCTAGCCTGAAGATGCTTTAGACAAGACGGACATGATGACTTCTGAAAAGGTAAACATACGAAGAGAATGAGTATTTTAGTTTGTTAATTTTGTTACAAATTTTAATCAAAAACCAAACTCGAGAGAGAAGACAACCACTTTTATTACTGACAACCCCGAAGGGACAGTTGTCTTCATAAAAAATGAGAATGTTAGAAAGAAGCGAGAGACTGATTATGACACCCAGTTATCTCTACACATTAATAACATAATAATGATAATGACATCAAGAGATCCTCTATTTTTAAAACAAGATTATGACATCAAGGAAAAGGGAAAAAAACTGGCTGATTATGACATCAAACCTCAATGCAAAAGCCCCTTCAAGGGGAGGAGATATCAGATTATGAATGCAAGAAATACCTAGGACTACATACATTCATCACTCAAGAATAATATAATACTATAATTATATATCCGGTGAAACCATGCACAACCGCAAGAGAGAATACAGTGCAATAAAGATGGCAGCAAAAATTTATAAAAATTTCAAATAATTAGGTGCCATAACTAATGAGTTCCCTTATCCTGAGCACAGGTAAACCATCCTCTTGTGCAGAAATCATGGCTATACCGTCCGCCGAGTCTGTAGAGTTTGATGAAGGGGATGGGACAAGAGGGAGATATTTTTTGTTTTATATCGCCGACCCTTAGACATATCAGATGATAAGTCAGAAAAAAAGAGACGTGATCAACTTCTGAGTGAAGAACAGGAGCGCTACCATCCTAAGATGAGCCTGTGGACACAAAAGACACAAGGGATTAGTAAAACTTAGGCGCTGGGATAATGTAACAAGGATTCCCAGCGCCTAAAAATGTGCTAACGCCAGGCTGGCCACGAAAGAAAACCGGTAACATATAAAAGTTACAAGTCTTAAATAATATATGGAACAATATCACCTTAATGGATGATGAGGCAGACTCCTCTGACGCTTTGGATTCAGCCATAGTGAAATGGATGAAAGAAAATGAGTGAAAATTCAACAAAAAAGAGCTTGAAATTGTTTTCATTGTTGCTGATAAGCCAATATATTAGAAAACGGAAGTACCAGTATGCGCATACGCAGAGGTGGGGTCTGACTGTGCATGACTGCGTACATTCCACCTGCCCAGTAGGGGCATCTAACATTTTATAATTCCGAATATTTTTTAATTTAGAGCCGATATACGAGTATAATACGAGGGTTAGGGAGGTAAGTATGTCCTCATGATGTGAAAATTGAGCTAGTCATTAGTGGTAAATTTTCAAAAATAGTCTTCTCAGGGCCTACAAATCGACATTCTTCAAGGCGATCAAGAGGCCAGTTTTGGTCGGTTTGACAATTAGCACTTTAACGCCTATAGAAGTCTATCTCTATATTATATTTGCACAAGATGTTGAGAGGGTTTGTGGTATGCCTTTAGAAAATGCCTTCATTGGAAGCTTGCAGGTATATTTGCCTGTTATCAATAAATGTTTAGATTGTATTGTATAGTTCCCCCACCCCTACATGATAACCTGTGGTCATTTGTAAAAGTATTAATGTATATAGCTGTTATTTAAGGCAAGAACAGGGGTGAGTTCAGGAGCATGAACAACGTTCCCAGTCACGTAACAGTGTTCAGTAATGTGTCATACACTGAGTCACTATACATACTATATACTTCAGTTTAGTCGTCTAAATAGTGCATTACTGAACACGGTTACGTAATGGAAGACATTGTTCCTGCTATTGAATGGGCCCCAGATATCAACATTAATATCCAAAATTAAGCAAACAATTTTCCTTGCACTGGAATCTACAAAACACTGACAATTTTGATTTTGCTTGTAGCTATAAAACGTTTTAATCCTTTCAATGGCAAATCCCTGAAAAAGTATATTCTGTACGATATAAAACTTATTCTGCTGAATATCTTGAAATTAATTTGACTGGAAGCCACTACTGCTTAAGGCAGCAATGGCTTCCAGTTAAATTAATTTCAAAATATACAATTTTCCTGTATGGTAGCATTGAAAATGAGATATGGGGAATTCATTGGCGAAAGCGTTAAGCTCTAGCAATAACATATTTCTCTCACCTTTGTTAGGAGAAAATGAACTGAGAAATTCACGTTTATTATTCTCATTAACCTCACTACGCTTCCTCTCCATGAATGCTGCCAATCGCCTCTCAATCTGAAAATGAAGCACAGAACTTTGACAGAAATATATTAATTAACCCTTTAATGGTCATGGCAGCCAAAGTCGGCCACTGCAGGGGTCTTGAGAATTGTACATTTACAGGCCAACAGAAGACTATTTTTGAGAATTTACCATTAAAATAAGTGGCTCGACAACAGAGCCAGTCATTCTAGTGGTAAATTTTCAAAATTTGTCTTCATTTGGCAAGCCATTGCAATTTTCATGATCAATCGTGACCATAAATTGGTTAGTCATTATTAACTTAGAAAATATTCAGCTCAGTTCAGTTCGATTCACCAAACCTTTTATCTCCAGAAACTAAGATATTTATGGGCGAACCTACCACATAACCGAACAAATTGTTCGGCGAATTTACGCAAGACTAAACGGTCCTGAGTTAACCGTTCCCACTCTTGCATGTGGTCGGCTAGCCGGCCTCCCACCGGTCCACCTAGGGATAGAGGTGGACATAAGGAGTGCAAGAGCGGCACTGTCTCCTTTGCCAGAAACACCGGCGCGGTTCTCACCGCGGTAACCGTCCCATCAGGAACGATTACCCCGCCCAGATCCTCGCGCGCCACGACCAGCACCGCGCGCACCTCGGTGCGCGGGCGGCTGCCTGGCTGACTGCGCCTGAGGAGCCTGCGCCCCCCTCGCTGCTGGCCGAATCGCACGCGGCCGAGGCCGGCGCTGCGATGGTGGTTGGCCTCTGACCTGGCCACTACCACCTCGAGCCTGCAGGGGACGATATGCAGGAGGTGCGGCGCGAACGTTGGCACGACGAAGCACCTCAAACTGCTCGCGCAGCGCCTTCTGGTTATTGACCAGAGTAACCGTCTCCTGGAGGTGCCTACATCCCTCACCTCCAAAGAGACCAGGACCTGTCATAGGCGTACGTAGTAGCCTATTGTAGAGGTCCTGGGACGGGCACAGATTATCCAAGGCAAAAGTGCGCCTTGCCCGGACACTCCTGGTCACCGCCCGCGTCATACAGTCCAGAGCCAGGTTGATACCATCCTGGATGGCTCGCTGGACTGTGACCGGACTTGGCTGGCACGATGCGGATGCTGTTACTACCCCTTGTAACAGCTGGGAGACGTGGGACAGAGCGGCAATCGAAGCCCTCCCACTCTCCTCCGCATCACGCAACGCGTTCGAACACAAGACTCCCGTGTCAGAACGGGAGCCTGGCCGCGCATCCTCACCCAAAGCCGCACGGTCATCCACGCTCGGCTTCGGTACCACACCGTACCGCTGGTAGTCCAGGGGCACGATGCGGCAACGCCTGGCCACCTCGCGCGGGGCCTTAGCGAGACGTCCACTCGACTTAATGGACGTCTCCGCCGCCTCGAACATGTCAACGACATGCTCTGCCAGCGGCAGAGAAGGCATAGTGTTAGCAGTAGGCTTACCAGCTAACCACGGCCTGTGATCACGCTGGCTAGCCGACTGCTCCACGGGCAGATCTGGTCTAACACTCACCAACCACTGGCAAGCGTCAGACCAATCCTCCTCCGTGGCTAGCTGCGAGCGCTCTACAAGACGGGGGCCTTCGTCTTCCTCCTGAGCGCAAGCAACAGAGCTTGACGGCGGATACGCTGATATCCCTGGCAAGCCAGGGAGAGCATGCGGGCCTGACAATACCGGCATGCTAATCTCACTGGTTTGACCAGGAGCAGGCGCCGTGGTAGAGCGCGGGGCATATACCGCCCCACCACGGCCCCGGCCAGCACCAGCGACACTCTCGGCAAGCCGAGGTATGCGGTACTGCTGGCCTTCAGCGCCCAGGGCCACAGTCTGAACCGTGGATTCTACCCCTGGGAGAGTAGAACCGTGGAAAAAGGCACCTGTATTCCCTGCGAGGGGTGCACAGACGTCATAATCCATGTCCACGTCTTCAGACGGCAACCCCAACAGGTAATCCTCATCCTCCTGGCCAGACAGATTAGACTCCGGGTCAGCAAAGAGAGCTAACCCGGACTGGCCAGGGAAGGTGCCATACGAGGTACTGGCACCCGCGGTGTGCGGATACCCCTGGACTGATAAGCAGCCCGCGGGTTCCAGCGACGACTGTCCACGGTCCCTATTGGGCGCGGCAATAAGCCTGCTGCCAGGGCCGTGGAACGCCCCCTCTAATGGGGCCACCTCTGAATCTTCAAACAACGGAAGCGTACTAAGGAACGTTGATTCAGAGGTGGGGATTACCTGCTCCGAAGCAGATGATGAGGCCAATAAAGGATTTGGTCCAGGAAGCATGCCACGAAGCAACTCTGGAACCAAATCCTTTATTGTCCTCCTCATCTCTACCAACATCTCGGTCCGGAAGGCCTCCATGTCCACCGCGGACGAGGCCTTCCTCTTACCCTTCTTACTTACAACCTCTTTTTTCAGCTTCTTCTTCTCCTCCTCCACCTTGTCCTTCGCCTGCAAGCACAAGAATTCGGACATTAGCTCGCCCCCCCAGTGCTTACATATCTCGCAATTAAGCAAGGGACCACAGGGGCTACACTGAAAACAGAGATGAGGGCCAAACTTGTCCCTCAAAAATCGTCCACAGGACGCACAACCAGGTCTCTGAAAAAGGCCAAAGGACGAGGAGTATGAGCAATCTAGTTAAGCTTAGAAACTCACCAACTCAAGAGAAGGAAAATGATCATAAAGATCATAATTTATCAGAAAACCAGCTTCGGACAACTTTAATTGTTAATAAAGAGCAAGGCTGATTATGACGTCATTAATCCTATGACAGGAAAAAATCGATCCCCAACAAACATCCCAGTGCAAGGACGAATTGTATCTCTAACCAGAACATGTGCAGAATGGACATTTCGACTACACAAGCATCAGATATATACTGATAAAAATGGCAAATAAAGTTAATTATCTCCCTTTCCTCTAAATAATTAACATCACCTCATATCAATAATTAGATACCTGACACCTTGTCTAGACAAACTATCCAACCTGATGAACTGGAGCACTCCACCACTGAACGCCTCTTAACTCTCTCCACCTCTAGGGGAAGGAATTGGATCAAGAGGGCAAAGTGAGAAGACCTTTATAATAGGCCTCCAACTCACTGGACATAGAATTTTTGGTTAGATAACCTAACAGTATTAGTAGGAAATGGAACCATGGTGGAGAGACACAAACCCTCTGCTGATGTCATGTCCATTATATTTCTTCACACAGACCTGTGGACATAAACACAAAGAGAGATTAGTCTTATATAGCACCTAGTTGAAATAAACCAACTAATCAAGGCGCTTATCACGTTTAGCGCGAGTCCCGGAAACACATTACAACGGGACAAAACTCGCTAATTTTACTAGAAGTCACCTGATTTAAAGGTCCTGGGCCCTCCTCTGGCGAATTCACTCTTCCTGCCATCTTTATCAGGTATCAACAGTTCTGAATTTTGCCAAAAACGCTTATAATTGAGCCACGAAAAGCACTAGCACAAAAGCATGTGTTGTCTCTCAGCCAATAAATTAGCAAAGAGGAAGTGCTAGTCTGCGCATGCGCGGTGGTGGGGCTGGCATCCGCCAGACTACGCTCTGACTCCCTGCCCAGTAGGGGCACCTAACTGTTTTAATCTGAGTGTTTATTGAGTGAAAGCCAATATTTAGCAATATCAAAAGTATTAGGGAGGTAAGTATACTCTTGATGTGAAATGAAAATATTTGCGCTCCTGAACGCACCCCTGGTGTTCACCTACATGTACATGGAAAACTGGACATTAATCACCACAGGGACCAACTCCAAAGCAGTCCAAAATGCAATGCCATCTTCATAGAATGCAAACACAGTTTAATAAGCATTCTGTTCAATAATTTGATCCCTCTATTGTCAATGCCACATTCATTGGCCAATGTACTTTTGGCAAACAAAGGAAAAGTATCCCCAACCTAATATAACTATGCATCAAGTAAGGACAAATCCCACAACTTCAGAATCTCACATACGGAATAATATATCACACCAAAAACATTGTCACACAGAGAATATTCTTTAACGCTCAAATTTGCTCCAGAAAATTTTAATTTTTATCATAGAAAATCTCCATTTTCAGACGAAGAGAAGACTGTTTTTGAAAATTTACCATTTGAAGGACTGGCTTGGTTATCGAGTCAGTCATTAGTGGCAAAATTTCAAAAATAGTCTTCTCTTGGTATGCAAATGGACATTTCTCAAGACCTCTGCAGACACCATTTTTGGCTGATATGAATGATAAAATACAACAAATGTTATAAAACATGAAATCCAAACAGGATGCATCAAGGAGCATCTACATGTATATCAGTTTTATGGGTAACTTATATTAGGTATATGTTAAGAAAAAGTTTATTACGTGAACTCAGAAATATTGTATATGTGCCTGATGCTTTCTATAAGTTTGAGAAGAGTCTGGATGCCAATGGGCAGTTTTGGCCTCCATACATATGTAAAAAAAGTTGAAATCCTTTCTCTAAAATGCTTAAAAAACAATCGTCAATAACACAAAAAAGAACAGTATTTCCCGGTACAAATTATTGCCGACATATGCTTAATATATCATGGGGGTGAACTTATTATCTGGGACCACATAAATATTAGGTATACTGTACTAACCATCGTTTATTACATCAAAATTAGTATACAATTTGACATTTCACGGGCCGTGGTTTAGACTCAGAACTCCGAAATTAGTATATACGCAATAGTGACTGAGTACTTTGTATCCGATCTGAGTTTCATCGAAGGAAATTGTTATCGCTCAGTTATCTCACTCTCTCGCGCTGTCATATGAAATCTTGCAAACATATGAATGTGTGTCTTCAAGCAAACTCTTCAATGAATAGCTGTGCTTTCATTTTTAACAATGCTGATACAAAAGAATGAAAATATGTTCATATTTAGTTTTTCGATATTTATATTTTATAAGCGGTTTTGAAAACATCAATGCTTGATATCGGTTTTAAATATGGTATTGGTATATCGCGCAAGCCTATCAAAGGGACATTAATATCACATTAATATGTAGTCCTCCATTTTCATCTCCACCAACATGAGATCTCTTCGATCATGTACAGAATTATTGAAATACTCCAGCATAATCCCAAAATCACAGAAATAAGAGCTTACCGCAAAGAGCATGAACAATTCTGAATCCGCCTACTACGTCGTATGGATCCTATCGGAATTAATCACACCAATTGGTAACCCACAACTACCTTTAGTAGAAACTTTTTATTTGTAGCCAAAAGATATATTTGCTAGAATCTAAGTTAACAAGATCGATAGAATCTCAGTAGCTACAGGTTCCATATTTTTTCTCATTAGTTTGGATTTCCTGCATTTCTTTTTTCGGATCACACCCAAACTTATGGATCCTTTGGTCACACCTTTCCTGTGTTAAAATTTGAACCAAAGTGGAACAGTAGTTTCCGAGATATCCACAGATCCAGAATTTGATCCGATCTAGATCCAGGTTCTTTCATCCAGAACCCCGCCAACATCTAGAAATCCTATTACACTGCAAGTTACTTCGTTGTATTAACATTTGAGCACAATATGATCAGTTATTTTTTAGATACAGTCGGGAATAGGCTCTTGTGACTGACTGACTGACATGACGGATTATTGAGCTGCTACCCACACCTAAATATAGAATGTGTAAAACTACATATTAAGTTTTAGCTCACACTACTCAATACCCTTTTGATTGACTACTGGGGAACATTTTGAAAATATCTGTGTTAAAAGCTAAGCTTATTTAGGATGTCAACATCTTTTAAGTAGCAATGTTTTCCAAGCAGATATACTTTGACCTCTAGATACACTGGTAAACATCTTAATACAAATTTAACATTATCTTCATGATCTACAAACTCCAGTATTAATACCTGTAATATAGATCGATCCCTCACTGGCAGCATTATAAGAGAGTAAAACTATCATCTCCCTGGGACGTTAGTGGGCCAGAAACTGTGCAATAAAGACTGGCAGAGGATGAGGGTGGTCTTGATGTATAAATTATAGACAAGCAAATTAGCGTGCTTATCACTCAGAACACATGAGTTGGCGCCTGCAAGATTCAAGATTTTAAAAAGAACACACCCACCACCTTTTGGTCAAAAGGCGCAGGGCCACAGAAATGATAAAGCCTCCTCTGGATCATTTTAACATGGTCAGAACCTTGCGGTGACAGGGGAGGATACAAACAGATTCACCTCACATTGCTCGAGGTTAAATCTAGGGAATTTATTAACATTAGCGATTTTGAAATACAATTTATTTGCATTTATTTGTAACACAAACTTAGTGATTATTTATTAATAATTGGATATTAAGAAAAGTACAATTACGAGATACTAACCAGTATCGGTTATTTATCTTATTTATACAGAACTTACAATGGGTAAATCTTCACATGAATGAACTCCAGAATTTTCATCCAATTTCAGCCCAAATTTTAGATGTCAATCATGTGAATAAGGTTATATCATTGAATAGAGTAAAGGTACATTCAAGGATATCTTATTACATAGAAATTAATCCCTCCTGTGTCAGAATCCCATCAAATAACTCAAAATCTGACTTATATCAATTAACTCTTTGCTAAGGTTTTTCAAGAAAATGGAAATTATTTATCAGTAAATTATGTCCCTTTGAAGGCCAAGAACATTATTTTGACAGCCAAGAACAGTATTCTTTGTAAATTTAGCACTGTAATTTAGCTTTCTGGTGGCCTGCAAATGGGCATTCATTAAGGGCACTGTAGAGGCTTTTTGGTGGCCTGCAAATGGGCATTCATTAAGGGCACTGTTGAGGCTTTTTGGTGGCCTGCAAATGGGCATTCATTAAGGGCACTGTAGAGGCTTTTTGGTGGCCTGCAAATGGGCATTCATTAAGGGCACTGTAGAGGCTTTTTGGTGGCCTGCAAATGGGCATTCATTAAGGGCACTGTAGAGGCTTTTTGGTGGCCTGCAAATTGGCATTCATTAAGGGCACTGTAGAGGCTTTTTGGTGGCCTGCAAATGGGCATTCATTAAGGGCACTGTAGAGGCTTTTTGGTGGCCTGCAAATGGGCATTCATTAAGGGCACTGTAGAGGCTTTTTGGTGGCCTGCAAATTGGCATTCATTAAGGGCACTGTAGAGGCTTTTTGGTGGCCTGCAAATGGGCATTCATTAAGGGCACTGTAGAGGCTTTTTGGTGGCCTGCAAATGGGCATTCATTAAGGGCGCTGCAGAGGCTTTTTGGTGGCCTGCAAATGGGCATTCATTAAGGGCACTGTAGAGGCTTTTTGGTGGCCTGCAAATGGGCATTCATTAAGGGCACTGTAGAGGCTTTTTGGTGGCCTGCAAATGGGCATTCATTAAGGGCACTGTAGAGGCTTTTTGGTGGCCTGCAAATGGGCATTCATTAAGGGCACTGTAGAGGCTTTTTGGTGGCCTGCAAATGGGCATTCATTAAGGGCACTGCAGAGGCTTTTTGGTGGCCTGCAAATGGACATTCATTAAGGGCACTGCAGAGGCTTTTTGGTGGCCTGCAAATGGGCATTCATTAAGGGCACTGCAGAGGCTTTTTGGTGGCCTGCAAATGGACATTCATTAAGGGCACTGCAGAGGCTTTTTGGTGGCCTGCAAATGGACATTCATTAAGGGCAATGCAGAGGCTTTTTGGTGGCCTGCAAATGGGCATTCACTAAGGGCACTGCAGAGGCTTTTTGGTGGCCTGCAAATGGGCATTCATTAAGAGCACTGCAGAGGCTTTTTGGTGGCCTGCAAATGGGCATTCATTAAGGGCACTGCAGAGGCTTTTTGGTGGCCTGCAAATGGACATTCATTAAGGGCACTGCAGAGGCTTTTTGGTGGCCTGCAAATGGACATTCATTAAGGGCACTGCAGAGGCTTTTTGGTGGCCTGCAAATGGGCATTCATTAAGGGCACTGTAGAGGCTTTTTGGTGGCCTGCAAATGGACATTCATTAAGGGCACTGCAGAGGCTTTTTGGTGGCCTGCAAATGGACATTCATTAAGGGCACTGCAGAGGCTTTTTGGTGGCCTGCAAATGGGCATTCATTAAGGGCACAGTAGAGGCTTTTTGGTGGCCTGCAAATGGGCATTCATTAAGGGCACTGTAGAGGCTTTTTGGTGGCCTGCAAATGGGCATTCATTAAGGGCACTGTAGAGGCTTTTTGGTGGCCTGCAAATGGACATTCATTAAGGGCACTGTAGAGGCTTTTTGGTGGCCTGCAAATGGACATTCATTAAGGGCACTGCAGAGGCTTTTTGGTGGCCTGCAAATGGACATTCATTAAGGGCACTGCAGAGGCTTTTTGGTGGCCTGCAAATGGGCATTCATTAAGGGCACTGTAGAGGCTTTTTGGTGGCCTGCAAATGGGCATTCATTAAGGGCACTGTAGAGGCTTTTTGGTGGCCTGCAAATGGGCATTCATTAAGGGCACTGTAGAGGCTTTTTGGTGGCCTGCAAATGGACATTCATTAAGGGCACTGTAGAGGCTTTTTGGTGGCCTGCAAATGGACATTCATTAAGGGCACTGTAGAGGCTTTTTGGTGGCCCCTCCCATCAAAGAATTAAGTTCACGCAAGAGGAGTTAAGATGTACAATGAAAAATTCTTATTATATTTCCTCTCTAGTCTTACCTCAGAATTAGAAGCAGTTATCTGTACCAGGTTAGGATCCAGCCTTCCTTTATTTCCAGATGAAGAGGATCGTGATGAATGACAGCTATTGGAAGTACTGGCATCTTCATCAGCCTTCCTAAACACATACAATCAATCAGGGATTAAACATTTAAACATCAAAATTTATTCATGAAAAATTCAAATTTTCTCAGAGAAAATTTCCATTTGCAGATCAAGTGAAGGTTTTTAATATACTTTAACCCTTTAACACTCATATCAACCAAAAATGGCTTCTGCAGTGGTCTTGAGAAATGTCCGTTTGCAGACCAATAGAAGACTATTTGTGAAAATTTATCACTGGAATGACTGGCTCGATAACCAGTCATTCCAGCAGCAAATTTTCAAAAATAGTCTTCTCTTGGTCTGCAAACGGACATTTCTCAAGACCACCGCAGAAGCCATTTTTGGTTGATATGAGTGTTAAAGGGTTAAGCAGCAATGGCTTCCAGTCAAATTGATTCAATTTCTTGAACAAATTTGAGTGTTAAAGCATTAATGACTGGTTTGGTTATCGAGCCAGTTATTCAAGTGGTAAACTTTCATAAATAGGCTTCTGTTAGCCTGAAAAATTACCATTTCCCAAGACCTCTGCAGAAGCCATTTTTGGCCCACTTGAGTGTTAAAGAGTTACTACTACTATATGCCCACTAAAGGCAGATGGGTTTTAAAACCAGAAGCAGGGGATCTGCAACATAGAGACATTTCTTGAGACCACTACCAGTGTTGTGAGTCAGAAAATATTAAGTGGAAAATTTTCCAAAAAGAAAATTTTCTGCTAAATTTTTCCAAAAGATTTTCGGTCACCTAAGGATGCAATTGCAAATTTTTATTTCCCTATTGCATTAATACCGATGCTTTTGCTACTAATATAAGTTAGCAGATTTAGATTTGTGTCATCTATTGCCATGGCTGAAATGGCTTGCATCAGGTTACACTATAATTTAGAAATAACAAATTTCCAAACAATGCTGTTAAATATCTTGAACCCAATTTGCTTGAAAAAAGCCATTGCTGCTATAGGTAATGGTTTGGCAGCAATGGCTTCCTAGAAAATTGTGTTCAAAATATTCAACAGGAAAGTTTTTGCATATCATTCAAAATCGACGAAAATGTTAATTCTGTGTACTGTTACCTTATTTCTGGGTTCAACTGTACACCAGCTGCATGGAATCATGAATGATGCAATATTGCATCAGCATAATATTCCATCATACACTGTATCATGCACATGCTGGTATGGTGTAAATTCTTATTCATTGTTGTAAGTCAGTCAAGTGGTTACTGGCTATGCAATAACATTGTTTAAATTTTAGTGTATGTTAATTATCTAGTTTCTGCAACTTCCACTTTTTGCGAGTTAAGGCAGTTATCAGTTAAAGTTCCTAAACATGCCAAAAAGACTTGATATGAAAGTATGGAATCATTTCAAGAGAAATTTCTCGAAAAAATAATTATATGTGAAAATGCAAATATTGTGATCAGACCTATGCAAATAATGTGACATGGATGAGAAAGCACTTAAGTGCATGCAAAGTTGCTCCTGCATATGTGACCAAAAGTTTTTCTGAGAGAGCAGTTTTTCAGTAAAAATATTATAATTATACATCTACATCTTTAACTCAGTAAGTAATGTCAACCACACCCAATCTTCCCAAGTCTACATGTCCCTTACCCCTGAAGGCACAGCCAAATTAAAGGGCAACATTCCTTAAGCACGGATGCGCAGTACCAGTAGTAAAAAGTCAAATTAATAAAAAAATTTAAAGATGATAATTTGATAAGTGCAGATGCATGCACACATGGAGCGGCACGCAAAGTGGAAATCTTTGTGATGGCCTCAGGTTGTTATTCATCAATGAGCTGCGCACATTTGCAAGGTAGTAGGCAGTGCTGACACACTTATGCGTACCTATTATTAATTTATATGGGAAAATGTCCATGTCTATGGAATTATAAGCAGGCGATTAAACACCTACCAGAACGGCAGAACCCCTGTGAAAAGCCGCCCCCCCCCCCACTCTGCATCCATGCTTAAGTTATTACGACCTTAGTTATGCCATCTCCCTTTCCACAATTTGGTATTGGTAATCCGTATTGCCACTTGTGCAGGAATTTTATCTTGCTGTTTACTGCGTGCGTGCGTGCGTGTGTGTGTATGCGTGTGTGCATGTGTGCTGTCGAGCACTATTGACAATGTCCCTTAATCGAAAACTCTAACATTTTACTCATTATACTGGACGGCAGACACCATTTGGATCGCTATGTCTCGCTATCCTCCACTTTGCTATGGGCTCGACCAAAACCATGGTTGCAAAAATTGTATAGCTTACAAAGCCTTGTTTTTCATTACATCCAATTCATCAAGCATTTGATCGCTTGAAAATACACCTTCATGAATGCAAATGGTGAAGGGCTGGGTGGGGTGCAAATATTTGAGAGTAAAAATAGTTCTAAATTCACCAAAATGTGAAATATAGTTGTCGAGCCCTTAGCGAAGTGGAAGATGGCAAGACATAGTGATCCAAATAGTGTCTGGCATCCGGCGTCTGGACAAGATGAGTACATGTAAAATGTTAGAGTTTTCAAATGAGAGGGAAAAGGACCCAATAAAGAGTAACTAATAAATCTTTGTTACATTGTAGGAAATGGAGCCTCAGTTCAAAGGTCAAGAGCCTGTAAATGTACACAGACCTACACTGCCACTGAAATATGCTGTTGCTCAAGCCACAAAATCCAGCACTGTGAAAATGAGACAAATATCTGTGAAACCATTCATGGACACCATGTCTAAGCCCACACAGAAGATGTTAGAGAAATCATTAGCAAGAGCAATGTATGCCTCTGCAACACCACTGAGTGTTCTCGATAACTATTACTGGAAACAGATTTTTTGCGCAGATTAGACAAACATTTACGGTTCCTTCCCGACATGTATTATCAAACCGTCTATTAGATGAGGAATAAGACACTTTACATGCCATCTCCCTAGCAAAACTAGCTGCTGCTAACTCATTGTGTCTAATGAGTGATGGGTGGACAGATATAAATCAGAGTCCAATTATAAACATCATGTTTACGTGCCCAGAGCCAATATTCTTCAAGTCTGTTGAGTGTAAAGAAGAAAGACACACAGCAGAATTCAGAAAGACAAACTGAAGAAAACTGTAGCACTAGTATTACCAGCTGCAACCAGGTGGGGTTCAGCTTGTGACAGTTTGAACAACTAGAGAACAAAAAGTGTTTAGAAGCAGCCGCTGTTGATGAACAAATGGAATCACTTATAACGCCACAAATGCGGAAACAGCTCCTAGATACAGAAGTTTTCCAGGTACAGGTTGAATCTGTAAAGAAATTATTAGAGCCAGTTTCGCCTGCAATCAAACAGATGGAATCGGATAAGCCAAGGCTGTCCGAAGTTCCAAATATGTTTGCTTCATTGCGAGAACACTTCGGTTCCATTGACTCCAGTGACAAAGGCTGAAGAAAGGCAACTAATGGATGCTTTTGAGTCAAGATTAGAGTTTTGTTCACATAATGTCCAAAAGGCTGCGTGTATGATGATGATGATGAATGTAACATGATGATGATAATGATGATTGATGATCAGACAATTGAAAAGTAATTTGCATACATGACAGTACATGTAAGTCATTATATATTTCATGATGATGATTTATTTGATCCCAACTGATATTTGATGGAATATAAAAGATGACTGATAGACACCAAAATAGGCCTGTAATGACCAAAATGAGCTGTTGAGCTAAATATGAAACTTACTCACTTCAGTTAGTCACATGTAAATCAGCCGGTGTAAAGGGCATGTAATGTGGCAGTTGCTTTTAGTCATTAAACTTTCAAAATAATTTGTTTAAAAATACCCATTTGGTTTTTTCTTACACTTAAATTTGTAAAAATTAGCAGGCAGTCTGTCAAACAAACAATCAGACAGCCCTGCAATGCCTGCACCCACCCACCCACCCACCCACCAACTTAGCCACACACCCATACACTGTGACACACCCACAGTTCCACACGCACGCACGCACGCACGCATGCACGCACGCACGCACAAACAATATATATATATACATGTATATATATATATATATATATATATATATATATATATATATATATATATATATATATATATATATATATATATATATACATGTATATATATATATATTATGGTTCAAAATATACACATATTTTTCCAATTTTAGGAAAATTTTGCGCAAAAAATTTTGAAACCCAACTTCCCAGTAGGGCTTTACAACATACCGATATTATATCGAATACCGGTATCATAGCTATACCGTTAGTCATACCGATATGGTTTTGCTAATAGCGAAATATCGAGAAAACCGGTATAACATTTTGTTAGGCAGATAATCTGCTTCGCATTAGTAATATTTCAATAGTATATAGCTGTCTAGCAATATAACTTACTGCTCGTACGGGAAAATGATATGTTACCCGTATTTAATGATCACGCTTTTCTTATTTATCCAGAGCTGTCAAATTGTTGTTTTGATGCTAGTGTAATTGATAAATTAACGATTACGGCCACGAAAGTTGCCTACTTATAAGAATGCACTACTCGCAAATTGATTAAGACTTATTTTAATTATCATCATAGGACATCGTTTGATTAAAAATGTTTAAAACCTATCTTTTCCTGTGCTAATATTTTATAATTTCGGCCCGTTGTTTGCTGGAAAAATCATCATATGAAATTAATATTTTGAGTGATATTTTATATCAATTACTACAGCCTGGTTAGTCAGTGATTTCCCGGAATTGTGCGCCTTTGTAGTGACTGCCCAACAGCCTAAGTAAAGAAGTAGTAGGGTCGGATTCAAAATGATACCACCTCCCTCAACTGGCAGCCGTTCGGCGATCCGTGGCCCCCCCGCCCTCTCAATCCCTGCGGCATAGGGTTGTTGAGACATGTGGTATGCCTCTAGATGGAGATGGGCGCCATGCCCCAGGGATTGAGAGGGCAGTGGGGCCCACCACGGAACGCTGAATGGCTGCCAGTTGAGGGAGGTAGTACCACTTTGACTCCGACCCTACTACTAGTCAAAATGATACAACCTCCCTCAACTGGCAGCCATCCGTGGCCCCCACTGCCCTCTCAATCCCTGGGGCATAGGGAGACATGTGGTATGCCTCTAGATGGAGATGGGACTGTGTAGGCTCAGACAAACACGTAGTCTCTGCCAGAGTTGCATCGGCATGATGGGACCATCCATAGTATCTTCCATCTACCTTGACAACGCTCACCTCGTAGGATGCTAAAGTGCTTAGCATTTGCACCACGGCAGACTCTGGCATGTTCACATGTTACGCAGAGAATCTGGTGCTGAGCAGGTGTCTCCAGCAGACAACCACATCCTACCCTCTCCACACCATAGAAGTGGCAGACAGACTCGATCTCTTCACGTGGGTGAAAGCGGTCGTAAATGTTTCTCCGCAAGAGGTCGACCCAAGGATTGTACTGGGGTCATCCCGGAAGTGGGCCCACTTGGCATCCAATATCATGGCAGTCTCAGCGCCCTGTGCCACTGCTGTAGACACCAGAACGAGCAGTACAATGAGAATCATGGCTATACATGAAGAGTTAAACTGAACAGAGTGAACCCCTCAAGAAATATCTGTGCCAGATCGAGCCCTGTTCCATCCGGATCGATAGTGATCTTCATCCCCTCAGGGGCAGGGGCTAGCTGCTTCACTCTGCCGCCGACTAAGAAACGTAGCTCTAGGACTATATGAGTCGTTTGCAGGCTAGTGAGTCTGACTCGCTGAAGCAGTTTAACAGCACCCTTGGCTTTGGAGATATGTGACACCATCTACCCATAGGATGCCCTACTGGAGGTTAACAGCTTCTTCTGGTCCATCGAATGGAAGACGCAGCAGGAGCTTTCCACCTGTAACCCCGATCTGGTGACCCACCCTCGTCAGGGAGACACCTTCACCTATGTAGGTGACGAAGGATGACCCCCAATTATAGAGCTTTCGAACTGTCCCATCCCTTTTCACAACAGTGGAGAGGGGAGTAACCTCTATGTCAATGACTGTGGGAGGCCTATATAGTGGCAACCATGTTTGCCAGTCACCACCAGGTCCAGCGCGGTACCACACTTCATTCTTCTCAAATATGAACTACAAGTTTTTTGCCAGGGTCAATAGCAGACCCTCATGTGTCATCGGTGGGGCAATGCTCAAATAGGGTTTGACCAGATGAAAGCCGAGGTAGTCATTTAGGGTGTTGATGTCTGCCACCTCTGTATCCGAGACCTCAATCAACGGCTCGAGGATGTACTTCCTCTTCGGGAAATCATACCGAAACACGATCTTGTGACCATCTATGTTGCGACCCAGGCGCTCCTTCGACACATCCTTGAGGTCTTTGCGCAGCTCCACCCCATCACCACCAATGGCGATTGACTTGCCATTGCTCTCTTCTACCTTGGCAGCATCAACTGCGTACACATCTGCCAGGTCAGCAAGACCAGTCGAGTGAGCAAATATGGGTTCCATCGCACGCTATAGGAGGGGTTTAAACAGGAGATATAACCATGCCGATTGTCCGACTGCTGCTCTCCGGTGGTGAGAACGTAATCTCACCCTCTCTAGAGGGAAGACGGGTGGTACAGTACCGTGTAGAATTGGTGCTCTTCAAGGTGCCCCAGCATATGCCACAACATACATACACGCCGATCTGCTACATTACCCTCCGAGCAGTGCACACAGCAGCTTACTGGTAGAAGTCGGCCGGCACGTGATAGAGTATCTCTCAGGTGCCAACAGCAACCTATGGAAAGCTATCAGTCCTAGCCTTTCACACCTGTAAATCACCTGTTTGACAGCCCCTCCACTAACATATATGCCAGCACGGATGGGATATCAGACGCCCATTTAGAGTTTACACTCTTATTACTCATTGACCTGACGACAACATGATATCACACCAGGAATATCTGACCTTTGCCGAGATGATGAACCTGATAGAGGGTTGCCCAAAGGCCTTACTGGCCAAGTGGAGATGATCATTGCCCCATCAGGACATGGGAAAAACATCTTGCTGCGAGCTCTCCTGGCCGAACATCCACACTCTCAATACACCCTTACGGTGTCTGACTCCGCCTCTAAGATGGTTGACAGTAATGATCAATGGTACAATGGCCCAATCACCAAGATGCAGAACCTGCAAGCACTGATGGAGAAGCTGCTGGCAGCCCGACTGACAGAACCACTTGTTCTAGTTATCGATGATCCTGCAATGGACCAGAAGACAGTCACCTACCTCAGCAACATCACCAGGCGCATCCGGCACACAAAGATAACTGTCTTCATCCTCTTTCAGAAGTACCCCCGCGAGATCTTACCAGACATCCGCCACAATGCCCGGTTGCTATACTTCAGCTCCAAGTGTGGAAGTGCCCTGCTCGAGACCATATATGACAGCTTAACCCTCAAGGAGACCAAAGGGGACTTTATCGCAGGTGTACAGAGGGCAGCTGATCTGTACCGCTTCATCTTGAGCAACAAGGAGACAGGCGAGCTGCCATCTCTGGAAAAGGTGCAGACCTTCACCTACAAGCTGAATCCAGCCAGGAAACTGGCTCTCCGCTACAGCGGCACTGACCTCCTCCCTGAAGTAGTTATTTGCTCCAGACTGGAGGCTATCCAGCATATCTCGCTCTTCCGGGCTATGGAGGCTAAATACGGCAGCCCACTTCCCGACCGTTAGTAGATCTTTGGGTTCGACCTTCACTCTTTGGAGAGCTAGAATAACAGGACTGTTGGTTTGAGCCACAGGTAGGTTGAGTGCCCTGCCCTGGGTGCTGTCAAACTTCCGGTAGAGTATCTGAGTCAGGATTTCTTTTGTACTACGAGCTAGCGCTCCTTCCTCTATGGCGGCCAATATCTCTGCATCAGACGGAGGTGTCACATTGGCTCGCTCGTGGATAACGTTGATGTCATGAAGCAGTCCTCGGACCCTGTCACAGTGGGACAGTGCACGCCATGGCTGTCGTGCTGACTGGTGTGCCGACTTGTCCTGCTGCCTATAGACAATCTGCTGGAGAACTTTACCGAACATGGCAGCTGTTTAAAACCTCTATATACCCAGACCTTAACATGCTGCAGTATGTGCAACATCCGGATGGAGCCATAGAACCCGCGACATCGCACTGCACTGATCCTCGGAAGGACCGCCTGACGGTCATTCGACCCAGTATACACAATGAGAACCCGTTGTCCGCTGCTGGGAAGCACATTGACTTTGCAATCTCGGCACAGAGCCACGAGATCAAGAGCATGACACTCAAGTTCAAGCTTCAGAGCACAACAGAACGGACGGTAGAGCTCCCGCAGGTTCTGAACAGGTGGGAGATCATGCAGAGCAACAGCACCGTGGACACCACCTATGTGAACGATGAGTACCGAGTCCTAGGTCCGCTGGCTCGTGGACCAACCTTCTATGCGAAGGGAAAGGGGTACGACGCTGTGGGGTGCAATGATGGGTTGACGGAATTCGAACTACAGGTAGGTGTCGAGATGCCCGTGGCAGTTTCACTCTTAACTCTCCTCGAGAACAAACCTGTGAATCAGGATAGGCTCTTCCTCCGGGTGTACACTGAACGGCTCGCAGATGTGACGATGAATGCTCCAAGACTTCATATCTGACATGAAGAGAATGACCAGGAGCTGAAGCAAACGGGTTCCAAACAGCGGATCGTGCATGTGGAGCGAGAACACCAGCAGGTCCAAGCCACAGCTAACCAACGGGTAGAGCTGACATTGCATCATGGTGTATCGGACTGTGTCGCTGTTGCGGTCCTAGTTCAGAAGGGAGGAGTCATCCAGCAGGTGGATACGCTAGATGACTTTAAGCTTGTGGTTGCTGGGACCAATGTTCTTGGTGAGGTACGCGAGCTGGCTGATTGCCAACTCTACAGACAGAGAACTAAGTCATATGCGCTTCTGCGAGTAACCAGTGGAAGCGACGACCTCATGTCGGTACTCAAGGGCCGTCACCACCTCGGGGGCAGGGACATCCCACCTAATCATGGCAAGCGGCTCAGCTTCAACATCGGAAACCTCATAGGGGGGACTCGCTCATTAGGTGTGACGGTACTTTACTTTGGCTATGCTAAGATATGCATGTCAAACACATCAGGTATTCAGCTTGAGCATGCGTAGAGCACGACTATTGTCGTCACAGCTGCAGCTGCCACCACTAATATAAGCTCTGCTGTCTTCTGACCTGTCGATGCTTCATAGTCGAGCGTTGGCTCAGATATCTTTACAGCCTCGTAGTACTCATCGAGACTCTCATCTGCCTCTTTGAGGCCATGCTATAGACTACAGTTTAAAGCTACTATATAGTTGCCCCAGCGACGGATTCCCAGAGCGATGTATGAACCAGAGGCTGATCCAGTCGAGAATATAGATAACGAGGACTATGAGGAGGACTATGATGAGGAGGATGATGCAGACGACTACGATGTAGCGGAGACCACCGGTGAGTATGATGATGTAGCGGAGACCACGCCTGAATCCCACAAGCTAGTACACAGCGAGAAAGGAATCTATCGCACTTACCTAAAAGGCTCTATCGGTCCGCTGGCAGCAGTTGGGGCTCTGATCTCTCTGTTCACAATGAAGGCTGGCGAGACGGTCCGCAAGATCGCCTACAATGCTCTCCATTGTGTGGAGAAGATTTCTGAAGCCATACCAGCCATCGCCTCAGGAGTAGGTACGTTCTTCAGAGTTGCAGGCCCTTGGTTACCGTACATTGCCATAGCACTCCCAGCCATCTGGACCGCCGAACATGTAAGCCGTACTATATAAGGATGGCGTCTCTGTACGACATGGTCAAGTCCCTTAACTTCTGAGGGTTGGTCGATAAACTACCGTTTAGTGAGGATCCAGCAGAGATTAGATGCCAGTGTATGGAGGTGTTTGAGGAGGTCTTCGGTGATGGTCGAATGAATGACGGCCATCTGTTAGTCTGTTTAGAGTTCACCCAGGCCGTGCGTGACAAGACGGGAGTGGACATCAGTGATGAAATCTGGGAGTTTATCAACCGTCTTCCTTGAGGAATTCTACTATCAGCCTGGTGGATATTACCATGAGCCCCCTCAACTACCTGAGGCTGCAAGTCGCAAGGGCCACAACTTCACATTGGAGACAGTTAGTAAGTGGCTCAGCCGCCAGGCGATGTGGCAGATATACAGACCTCGTCCATGGCACATCAGGCATGCCCATTTCGATGAAACTGTCCCGAAGAGAGTTCACCAGGCAGATGTTCTATTCCTTCCACACGACTCGGTTGGTCGTAAGACCTACAAGTATGCCCTCACCATCGTCGATGTCACCAACAGGTACAAGGCTGCAGTACCGCTCACAGACAAGTCAGCTGGCATTTCAGGGTGTCCACGAGGCCTCGGAAAATCCCCTCCAGTGGCCGGAATTGTTGCAGGTGGGTGAGGGTAAGGAGTTCAGAGGTGATACTGCAGCCCTCATGTGGAAACACGGTTTGGCAGTTAGGCGAGGCGAGGTAGGGCATCACCGTACCCAGGCTATCATTGAGCGGTGGAATCGGACACTGGCAGAGAAACTGTTCCCACACCAAAACGCCCACGAAATGGCCACGCCGAGTGAATGTTTTAGAGTATGGGTGAGACGGCTGCCTGTTGTGGTGGAGAGATCCAATGCCGAGGTTACTAGGCTAATCGGGAAGAAGCCAGTAGAGGCTATCAGACACTCTGCTGGTCACAGCTCTAGATGAGCGAACAAGGGACAGGAGTGACTACCACCTGATGCCCTGGTTCGGTACCTGTATGAGCCTGGTGAGCTGGAAGGTGGTCGACGGTGTGCAACAGATCCTAACTGGTCGATAGATGTTCACAGGCTTGACAGGTATGTGGAAGCGGAGGGGCAGCCTACACTGTACTACCTGGCATGCCAGCACGGAGTGCCTAGGCGACCATTTGTCGTAGAAGAGCTTCAGCTAGTCTCTGAAGACACACAGCTACCACCCCCTAGGGTGCTAACATGATACTCGATGGGCTCGGTATGGACCCCATCTGGCAGCACATGGAGCATATCATAGTAAGCGGAGAGTCCAAGGGCGAATGATGCCGTCGAGGTTGGAGCCTGCTATAGCGGTATACGCGGAGTCAGCGTCCATCTGCAGGTACTCAAAGCTGCCACGAGCTACGTAGTGATCAAGGAACTCATAGTAGAACTCCAGCATTCGCAGCTTCGCAAGCTCATAAACGGCTATCCCCACCTGGAAGGGCCTTCGAATTGTGATTCTCGGCTTGCGACTCTGGAGCTCGTATGACTCACCGATCTCCTCGAGATCTTCGAACCATGCACTACGCAGGGCCTTGTCTACCACGCGTTCATCCTTCATGAAGCTGGTGTTGCTTTGACGTTCTAGGGCCTCGATGAGCTTCCCGTAGGCACTGTTGCCGAGGAGTTTGAAGAGATCTGCCAAGAGCGCTTTGCTCTTATCTACATCTCCCGAGCGGTGGGCCTGCGTAACATTCTCTACGAACCACTCGAATGGGCGCTTGGCCTCATAGTCTATGGTGCGGTATACAGCAGTGATCTCCATGCCATGGGTTATATACCACTTGAGTGTCAGTGTGTACAGCAGCTGCTTCTTGCCAGAGAGGGCACCGTCCAGCTTCTGGGTGGTTGGATGCTTCCTCCCTGTTCGCCCTAGATATGCCAGCATCTCAGAAGAGATTGCCTCTACCGGGATCTCACGGTTATAGAAGGAGGCATTTCCTCGAACTTTGCCCACAGAGCCTTGGGGAGCTCTATATGAACCTCAGCAAACCCAAGCCAGATGTCTGCTAGGAGCGCCTCCTTAAAGCTAGCTACACCACTAGCACCGGACCAATGGCGCCCTGTCACCTTACCACATGGCATCTCTTTGGCCATCACTGACAGGTACAGAGCATTTGCGTCGTAGCCAAGTAGACGTTGGCAGACATGCTCACTCTGGCGGATTTGAGTCACACCGGCCTCGTGGTATCTGGTGAACAGGATGCTGGGACCTCCAACAACATCACCCTTCAGCATCTCGTAGGTTTCCTTGCCCGGTGAATAACGAAATCTAGGATTTCTTTTTTCACGAGAGAGTTGATACTTACCTCCCTAATACTTTTGATATTGCTAAATATCGGCTTTCACTCAATAAAACACTCAGATTAAAAACAGTTAGGTGCCCCTACTGGGCAGGGAGTCAGAGGTAGTCCGGCGGATGCTCGCCCCACCACCGCGCATGCGCCGACTACTACTTCCTCTGGCTCATTTATTGGCTAACACATGCAACTACCAAGAGCCTGAAGACCGAGCCTCTGTGGGGCGGAGAGGCCGGGTCAGTATCTAGGGAGGTAAGTATCAACTCTCTCGTGAAAAAAGAAATCCTAGATTTCGTTTATTTCACATCAAGAGTATACTTACCTCCCTAATACTTTTGATATTGCCAGAATTCGAAAGTGAATCTGGCGGGAGGGAGGCGAGGTCAAAAGACCAGCTCTTCCCTATACGCTTTCAAGCGTTTAAGGCACTTATGACGTCTGAAACTGTGTGAAAACACAGTCAGGATTTGATAAACCATCGGATAACACAACCGATGCCTGAGAGATGACCGATTTGTCATATGCGCTCCCCCCCCTCCCTTGGGAGGAAGATAAAATGACCTCAATGTCCTACACGCTCTCTTCGTACTAGTGCTAAGTACTATAGGACAGAGACGAAAAGGCTCCATTTTCGTATACTCTCACTAAAGAACCACAACCCACATAAACCATCACCATATTAATAACACTGGGTAACGTGACAATACAAAACAATGAACAACACATGAACAAGACTGACCTTGTTGTACTAGGAAGCTGTCATCATGAATCCAGTAGAGAAGGATGATACAGTCCCGACAAGTGGTTGTCACCGTCGCTGAATGGCGAAGTATATAAGCAATGCGAAGGCACTCTTCACAAACATAAAGCGGTTATTGTTTCAAAATCGACAAGGCGAGAGGGTTAGAGGTGTCACGGAGGTAATGGTCTGTAAAACTTGACTCACAGTGCCACTGAGCCACTGACATAATATCATCCACAGGAACCCCACTAAACAGGGCAGTGGATGCCACGACACCGCGGACACTGTGAGCCTTGGCCACGTCAACCTGTCGCCCGGTGGCGGATTTGTGACAAAATTGAATACATTCCACAATCCACCTAGAAATGGTGTCCTTAGACGCCCTACCATGGGGTTCAATATATGACAACCATAACGCTGACTGGTCGGTACGCCACTCCGAAGTACGCTGTTTGTACCGAAGCAGCGCCCGTACGGGGCACCATACTTTAGAATTAGGATCATATCTAGTTAAAGATGGCAAAAAAATAGGTTGACCTGGATATTTCAATGACTGATTTTTAGACAAGAAATTAATCCTAGGTAGAAGCTTAAGGCCTTCCCCTGTAACCACAAAACGGTCAACCTCGGCTGATAAGGCGTGAATTTCACTCCTACGCCTCGCCGAGGCCGCAGCAATTAAAAATACAGTTTTAAGAGTTAACATTTTCATAGAAATGGAACTAAGTGGTTCAAAAGGCTTATCACCTAGTACCTGGAGCACCAGTGATAAACTCCAAGACGGAATCAGTGGAGGATTCCTTGGTCTTAGATTGCCCATGCCTTTAATTAATACATTTAATGTACTTACTTCATCACTCCCCCTATTAGCCAAGCAAGGAATAACAGTCATTAAAGCTGACTTATAACCAGCAATAGAGTTAGGCTTGAGGCTATAGGCATCATATAGGTGACAGAGGAAATCAGCCACTACCTGAATAGATGATTCCATTGGATCAATACATCTTTTTGAGCACCACTCTGCAAATCTGTTGATTTTATAATTATATGCTCTGGAGGTTGACCCCCTCCTGGCTTTGGCCATAAACATGGCCGCTTGCTCAGAAAAGCCCTCCTTAATTCTAGATTCCTTGACAACATCCACGCAGTCAATCGGAACATTGACGGATTGTCGTGAAGGGCCTTGCCCTGGAAGATAAGGTTGTCCATCAGAGGCAGCGGAACCGGATTGCAGACCAGAAGGTCCAGCAGATCCGTATACCACGATCGGCTTGGCCAATCCGGGGCGATCAGAAGCACTTGGCACTCCTGCTGCCTGATTTTCTGAAGCACCTTTGGAATCAGGATTGCTGGGGGGAATGCGTATGCATACATTCCCTCCCAGCTGATAGCTAACGCATCTGTTGCGAAAGCGCTTGGGTCTGGAATCGGAGAGACGTACGTCGTCATCTTCGCATTCTTCTTCATTGCGAACAAATCTATGTTGGGTTTCCCCCAATGGTCGAACAGACGATCCGCCACACATTGATTTAGTTGCCATTCCGTGGGTAAAACACTCATCCTTCGGCTCAATGAGTCTGCTAGCAGATTTAACCTCCCCGGAATATGAACTGCTTTCAAGGTGATCCCATGATCCAGGCACCAACAAAGCAGTTTCCATGTCATCATACAGAGACTGGGCGACTTCGTTCCGCCCTGGCGGTTTATGTAAGTCACTACTGTCGAGTTGTCTGAACGAATGAGAACAATCTTGCCCTGAACATTCTTTAAGAAATGTTCCAGGCCCAGGACTACTGCTCTTAGCTCTAGTAGATTGATATGTTCCTTGGACTGATCCAGATCCCAAAGCCCTGATACTGTGGACTCTTCCAGACAAGCTCCCCACCCCTCCATCGATGCATCTGTATACACAGTCACCTGAGGGTGGGGAGGGGTTAGCAAAACCCCCGGCAAGAGATTCTCTGTATTCAACCACCATTGCAGGTGGTGAATCAGAGGCGCCAACACCGACACGTTCGAGTCCAGCGAACCTGAACTCTGGGTCCACTGTGTCATGAGAAACAACTGGATCGGGCGCCTGCGCAAGGCGGCCTGCGGAATGACTGGTTCCAAAGAAACCATCAAGCCCAGCATTCTCAAGTAAACCCGTGCCAGGACATGACGACTGTCGCACACCGACTGAATTACCGAGATGAGTACTTGAACCCTCTCCTGAGTGGGGTACACATACCCCGTCTCCAGATCGAAGAACATGCCCAGGTAAACAAACTTCTGGGATGGAGTTAGCTCTGATTTCGGGAAATTGATCACCCAGCCCAAGTCCGAGAGAGTTTTCAAAACAATCTCCAGATTGGCTGACAACGATTCCCGGGTGTGTGCTTTCAACAGCCAGTCGTCTATGTACGTGTGGACTGCTATGCTTCTCCTGCGGAGGTATGCAGTGATCGCGAGAACCACACGGGTGAAGACCCGAGGAGCCGTGGAAATTCCGAAGGGTAACACCCTGAATTCCCACCGCCGGCCCTGAAATGCAAATCTCAGGAAGCGACGGAAACTCCTCTCTATGGGAATGTGGAAATAAGCATCCTTCAAATCTATCGACGCTGTCCACATTCCTCGCTCTAACCCCGCCAACACCGAGCGCACAGTCTCCATCTTGAAACTGGGCGTCTCGATGAACTTGTTCAACGGCTTGAGGTTGAGAATCGGCCTCCACCCTCCGGTGTTTTTTGTTACCAAGAACAGGGTTGAATAGAAGCCCGGGCACCTCTGTGCCGGCTGAATGGCTTCTTTTAGTATGAGGGAATTTATTTCCTCCTCTATACACAACCTCTGATCCGGATCCCGTGGAATGGGAGTCCAGATCGGCGCGAGAGACAGTCGCGATGGCGGGCCTGTCACCCAGTCGGGACGATACCCGACCGAAAGCCATCGCAAGACTAAACGGTCCTGAGTCAACCGCTTCCACTCTGGCAAGTGGGCGGCCAAACGGCCGCCCACCGGTCCACCTAGGGATAGAGGTGGACATAAGGAGGGCCAGAGTGGCACTGTTCTCTCGGCCTGAAACACCGGAGTGGTTCCCACCGCGGTAACCAGGCCATCAGGCCCGATTACCGCGACCAGATCCCCGCGCGCCCCGCCCAGCGCCGCGCGCACCACGGTGCGCGGGCGGCTGTCTGGCTGGGTGCGGCTGGGGAGCCTGCGCCCCCCTCGCTGCTGGCCGAATCGCCCGTGGCCTAGGCCTACGTTGCGACGGTGGCTGGCCTCTGACCTGGCCAGCACCACCTCGAGCCTGCAGAGGACGATACGCAGGGGGTGCCGCGCGAACACGCTCCCGCCGGAGCACCTCAAATTGTTCCCGCAGCGCCCTCTGGTTATTAACCAGAGTGACCGTCTCCTGGAGGTGCCTGCATCCCTCACCTCCAAAGAGACCAGGACCTGTCATAGGCGTCCGCAGCAGCCTATTATACAGGTCCTGGGACGGGCACAGATTGTCAAGCGCAAACGTGCGCCTCGCCCGGACACTTCTGGTTACCGCCCGCGTCAAACAGTCCAAAGCCAGGTTGATACCATCCTGAATGGCTCTCTGGACTGTTACCGGGCTTGGTTGGCGTGATGCGGAAGCCGCTACCACCCCCTGTAGCAGCTGGGAGACGTGGGACAGAGCGGCAATCGACGCCCTCCCACTCTCCTCCGCATCCCGCAGCGCGGCATTCGCCGAACGCAACGCGTTCGAGCACAAGACTCCCGTGTCAGAACGGGAGCCCGGCCGCGCATCTTCGCCCAAAGCCGCGCGATCATCAACGCTTGGCTTCGGCACCACACCGTACCGCTGGTAATCCAGGGGCACGATGCGGCACCGCTTCGCCACCTCGCGAGGGGCCTTCGCGAGACGTCCATTCACCTTAATGGACGCCTCTGCCGCTTCGAACATGTCCACGACATGCTCAGCCAGCGGCAGAGATGGCATAGCGGTAGCCGCCGGCCTACCAGCTAACCACGGCCTATGGTCACGCTGGCTAGCCGGCAGCTCCACGGGTAGATCGGGCCGAACACTTACCAGCCACTGGCAAGCGTCCGACCAATCCTCCTCCGTGGCTAACTGCGAGCGCTCTACTAGACGAGGGCCTTCGTCTTCCTCCAGAGCACTCGCAGTTGATGTCGACGGCGGGTAAGCTGATACCCCTGGCAAGCCTGGAAAAGCATGCGGGCCCGAGAGAGCAGGCATGCTAAATTCCGCGGCTTGACCAGGAGCAGGCGCCGTGGCAGAGCGTGGGGTAAACACCGCTCTACCACGGGTCTGACCAGCACCAGCAATACCATCGGCAAGCCGAGGTATGCGGTATCCGTGGTCAACAGCACCGCCCGGGGACACCCTCTGGACCGTGAAATCTACTCCTGCGTGAGTAGAACCATGGAACACGTCGCCTGCATTCCCCGCGAGGGGTGCACAGACGTCGTATTCCATGGCCACGTCCTCAGAAGGCGACCCCAGCAGGAGATCCTCTTCTTCCTGGCCAGAAAGATTAGACTCCGGGTCAGCAAAGAGAGCTAACCCGGACTGGCCAGGAAAGGTGCCATAGGAGGCTTTGACACCTTCGGCGCGCGGATACCCGGGGTCTGATGAGCAGACCGCGGGTCCCAGCAACAACCGTTGTCCACGGCCCCTCGGCGCGGCGCCATGCCTGCTGCCAGGGCCTTGGACTGCCCCCAACAAAGGGGCCACCTCTGAATCCACAACCGGACCGGACCTAAAGAGACCGGATTCAGAGGCGGGGATCACCTGCTCGTAAGCAGATGCCGAGGACAACAAAGGAGCTGGCCCAGGGAGCATGCCACGAAGCAACTCTGGGACCAGATCCTTTATTGTCCTCTGCATCTCTTGCAACATTTCGGACCTGAAGGCCTCCATATCCACCGCGGATGAGGCCTTCTTCTTACCCTTCTTACAAACTTTCTCCTTCTTCTTCCTCTCTTCCTCCATCACCTTCTCCCTTGCCTGCAATGCGAGAAAATCAGACATTAAGTCGCCCCCCCACTGCTTACATACGTCGCACTTCAGCAACGGTCCACAGGGACTGCAGCTGAAGCACAAGTGCGGAACGAAGCGGCTTTTAAGAAACCTCCCGCAGGACGGGCAACCAGGTCTCTGAAACAGGACAAAGGACAGGGACAATGAGCAAGATAGTTAAGGTTAGCGAACTCAAAACCAACTAAAAAGAGAGGGACAGGATCATCAAGATCGGAAATCAAGAAGAACCAGCCATGGACAAAACGTTAATTGTTAATAAAAGGCCAAGGCCGATTATGACGTCATCACTCTCGTGACCAAATTAATCGATCCGCAACAAGCACCAAGTGCAAGAACGAATTGTATAAGTAACCGGAACATTTCCGTTGAATTGGCATTTCGAGTACACAACAATCAGATATACAGAGATAACTCCTTCCAATTCTAGCATTGGCAAAAAAGGAAATTATCTCCCCTTTTGTTTATCAATAATTAGATACCTGACCCTTGTATAGACAAACCATCCAACGTGATGAACCGGAGAACTCCACCATAGTACGCCTCTACATTCTCTCCACCTAAGGGGAAGGAATTGGAGCAAGAGGGCAAAGTGAGAAGACCTTTATAACAGGCCTCCAACTCACTGAACATAGATTTTTTGGTTAGATAACCTAACAGTATTAGTAGGAAATGGAACCGTGGTGGAGAGAAAACATATCCTCTTGTGCCGAGAAGTCCATCAAAGCGTCTATGCGATACCTGTGGACAAAACACAAAGAGAAATGAGACATATGAAGCACCATGTTGTAAAAAACCAACATAATCAGGCGCTAATCACGGTAAGCGCGAGTCCCGGAAATACATTAAACCGGGACAAAACACGCTAGCATATCAAAGAATTCACCTGATAAAGAGATCCCGCTCCTTCTAAAGGCGAATCCTCCCTTTCCGACATGCTTCCACCGTACAAGAATCGTCAAATGTGAGTAAAAAACAAGGTAACGCGCAGAAAAGTATAGAGAACACAAAACCGCATGTAACCCTTTGCCAATAAATGAGCAAAGAGGAAGTAGTAGTCGGCGCATGCGCGGTGGTGGGGCGAGCATCCGCCGGACTACCTCTGACTCCCTGCCCAGTAGGGGCACCTAACTGTTTTTAATCTGAGTGTTTTATTGAGTGAAAGCCGATATTTAGCAATATCAAAAGTATTAGGGAGGTAAGTATACTCTTGATGTGAAAAGAGGCTAACATCCGGCATGTGCTGAGGGGTTCCACGTAGGAGGTACTGCAGTGACACACCACGTCTTTGAGGATGTCTATTTCTCGTTCTGTGTAGAACTCCCGCATCCGCTCTAGGGCTTCGATGAATGGACTTGACATCCAGGTTGTAGTATCGCAGCCAGTCTACGAATGTCCACATTCCATGCTCGCTGAATGTCTGGTTACACTGTTCCCACTCTGATCGCGTCAAGAGGTAGTCACCCTTGAGCTTAGATGACCATGCTGAGTAGTCAGGAAGCCTTGGATAGTTGAGCTTCTCATGTGTCTGAAACCATTCATATGGGAACCAGCTCTTCTGCTGTGTACACCCGTAAGCTTTGACCCATATCTCGTACAAGACTCCTGGGCCGAGGTAGTTCAGCACATCGAGAAACCGTAGCTCAGGTGTTATGAGGAACATGGTCTGACTAGCCTTCTTGGTGACTTTCACTGTACCTGTACTGTCAGTCGGCTCACCGACAAAGTACTTCTTGATGAGGTTCAGGTCATACCACCCAGAGTTGAACCCCAGTACAGGCACTTGGACACACCACTCGTTGATCAGTCGCTGCTGTCACTTTGGGAGCTTGTCCAGGTCTGTCGGTATGTACTGTGCCCTAACCCTTTTCCGGATTAGATATGCTCACCGTTGGATCACCAGCATGAACTCTCTGATCAGTTCTTTGGGGTCAGGATTGCAGAGGTGAGTGGGCTCACTAGTGGAGCCATCTAAGGAGCAGCCAACTGACACAGAGATAGGTATGTGAGCACTCTCGATCATGAGAGTCTCCGTAGGATGAGTCTTGATACCATCTAGGAGTGCTTCGAAGTCATAAACTATGAAGTGTGGGTATCGGACAGTCCGAACTCGTTTAGGGACACTTGGACAGCATTTTATACAGCACTCTCACTGTACTACAAGCCTGCATCCAGATGCTCTAAGCGTCTCCTCTCTCAGGACTTTCTTGCAGTATCTTTGTTCGTCATCCTCACCTCGCTGGTGTTGTGGACACCCGTGCCAGTAACAGCCATGGAACTGGTAAATGGTGTTGGTGGTCGGATCATAACCATTTACGGGAGCACCCTCGATCCAATGCTCATCACCGTGCCCACACTCTACATGGTGTATGTGTACGCCTCTGTTTCGCGATTCATACTCGATCCAACGAGTAGCCGCTGAACTGGATGGTTGGGGCGGATAGAAGGCTTTCTCATATGCAGACTGTGGCACCTCAACCTTCTCGCCAGGACACACGATTGTTGTTTTGCCGCCTGTACAATGATCAGCGTGGCATTGAAGATGGCATGCCTTTGTAAACCTGACAGTGACTGCAGACTAGTGTATGTGCCAGCTTGGAGATGTTCTTGATGTAGGAGTGGTGGTCCCACACTCCGATGGTCATGGTGTCACGGTAGTGAGCCGCTTGCCTGATCAAGTGCCAGGTGCCCTCTTCGGTTGGTTCATACACGCGACTCCAGATCTTGGCGAAGAACTCTACCTTGTCCAGCTGATCCAGCGAGGTCTTGCGGACATCAGGTACTGTCACTGTCTTGCCGTAGAACTGTGTTGCAAGCTCTCGTGCAGGAGCTGTACTTCTATCAGCTCTCGCTCCTCAGTGGACTGCTAGATATCTCCAGAGACACATGTTGTCCCTATAGGTGTCGAGGGCAGTCATACTCTTCTTCTGTCGTAACCAGTCTGGGAGGGGGCCTGTCCCAAGAAGAGGTTGGCGGTCGATGACAGCCCTGACAGCAACGTTGATTGATCGAACGAAAGCCCACTTGGTGTTGGGTCGATCGATATTGTCTGTGTCGAGGCGGGCTTGCTCTCTTGCTGCCACCCAGCCCTGAGCTGCTCCTATCATGTTCAGCAACGGGCTCCCTGGAGCATTCTTGTGGAAGAGCATCACCCTACCACCTTCGATGTGACGGATGCGATAGGTATGGGTGTAGCGGAGGTAGAAGGCGTTCTGGTCAGTCTGCTGGATTTTTGCATGATCTGACCTGTTCTAGACCACTGAAGAATGTCCAGCGTACTGACCGGCATCCTCTATCCTCTGTCTCCCTTTCGCCGAGACGCTAGTCGAGAATGTGTTCGCCTTCTCGCTTTATGCTCCGGGCTAAGGGTTCAGACCTCGGCCCCCCCCCCTCATCACTCGCTTAGTGATCCTGCGTAGGGGAGGTAAGTGCTCCAGTGGATGGTCCGCCATCTGCCTCGCTACAGTTTTGGCTCGCAAGCTAGCAGCCACCTCCTCGTCCAACTGACGAAGCTCACGGATCCGCTGCGCTTTCTTGTGTGGATTCCAAGGATCATCTTTGGTAAGCGCTGGAAACCTTCCCGTCTTCATTGCTCGGGAGTCGCTTCTGCCACTCCTCGGCACGGGCCTGTCCGATCATCTGGAGCAGGTCGGCTTTCTTGGCCTTAGAGGCTACTCTAAGGCTGAATTGCTTTGCAACATCGCGAAGCTGTGCAACAGTAATCATGGCATATATCACTGTGGATGCCTCTCTCTAAATGGACGTTCAGACTCTATTATGTGTGGTTGATCACAAGGTGATCAGGACCATCGCGAAGCTGTGCAACAGTAATCATGGTGTATATCACTGTGGATGTCTATCTCTAAATGGGCATTCAGACCCTATTATGTGTGGTTGATCACAAGGCGATCTGTACCTGGAACCTGTGGGTGGTCCATCGTGTCGATGTGATAGTGGATGCTTGTCTCTAAATGGGCGTTCAGACCGTATTATGTGTGGTTGATCACAATGCGCTCAGTACCTGGAAAAACGTGTGGGTGGTCCGTCGTGTCGATGTGATACCAACGGAGACTATGTGTTTGTGAGAGATGTGGTCGAGCGGAGTGCGCGCATTGAGAGGCTGGTGGGGCGAGGGATCACTGCATTTCTTGTTCCCACTCTTGTCCCAACTCGATAGCAGCATCATTCTTTTATCTGCATAGTTGCCCATATCACGCAATGGCCCGGGTACTTTTTCTCATCGCGCCGCACAGCCTACATCATGCATGCCTCTTCAGGCCAGCCCATTGTGTGTAATATTGTTTCTAGATGAGCGTTTACACGTAGTTGAGTGTTTACACGTAATGTATGATTGTGCGTTCACACGTGGTATACCATTATCGATGCTGTGTCTAATTGGGTGTTAACGCATAGCAGGTGAGCTAAATAAACTACTATTCTTGACTTTGGCCCAGTCTAGGGTCTGTGGTCTGCAATCATGGGTTTTATGTGACTGTGCGAGTTGGTCTTGACGTGATGTCATGCTTCTCGGGTAACGGGTAAAGAGTAATTGTATGAGATTTGAACCTGCGATTTTAAAGTTTACCATTTGCTAATAACATATAACGAGATTTATAATACAACGCATTAACTATCTCGACCATGTATGCAATGGCTGATAAGTTGTGTTCACACGTTGCTGTGTTGCTGCGCTATCAGGCTTGACTCACTCTAGATTTTGTCGTCACTTCAAGATAACGCAGTAACAGCGCTATCAGGATCGACTCACTCTAAATCCTGACGTCACTTCAAGATAACGCAGTAACAGCGATTTCACAATGCTCAGAGATAAAAAGTACTAAAAACCGAGATTTTAATGGTGTTGCGGTGGGTCTATCAATAGAGTTGATAGAGTTTGAATTGCATAGTGTTCCCAGGCTGCATACTGGGGTTCAAAGTCGCTCAAAAGACCTCGCTGGAACTTACCTGAAATTTCGAAACTAGGTAAGACACTAGGGCCTTGGTAATATGACCCGGTTAGATAAAGACCCACCGTGACACCCCCCAGTGCGGGGTCAAAGCACCACAGACACACGCACACCAGCCGGCTGGAATAGCAACAGGGTAGGGTAGGAGATAGGTGGGGTAGGATAGGTAGAATAGGTACATAGGTAGGATAGGTACAAAAGTGTCCCACAGATAGAAAAACCTCCTCAGGATACCGATCAGAAGAGAGACAGAGAGGTCGGCCACTGGCCAGTAATCCTGAGGAGGTTCTCCCGGACAGTGGGGTCCACAGGGGAGTTTTATATTCGCCACGGCCTTCCATGTCCAGGAGAACCGCAGCTCCCATCTCCATCTAGAGGCATACCACATGTCTCCCTATGCCCTAGGGATTGAGAGGGCAGTGGGGCCACGGACAGCTGCCAGTTGAGGGAGGTGGTATCATTTTGACTAGTAGTAGGGTCTGAGTCAAAATGATACTACCTCCCTCAACTGGCAGCCGTTCGGCGCTCCGTGGTGGCCCCACCGCCCTCTCAATCCCTGGGGCATAGCTCCCATCTCCATCTAGAGGCATACCACATGTCTCAACAACCCTATGCCCCAGGGATTGAGAGGGCCGGGGGGGGGGGGAGCCACAGATCGCCAAACGGCTGCCAGTTGAGGGAGGTGGTATCATTTTGACTCCGACCCTACTACTAAAGAGGAACCCGACAATATGAGAAAAACTTCTTACACTGGCGGGTATCACTAAATATCGATCAATACAAGCTACTCTAACGAGAGCGAGCTTGGGCATATATGTATTTGCAGCATATGCTAGTCTATTTAGTAAGTGTTACAATGGCTAGGTTGCACCCCTGCACGGAGATTTCCACGTTTCCTGGCAGTTTCGTCTCATTGCAAATTCATCCTATAAAGCAAAGGCCATCGTGGAAAGTTCATTTATTATTCTAACATATACATCAATGCAGATAGCCAGGAAAATTAGTAAAGCATATGTTTACATTCATATCCAATGTGTTTGACTCATAACATTGATATTTGTGAGTCAAATATCAACAGCTTTAGCTATTCGCAGTTTCACTGGGTGAGTTTATACGGGAAGAGATGGTCACTGGTTACGAGTATCTTGTGATCTCCACGTGGAAATAGTTGTAATTTTGTGGCAAATTCAAATCATTTGTAGGGATGATTTGGGGGAGTTTCAGCCATTTTGGGATATGATTTACCTGAAGACAGTTAAAATTTAGCGTTTAATATCAGGATTCATGTAATTTCTTGGTATTACTGTGGAAATCTGCGGCGACTATTTAAGCAGAGCTGATATACTTTGAATATGGAATCATACTACTCAACTCTCACTCCATTTTTCCCATCAGAATAATACCGGTAGTAAAGGCATAACGGTATGAAAATTGATATCGATACCGATATTAATTTTTCTAATACCGTGAAGCCCTAGTTCCCAGAATCCAAGGTTTAACATTTAACCCTAAAGTAACAGTCATATCAGCCAACAATGGCTTTTGCAGTGGTCTTGAGAAATGTCCGTTTGCAGACAAAGAGAAGACTATTTTTGAAAATTTACCACTGGATTGACTGGCTCGATAACCGAGCCAGTTATTCCAATGGTAAATTTTCAAAAAAGTCTTCTCTTGGTCTACAAATGGACATTTTCTATGAAAAAATTGAATTTTCTTGAACAAATTCGATGGTTAAAGGGTTAAGGTAACTATACAGGTAAGCTGCTGAATATTTTGAAACTCATTTGACGTAGACCTGTTGCTGCCTATATGCAGCGACAGCTCCCAGTCAAATTAGTTTCAGAATATTCAACAGAATGTTTATTAAATCGTAAGCGACCTGCATTAATGTTCTTGAATTGCAATATGCTTGTAGTATATCAAAGCAAATGCGTGTGTGTAGTAATGAGTATGTACAATCCCCTCACATGTTAATGCTGACATACATGTAGCACAAATGTAAGAGATCAGTTAACAAATCTTCACCTAACACTCAGCTTGACACGATCTGTCATATCTCCTGTCGAAGCTTTGTCCATTTCAATGTCATCTGCATAGGGTATGCTACTGCAATCCATACACGTATCTTCTGTGGTTATTACATTTGCTTGCTGCATATTTTCCAGCACATCCTACAAGCATACAAAGACGGAAACTTGGCATAGAAAAAATGTACTTCTCTAAGCTAGTGATATACATGTAAAAATCAATTTCACTCCTGACATGCCTGATGAAAATCAGCAGTTCATGATGCTGCTAGGGTCAGGTGGTGGCAGACAAGGAACTCTGGGGTGTCATTGTGTCTTAACTGGTGTACTTGTTGTGTTGTATGATGGCCAGAATGGCTCATAATGATATTAATCAATTATCAGACTAGGTTATAACAATTTATTTGTTTGTTTTACACACTCCTACTTTTACAAACACAACTACTTTTACAAACACTCGTAACTAAACTTTTCCATATTTAGATTTTAAGACATTATTTTCAACATTCTTTCCATCTAGCCATTTTTCGCAGCCAAATCTTTATCACTCGGAACTCCTCAGAATTTTTTCTGTAACTCTTTGTTCTATGTAGCTTTGTTAACCCTTTAATGGTCAAGCCGCTCAAATAGCTTTGGTCATGAGCAAAGTACATCTGCTGGCCAAGTGAAGACTACTTTTGTTAATGAGCCAGCCATTAGTGATAATTTTAAAAAATAGTCTTCTCTTGGCCTGCAAATGGACGCTCACTGAGAAAGCGTTTTGGATTTTCTTGATCAATCTTGACAATTAACATAATGAAAGGATTAATACTCTCAGAGCTTAAAAATTCTGAGCTTAAAAGTGTGCATTGTTTTTTTACCCCATCTCTGATCTAGTGTTTTGGGTGCAAATTTTCGTAAAATAAAGGATTTTGGTCCGGTCCTATTGATAATTTTTAATTAGGGATTTATTGATCGCCATGCCTCAATATATGATGAATGCTAACTGTAGAAGTCTCAACATGCCCAATTTAATGACTTTCTCAAAAATCATCAGATGACATATATAAGTATGAACAGCAAACATCGGCATCCATCCATGACAATGAGACACATGTAATTAAACTCTTGAAGTAAAAGGATTAAAAGATTGAGCTCCCATTTTTCTTGCATCTTCAAAATAATCTTGGAAACACCCATTTATCACAGAAATCCCAATATCTTTATTTCAACACAAGTACACTGTAGAACATTTTTGAAAATAATTAAACTGAACTGTTGCTGCTTTGGACAAAATTACATGGCAAACCTCTTTTCAAGCAGAGATTGGATTATCAAAATTTGGATGTGTGCCAGAAGTTGTTTTGATTTGATGAATTTATGAATATTCTCTACCTGTAGTTGTTTTATAAGTAGCACTGTGGCTTCAACGACAGCGTCATTAGTCACCGAGTCAGGAATCCTGAGAATGGTCTCAGTAGATCGACTCCAAACACCAGTCTGTAAAACAAGCACAGTCTAGATTAGCAGACACATAACTCATTATAATACATCATAATGAGACTGGTCTCTGCAGATTTTATCAAACAATCATAAATCACAGACTGTATTAACGTTTTACATTTGGCTCCCTAACACAGTACAGCTCAGAAATAAATTCACATGTTTCCAAAACAAAAACAAGTTAGTACAATTTTGAACAATGACCATGATGTAGTTGAATATTTTTAACATAATTGAAGACTATTTTTCAAAACATATCACTAGAATGACTACATGTAGCTCGATTATCAAGTCTGGCTCTGTTATCGAGCCAATCATTCCAGTGAAATATTTTCCAAAATTGTCTTCACTTGGCTTGCAAATGGCCATTCCTCAAAACCAGGGTTATGACAGTAGAAGCCTGTGTTGGCCGAATTCGCCATAAGGGTACAAATTTATATACTGTGATTTCAAGTTTGAATGAGCTAATAGAGGAATGCGATCTGTCAATCAAGTGGCTGACGTCATAATCAAAATATGTTGCTTTCTAGCTGACATCACAATCAAATGAAGTACATGTAGGTCCGACACGAAAGGGTCAAAGGGTTTACACCAACCATTTGAATGGAGGAATCCAGTTTTTCGATCAATCATATGATGTCATAATCAACAACCTCACATTTAGGCTGACATCATAATCAATTAAATCATGAATGACTCGATTTAGTCCGTCTTAAACTCTTAATAGTCAGTTAGGCTGTACGAAATCTGTGTCTTTACTATTTAATAAACATGCAGTTGCCATAGGCAACAACAGCAGCCAGTCAAATTAGTCTCAAAATAGTACGTAAGCCACCAGGGTCAACAGTAGACCCATTATTGTTATGAGCAACGGCACCAACAGGAATATGTACGTGTTGAATCGACCACTCCACCACAACAGTATCATTATGAACCACGGTGCCAACCGGAGAATGTGCGTGATAGGTCATACACCTCACCATCAAAGACACCCAAATTATTCACCCACTCCATCCGCATTTACAGCAATTCATCCCGCCATTCCACCAGGCTTTGCACCCATCACCCCAGTCCACAGCAGAGGCCGAGTCATTCCTCCCCTCGAATTCAGAGCTCTCCAGTAGAATATGGTGCCTAGTTACGAGGGCATACCCAAATACCAACATAGGAGTGACTCATTTACAGTTAGACACGTTCATAGATGCCTTAAGCGCCGAACCCGCCCTAAAGGAAAAGAATGCGCAGCGCCAGAACCATCCAGTGAATGAGGTAGAATATACGGTGTCAACTACCACCACCAACACTCCATCACCTTCGACCACAACCACCGAAGCATTGGTGCATCAAGAACACCAACCAGATCAAGGGCAAAATCAACCAGCATCACGAGGCAGAGGCCCCTGTTTAAGACTATATGCTCGGCCTCAACGTGGCGCAGGGGTGTAACCCACTGGGTGTCAATCCAGACATTTGGAGGGGCTAACCAGAGCATTATGCACAACGCTAATGAAATTACACTTGGAGATCGAATCAATCGAAATGGTGCTCGCCTTGTGAGGATCCGCCAGGCAGGTGCAGCGCCGGGCTCCATGCCTCGAAGGAGCCCACCCTCAGCTACTGGAGGTCCCATCAACTCGTTTTGTGGAGCCAGGGGACGAGGATGGAGAGCTACTGGCCAACGGAAAGAGAAGACCAAACCCAAAGAGAACCCCAGTATCAACATCATGCACTGGAATGCAGAAGGGGTTACCAACAAGAAATCAGAGCTCGAACAGTTCCTGTACGAAAACAACATTGATATCTGCTGCATTCAAGAGACACACCTGCAAGAAGGAAAACCATTTAAGATCAGAGGTTACCAGATTTTCCGGTGTGATCGAAGAGGAAGAAAGTGAGGTGGGGTGATGACCTTGGTCCGAAACAGCGTGAACGCCAGCCAGATCAAAACCTTTATGGAAGAGGCAGAATATATCAAGATCAAGGTAACAACCAGCAACTCTGTGATTGAAATTGTCAATTATTACTGCCCTAATGACAAGAATCTCTCACTTGACACAATCCAGGTCCCGGACTGCCACTTCCTCATTGCGGGAGACTTTAATAGCCAGTCCCAGAGCTGGGGATACAGAACACTTGATAAACGAGGAGAAGACATTGAAGCATGGCAAGATGAAAAGCACCTTTTACTTGTCAACGATCCCACAGATCAGCCTACCTTCTACTCGCGCCGATGGCACTCGACAACAACGCCGGACATTCACAGAAACCTCAGTAGAGTGGTCGGATCGCAGTTAGGAGGAAGCGACCACCGCCCAGTCCTCCTCTCTCTTTCTGGAAGTATTTCGACCAGTTCACCTCAACATCCAAGGTGGAACTACAAAAAGGCAAATTGGAGTCTGTTCGGCATTCGTTCCAATGAGCTTACCCATAATATAGCAGTAGAAGGGAGAAACATCAACAATGTGGTCAAGGAATTTAATTCAAGTATCCTCAAGGCTGCCAATGAAGCGATTCCTCGAGGGTTCAGGAAAAACTACCGCCCCTACTGGACAACAGAACTGCAAGCAGCACATGATAAACTAGACAAGGCCAGAGAAGATGCAGAGGGTAATCCCTGTCATGAAAACCACTTCACGCTACAACAAACTAAAGCCAGGTATCTAAAGACCAAGCTGGAGGCCAAAAGAAGAAGCTGGAGGGAAAAGACGGCAGGGTTTAATTTAGAGAGAGACACCACAAAACTATGGAGACTGACTAAAGCACTCAATGATGAGGGTGTCAGGGGAGAGAAGATTACTCTTGAAGAAGATGGACAAACACTGACAGGAAAGATGGCAGCAGATGCCTTTGCGAAGGCATATGCAAAAGAAAGCAACATTTCTATACCACGAATGCGTCAAAGGGAGGTTAGAAAAGAGCAAAAGGAAAGAACAGACACCAACACTCACGATGCAATGAAAGTTGACATTAGTTTAACAGAACTGAAGAAGGCTATCCGCCAACTGAAAAAGAAGAAATCTCCCGGGCCAGATGGCATTACGAATGAAATGATCCAACACCTTGGTAATGCATCTCTTCGCAAGTTGCTAGACATCTTTAATCTCAGTTGGACCAATGGAGAGGTTCCTCAGTGCTGGAAGGAAGCCAGAATGACTCCTATTCTGAAAAAAGGAAAGAACAAGACGAAAGTGCTGAGCTACCGTCCTATCAGTCTTACAAGCTGCATATGCAAGACCATGGAGCGCATCATCAACCAGCGGTTGCAGTGGTACCTGGAGTCAGAGAACATTATAGTTTCAGAGCAGGCCGGATTCAGAAGATACAGGAGCACAGAAGATCAAACAACACATCTTGCACAGGTCATAGAGGACACTTTTCAAGCCAAGAAGGTGATGCTAGCTGCCTTTATCGATCTGCAGAAAGCATTTGACAAGGTGTGGAAGGATGGCCTCCTCGTGAAGCTCCGGCGCACAGGCATCGGTGGCAACATGTTCCGATGGACCAAGTCATACCTACACAATCGCAAAGCTAGGGTGCTGGTGGATGGACAATCTGGACAGAATGTATTGCTGAGACAAGGGGTGCCACAAGGCGGAGTATTATCACCTACTCTGTTCATACTCTTCATCAATGACATTGTAGCAGAGCTGCCCAATGGGATCCAAGCAGCCCTCTATGCAGATGACCTCGTAATCTTGTGCACCGAGGAGTACACAACGACTGCCACATACAGAATGCAGCTCGCCTTGGACAGAATTACAGCTTGGGCCAATCGCTGGTGTATTACCATCAACAAAGAAAAATCATCAGCCATGCTATTCACACTGTCCACCAAAACCAAGGTTGGCAATCTGACACTGGGCGGTACTCCACTCGAATACGAGGACCAGCAGACATACCTGGGAGTCACATATGACAGAAGATTAACATGGAAGGAGCACATCCAGAATGCAGAGGCAAAGGCCAGAAGAAAGCTAAACATCATGAGGAAGCTGGCAGGAACAAAGTGGGGTGCCAATGAAAGGATCCTCAAGACTATCTACCTAGGTGCCGTACGACCACACCTTGAGTATGGATCCAGCTCATGGATGACAACAGCTAAATCTCATCAACAGAACCTCGACAGAGTACAAAACCAGGCACTGCGCATCATCAATGGTGGAATGAGATCAACACCAATAGAAAAAATGGAGCAGACAGCAGGCATTCCCCCACTTAGCAAAGGAAGGGAATGCAAAGCACTGATCCAAGCTGCAAAGTTCAAATCGTTCAATAACCACCCGATGAAGATCAGGCAAGCACAGCTGTCATCAGGAAGACTTAAAAGATCAAGTTTTGTGAAAGAGACAAAAGCACTTCAAAGGAAACACCAAGAGATGTTGCCAGCACAAATAGAAGATCCAAACCACACCCTTGATCCTCCACCCTGGGAAAACAAACTAGAGAGCATAGCTATTCGCACCACAGTACCTCATCTCACAACCAAAAATGAACACAGTGATGTGAGCAAGAAGGCCCTGACCCTAGCCATGCTGGAAGAAATGTACCCTCAGGAGACATGGATAAGGATCTACACAGATGGATCAGTCAAAGATGCAATTAGGAGCGGAGGTGCCGGACTGCACATACAGTATCCAAACGGACAACATGAGTCAGCTGCAATACCGACAGGCAAACACTGCACAAACTACAGAGCTGAAGTCGAAGCACTGGTTCATGCAGCTAATACCATCAGCAGAACAGCAGACCCTATTGCACAGATTGTCTTTTTATCTGATGCCCGCTCCGTCCTTGAGGCTATCACCAAAGGTAAGCTGCCACAACTTGAAGAAGCACTACAAACCATCAAATGCTTTCGGATAGCACTGCAGTGGATCCCCTCACACTGTGGAGTCCAAGGAAATGAGGAAGCAGACAAGATGGCAAAGGTGGGTGCAGAAGAGAATCAGACAGAAAACATGGTTACCCATACAGAGATGAAGACTATCATTAAGTCCCTCTATAGAACACCTCAATCAGAAGATGCCTACCATCATCTCTCGAGGCCAGAGCAAGTGACCATTTTTCGTCTCAGAACTGGACACAACAGACTAAACCAACACATGTACAGGCGGTTCCACCTTACGACATCACCCGCTTGTCCTTGTGGAGAAGCAGAACAGACCACAGAGCACATACTTCAATGTTGCAGTACGTATCAGCTGCTGAGAGAAGAGATCTGGCCTTTGTCAACCTCTATTCTTGAAAAGCTGTATGGGCCTGTGGAAGAACTGCAGAAAACCACAGATTTCATCTTGAGAACGGCTCTCCAAGTGTGATATCAGTGATCGAAAAGAAGAAGAAGAAGAAGACGAGGCAGAGGCAGTCCCATCGAGGGGGCTCTAATAATGGCCCTGGAAGCAACAATAATGGCTCCCATGAAAAGACGATTGCAAGGTTGGAGGAGATAACAAGCCAATGATTTCTCTTACAGTTATCAGCTACAGTAGCAGCACAAAACATCACACACACCACCCCACACACTGATGGCTGTTTTGAATGTGAACAGAAGAGCCTGGCCACTGAAGGGAGCGATGTTTGAAACGGCGCCCGCCAACACCACCACTCTAGGCCATACCACGCCGCAGCCAGATCCAGTGTCAAACTCATTCGGGCACCGGAGACAGTCAGCTCAGTGCCCAATGACTCGCCCAGGCTCAACACAGGCCATCGGCCACCAACACCCAAAGGCAGTAACAACATTACCAACCCCAAACATACCTACCACAACTCACTCTTTCACGCCAATACCTACGGTTTCGCCAATGCCGGTATCGGCGATGCACACTGCGCCAAAAGTACTGATGCCTAGCCTTTCTCCAACAATGGCTGTTCCCGCCCAAGCTGAACACACAGCAGTGATTGGCGCCACAGTCTCCACTGAACCAACGTTTATCCTAATGTGCCTGTCTCTTTGATGGCATATCCACCCATGCCACTGTGGAAACTGGAGCCTCCATCACCGTATTTAACAACTCATAGACGGCCCCCGCTTAAGCCAACATCCATTTTCCTACAAACAGCCACCGTCGCTAACATTCCAGTTGCTGGTACGTATAGTAAACATTGTGATTCAGATAGCGGAGGTGCAATTCATACAACGCATATCCAAAACGATGCCCTTCTTGGCGCTGACTTTCTCAGTACCAGCGAAGCCGTAATACACTGCAAACAACAAGAACTCGATATACACAGCCACCATATAGCCTTAGGACCTGAATCATCAATGTATGACACATGTGCATTGATATTGGCCTCTACCGCCACAGTTGAGTCGGGCCGAGAGGAAATTCTTTGGGCCACTGCACCATACCTTCGCCAACACACACACATGGTCATGTTGGAAACTGACGCTGAATACATGCTAGCCTCCCAATGCATTAGTCTGCACATTTTATTTACCACCACCAATAAAGATCACATACTTTTCTGGGTATTCAATGACACAGCTGATGCTATCACGCTCACCCCCACGTACACTGTGGCCATTTGGTGGAAGTGATCTCGTTCAGCCAATGTTCTGGTGATTACCCTAGCCAGGCAATCTTGGGATAATGTAGGTGCAGTGTACCTGACAATTCCGGGAACCGCTTCAGAGACCTCCCCATCCTCCGCCGCGCAGGTCAGCATCCCCTGCAAGGCGATACAGCCGTGCGACAAGGCGGCCATGGCCACTCTTGATGCATCCTCAATGAGCGATAGCTCATAGAACACATCTTTGTTAGCCTGAGACACCAAAGGTTGAGAATGACCCTTGGACTTTCCAGCTAACATCCTATTCAAAGCCTCACATTCCTTCATTGACAAACGAGGAACACGAGCATATTGATAATAGGCCAGCTCTGGAATGCGGACCCTACTCCTGATACATTTAGGGCCTTTGGTAACGAATACTCACGCTGAACTAAGTGGTATGCCATGACTTCCAGCATGTTGGAAGTGTAAATTATCCAAAGGTAACATAGGAATGACTGAAGAGCCACTGGACAGAGCGTTAGCCGTATGGTCTGATACCCGTTCCATCACCGGATCGCGCTGAGACAATTGGTCTGAAGCCAACATGTGACGGTTGGACATCCAGCCAAGAAACTGCACCCAATCAGCCTCCGAGCAGAATGAGAATTCGTACATCAAAGGGCTACCATTCTCGTCCTCCTCACCCTTAGATTGAAAGAAATTTCAATTTCCCTTTCTCCGAGATCTAACAATACTTACCATTACATTACTTATTGAATAACAGCTCAACTGAAGCTGTGCCCTAAGAATCTTCAGATTTAGAAAGCTCTACAGGCTCCTGGAAACGGGTACCCGCCCCAACAAACGGGTACCCGCCACCATAAGCTGACATATTGTTTGCATAGCTACCAAACAAGAAAGAGCTCATGGCTTGCCTACACGGGGCAGAGAAGCAGGGTCCGTAATGTAATGGTAAGTATTGTTAGATCTCGGATAAAGTGAAATTGAAATTTCCTTCATTCTCCTTCGATCAATACTTACCATTATATTACTTATTGATAACACCAGATTTAGTCAGTAACCTGGTGTGAAGGGGCAAGCCAAACAAAGCCTCTTTTGCCCCTAGAGAAAGAACTTAGACTTAAACTTGTCACACGGAGACCTAAAAGGACCGACAAGTTTGGGACCGAATAACATTCGCATCACCACCCCACCCCCTTTCTCCAAAAAGGGAAGAGAACTAACAAACTTGCATCTCGCATGAACCACAAGTGTTCCAAGAGAGTTAACCGCTCTTGACACACATAAACCTGGGAATGAGCATGAATATATAAGATGAGTGGACATGATATATAAACATAATATAAAAAATAATTCTTCAAAAACTTGGTAGCGCTTATTGTTCCTGATGTGAACTTGTGTGTACACAAGTTCACGTCAGGAACAATAAGCGCTACCAAGTTTTTGAAGATTTATATCATTTTAAAGAAGTTTAGCGTGATTCTTTCCAAGAATCAACAGCATGGAATCAGCAAGCACGTCTTCCATCAACCCAGCGGGATTCACAGAAACTATTGTGAAGCCACGCCACGACCCTGACAGCACGGAAGCAACTGCTTTCCGCAAGGATCGTGAAGAATTCTGGATCCATCAATCACATTGCATGTATCCTATAGGCATCAATCATGCTGATTGGTAATCTCACTCTACCTCTGGTAGTAAAACATATAATATAAAAAATAGTCAAACTTGAATTATCTCATGAATTTTGGATCCCAGACGAAAGGCCACCAACCATCACACTTTTGACCAAACGTGACAACGGGATGAACTCCTCTTGCTTGACCAAGTCTGTTCTTACTCCTTCTGCATACACAGTGTGGGTGACTTGGTCACTCCTTGGCGATTTATGTATGATTCTACTGTCGAATTGTCCGACCGTATCAATATCACTTTGCCCCACCCTTCTGGAAATTTTTCCAGTGTCCGTTCCACTGCCATCATTTCTAACAGATTGATATACAGCTGACTCTTGTAGAGTCCATGTGCTCAAAACTTGATGTTCTCCCAGGCAGGCACCCCCACTCCGTAGGCGGCTGAGAAGGCCCAGCAAGAGCATTAGAAGCTGGCTTGGCTTTCGCCTTGTTCTCATGCTTCGTCTACTTTTTGGAGAGTGGCTAGCGGCTTTGGTGCAGTCCCTAGTGCATCCACTTGAACTAAATATTCACCGCTAGCCGACTCTGTGGAATATTGGCTGTGTCCTCTAGGATGGCCCACGCTTGGCCACCGAAGATGCCAGGGCTATTCAGGGGCATTCCAAGCAAACACTCCCTGACAGCCGAAGCCGGACGCATATGGTCAAGGACCATCTGCCTCCTGGACTTAGTCACTCGCGCCTGCACCCTGGCCAGTGCGTCCATCGGCAGACAGCACAAGGCCGTCGTTGACACACGAAAGCGCTGCAGGTGGCACAGGGTGGCCTGCCCCTGCTTCAGCCCACACCGACTGAAGCAAGCGATAGGAGTGATTGACAGCGTTCATAGCTGCCCTCACGCCCCTCATCACAGAGGGACAGGATTTATTCACGGTGTGCCTATGTCACCCGCTCCTACACTCCGGACGCCAAGAACCCAACGGTCATCTCAGTAACAATTGGGACCACACCATATAACTCGTACTCCCACCTGGGGATACTGCATCTTGTCCGCACCTCCCTAGAGGCTGCAGGGAGCTGGCTCCAACAACTCCTTGAACTCAGGATCCAGTCCAATGTACTGGATCCAAGCCATGGGCAAGACCCCTGTCCGAATGGATGCCACCGACGGACGGGGCATGCCTTCCTCAGCTGTGGCCAAGGCCACGGACGGGTCCACCCTGGCTAACGAAGCCAAAGCATTGGACCAGTCCACTTCTGAGGAAGACACCCCTGTAAACACATCAACCGTTGATGCGTTTACGGGTCTACCAGCAGCGGCCTCCCAGCAAGGAGCCACAGCTAGATAGGCACCACCACCGGTACCGTACAGTTCCACCACCACCCCATGAAACAGGCTGTTCCATGGAGTAGGTCTGCACGGAAAACCGTACGGACCCGTGACAGTTCCAGACCCGTGGCCATACACAGGTGCAAATGGCACACCGTGTGTGGCCACTGGAACAGGCGAGATAGGCGAGTACCACGCATGGCCAACAACACCCATCACTGTGTTGGTTGGTGGCAAACCAACCAGCACTGGACGGGTGCCCGGTACCGACCTCAACTATGGGCAGAGGGGATGCCATGGCTTGCGCCAAGCCAAACAAATGGAGGACGGTTCGGTCCAAGATGGAATCGACCTCCATATGCTACACCTGCAGTATCTCAGGCCGCAACAACCTCTCCTTTTCGGCTTCCTCAACATCAGACTCCGATGAGTCGTCACTGGAAGAGGAGACACTGGAGCCGTCTTGGCGGATGGCTCCCATGCCTGATGGACCGGCTACTGCTACTGGACCACCCAGAGGTGGCCGTGGAGAAGCAGTACCCATTAGGCTGGAGCATGACGGGACCACCAGGGGGGGCCATACGAGATGGCACCCCCGGTAGTCAGTCCAGAACCAAGGACAGGGTCCATACCAGACACGGAGAGAGATGACACCAGCGTGGGTAGGACGCTATGCAAGAAGCCTTGCATAGTGTGCCCAAACTGTGCAGGGGTGTGGTATCTCTGATCCCTCCAACTGCGGACAAGAAGCGCCCGCAGGGGCTGAAACAGATGCTCCTCGCTTTCTTTTCAAGCCATCTGACCTTCTGGGCAAGGAACTCGACCACTAATTCGACGGCACAATCAACACAATGGTCATCTACATTACACTTTGCGCATCGAAAACAAACATGGTCCTTGAATATTTGTGGCACTCCGGGCACGATGGCGGGGTAGAATTGGCCTGAAAACAAGCACAAGGCCTCAATAAGCAAGTGGAATGAAACAGAATGGAAGGCAGACATATAATTTTCAAATAGTATGGCAATAAATTATAAGATTAACCCTCCAGCATCCAACACCAAAAATGTTACAACCAAGATCGCGTAACCTGGTGATAAGAACGAGAACGGGCCAATAATACACCCATACAGTGATTCTCCAGGATGTATAAATGGAACCAGGAACCATATCGGATACATTTGCGGTATATTTAAGAATCAATTCCAAAATTATACTACACCACCGAATTGATCGAAGGAGAAGAGAAGGTTGCTAGCGATCCCTGCTGAGAAACCTGGACCATGCCAATTCGAAGGAGATTTGTAGTTCGGCTGCTCATGGAACCAGTGTCCAGAGAACCCATAAACATGGTTTTTATGCAATCCATCGGATTCCCGACGGGAACCTGGATCGCATCCACTGTGATACGGGATGACCGCCTCCGATTGGAGCCGATGAACCCACATCTGGAACTCTGACGGAAGCCATAAAACACGGCCCCGACGGCGGTTACGACGCTATAAAGTCTAGGTGGAAAATTCCTGATGGAATGTCAACATCTCCACCAGGCTGGCAGACACGGACAAATCCCGGGGGGGACTCGTGGGATCGGACGGAATCCGTCTCCTGCATGCTGGTATCTCCCAACAGCAACAATTCCCCCTCTGCTGTGGGCTCATAAGCTGTCACTGGAGAAGGGGCGGGTGCATGTTCCTCTGCAAGCCTGGCCGGACCACTGATAGGTTGTCCTGCACTTGGTTGCATCTGCGGAACCGTGGACTTGAAGGATTCAAACATGGCCTTAAACTGGGCCACCCAGACACCCAAGGCTGAATCCATTCGCTCATTGAGCCGGTCCTCCATACCCTTCAGATGCCTGATCAGCACATGCCGTCTTATATTTTGCGATCCTCTCGAGTCGCGCACGCCTATCTTTGTCAAATTCTGCCACAAGATCTGATGACCACTTAATGAAAACATCGCAAGACCTCCCACCTTACACCAGACACAGGTGACGCAGTGATGGCCAGCGATCAAAAGGCACAGGTGATCAGAGCGTGTCCAGAGGCGCTTTGCCCTGCCCATTCACTTTCTGTGAACACAGAGTAAAGAATTAAAATGCTGAACATGGCAACATGAAATGAGCCCAAACGCACATTAGCTTGATGATAATCATTGATTACTAGAAACATTAACTTTCTCTTAAATTAACCTTAATCAAAACTATGAGCAGGATTAAATTTTTTAAATTAACAAGTTCAGAAATTTTAAACACAACTCAGATACTAAATAATGTTAAGAAATCCAAGAATAATAACACTGATCACTACAAATACCCTCTACAGTAAAGCAAGAGCTAAAAATCGATTTAACTGAGTGCATAGATATATGCCAAACCAAAACAAACGCTACATATGGGCGGCGCCATCTTGATTACGGCCGCATCCTTTCTTGGAAGGAACCGAATCGCAAGAGAAATGTGCCATTTTACGAAAATTTCAAACAGTCATTACGGTACGAATGTATAAATTCTAGATTGATACAGCCTGCCCCTGAGATGATTTTCCTTTTCCTTCCATGAATCCACAAAGAATAAATCCAAATAACGTGAGAACACGGAATAATGGATGAAAATTTGCAGAGCAAATTGAGGAGACTATTTCTTTTTTTTGCAAAATAGGCGAATCTGACTGTATTCGGGAATTGACTCGGTACCTGGGGCTTATGGTAATTCCTGGACACAGTATAGGCAGGACCGTGAAGAGTGCCGAGTTTTAATTGTTTATTTTGAGCTAGATTAGATCATAGACATTATCATATTTACAATAGTATACTCCTGTCTCATAATATCGCGGGTTCCATATTCTCGTGGCAATTTCATTTTTTTGCTATAAATAAAAACCAACGCCCCTTACTGTCTGTTTCCCATGGCGACACTGTAACCAGGAAAGCAAAGATTTTCGAAAACAACTTTCACAAATCTTTTTCATGGCATAAAATCCAATGATGATGCTAACGAATTACAACAAGATATATATACTTGTTAAACGAATGGACCAGTAGATGGTTACTCCAATTTAATGCCGTTAGGTGTAAATCTATGCGAATTGGCATAACCAATTTACAAAATTATAGCTATATTCTCGGTAAAGAAGGGTCCCCTACTAATCCAACCGAGGATGAAAAGGATATAGAGTTATTATTGATGCTAAACTATGTTTCAAGAAGCATATAACAGAAAAAGTTCATAAAGCCAACTCCATTATGGGTGCAATAAGGCGCACATTTGCATCCCTTGAACATATTTAGAACCCTGTATACATCATTAGTGTGGCCACATCTGGAATTTGTTAATCCGGTTTAGAGCCCATATCTCAAGAAACATATAGGGCTGTTAGAAAATGTCCAACAAAGGGCGACAAAAAATGTCTCAGGACTATCAAATCTAAAATTATGAGACTAGGCTCAGGATCCTTAATATACCAACTCTTGCATACCCTAGAGTATGAGGAGACATTAGTGAAGCTTACAAAATTATAACAAAAAAATATGATCCAGATGTGTGCAACCTTTTTGAATTTCGATTAGACTCAAGAACCAGGGGACACAGATCACGTTTAAACATACAGAATGCAGGAAATTTCAATTTCCCTTTCTCCGAGATCTAACAATACTCACCATTCTGTTACTTTCTGATACACAGCTGGCCTTGACAGCTGGCTCTAGGACTATAGACTTAGAAAGCTTTACCGACTCCTTGGAACCGGGTACTCGGCTCCCAACCGCCGAGTACCCGTCTACCATAGAGCTCATATTGTTTGCATAGCCACCAAACAAGAGAAAACCATGGCTTGCCTCCGTGGGGCTGGGAGGCTGGGTCCGTAACAGAATGGTGAGTATTGTTAGATCTCGGAGAAGGGGAAATTGAAATTTCCTGCATTCTCCTTCGATCAATACTCACCATTCTGTTACTTTCTGATATACACCAGATTTGTTCAGTAACCTGGTGGGAAGGGGCAAGCCATAAATGCTACTTTTGCCCCTTTGAGAAAGATTTTAGACTTAACAACTTGACTAACGGAGACCTAAAAGGACCGTCAAGTTATCGAAACCAAATCACATTCGCGTCACTGCCCGCCCCCTTTTTTTTCTCCTAAGAAAAGGGAGAGAACTCACTAACATGTATCTCGCCAAAAACACAAATATGCCAAGAGGGTAAACTGCTCCTTGCATATCCACATGTATTAGCCTGGGAATGAGCATGAATATATAAGATGAATGATCATGATATATAGACATGATACAAAAAACTCTCACTAATGAATTACCGTATGATAACTGGACTTCAGACGTACCGCCGCCAACCATTCACTGGTCCGGCCATCAGTGACACAATCTGGTTGTCATCCTCACGCTCGACCATGCCTGCTTTAGGTTCTTTTCTAACCGAAGTGAAAAAAGGGTGAAGAGCAGTGTGGCCACTTAACTATCGTCTCAAAACAGCTAAAGCAAGTGGATTGGCTGAGTCTGACACATCCCTCATATAGTAATCCGTAAATGAGGACTCACAGTGCCATTGTGCAATGGCCATGATGTCCTCTAATGGAACACCACTGTAAAGGGCGATCGAGGCGGCTATTCCTCGAACATCGTGTGCCCTTATGACTTGCACCTGGTGCCCAGTCGCCATCTCATGAGTAGTCTGAATGCATTCGACTACCCAATGAGAGATAGTATCCATGGATGCGGCGCCATAAGGCTTCTTATGACAGATCCATAGATGTCTATCGTTCGACCGTAATGAGTCAGTCCGTTTCTTGTACTTAGTCAAAGCACGGACCGGGCACCAGACACTGGCATCACGATCAAACCTAGTTAGTTTCGGTATAATGATCAGTTTGCCAGGATATTTCAAAGATTGATTCTTTGACATGAACTCTGCTCTTGGCAGTAGACGCAGACCCTCTCCAGAGACAATAAATCGGTCCCTCTCTACTGAAAGCGCATGGATCTCACTGCGCCTTCTAGCTGAGGAAGCTGCCAATAGAAAGAACGCCTTTAGAGTCAAATGCTTTAGACTAGCCGAACGCAACGGTTCGAAAGGGTGCTTGGCCAGTACATTAAGCACTAAAGATAGACTCCACGCTGGAATGACTACCGGTTGTCTCGGTCGGAGATTGCTCATTCCCTTCACCATCACATTTAACTGGGCCACCTCTGGACTATCCCTGTTGGCTAGACAAGGGATAACTGATGCCAAAGCTGACTTGTATCAAGCAATTGTGACGGGAGCTAGTCCTGAAAAGAACAGCTCACAGAGAAAGTCTGCTATTTGCTGAATAGTGGATTGAAAGGTATCAATACCCTTTTCTTCACACCAGTCTGCAAATCTGTTAACCTTGTTGTTATATGACTTGAAGGTTGACCTCCTTCTCGCAGCCGCGATGAAATCAGCAGCTTGTCGAGAAAAGCCTTCCGACGTGGAACGTTGTTTGATAACATCCACGCAGTCAATTTGAACATTTCGGGACGCTCGTTTAGGAAGCGTCCTTTGGCCTGGGAGATTATGTTCGGAATCTCGGGCAACTGCACTGGGTTTTCCACCAGCAGATCTAGCAGATCCGTGAACCACGCCCTGCTTGGCCAATACGGCGCTATTAGCAGGACCAGACACGGTTCCTCCCTGATCTTCACCAATACCTTCGTCAGAAGGATGGTGGGTGGGTACGCGTAAGCGTGCATCCCCCTCCAGCTTATCGCCAGAGCATCTGTATCGACGGCATTTGGATCTGGAATCGGCGAGACATAAGTCATGATTTGAGCATTTTCCTTTGTGGCGAACAAGTCCACGTTTGGTTTGCCCCAATGCTCGAAGATCCTTCGTAGAACTGGAGGGTTGAGGGACCATTCTGTCGGCAGAATTCTCTGTCTGCGAGACAAAGCATCCGCCAGAATTTTCAATCGGCCAGGAATGTGAGCTGCTTTCAAAACAACCGAGTAATTCCTGCACCATTGAATCAAGTGCCACACTTTGATACAAAGGGTGGGTGACCTGGTCCCGCCTTGGCGATTTATGTATGATACTACCGTCGAATTGTCCGACCGTATCAATATCACCTTGCCCCTGATCATCGGAAGAAACTCTTCCAACGCCAGTTCCACCGCTATCATTTCCAACAGATTGATATGCAGCTGACTCTCCAGGAGAGTCCATGTGCCCGAGACCTGGTGTTCTCCCAGGCAAGCACCCCACCCTTCCAGCGATGCATCCATGTACATGGACAGCTGGGGTCGAGGTAGGTGCAGCGAAACCCCTACTAGGAGATTCTGACGCTGTTTTCACCATAGCAGATGCGATATTATCGGCTCCAAAACTGGCACCAGTTTTGACAGGGGTTCTGTTCTCTGTTTCCACAGAGACATCAGATACAACTGGATAGGTCTTCTCATTAGAGCAGCGAACGGGATCACCTGCTCCATGGAGACCATCATACCCAGCATCTGAAGAAACCGCCTCGCCTGAATGTGGTTTCCCACTCGAAAACTCTCGAGGATGGCTAACAGAGACACCACTCTGGGCTCTGACGGGTAAACCCTGCCCTCCTCGAGATCGAATCGTATCCATGAATAAACGAAATGTTGAGTGGGTGTCAACTCGCATTTCTCCTTGTTGACTATCCAGCCTAGATCTGAAAGTAACTTCAGAGTCAGAGCAGTATCCACGTTCAACCTGGCTGCCGAGTCTGCCTTGAGCAGCCAGTCGTCTATGTAGGTGTGTAGCGCCACGTTCTCTTTTCTGAGAAACGCTGTCACCGCAAGGACCACTCTTGTGAAAACCCTCGGAGCTGTCGACAGGCCAAACGGGAGAACAGTAAACTCCCATACTTGATTCTGAGACGCAAATCTCAGAAGCCTGTGCCAACTCCGGTTCATGGGAATGTGGAAATATGCATCTTCCAGATCGATCGACACACACCACATTCCCTTCCTCAATCCCGCCATTACCGATCTCGGCGTTTCCATCTGGAACCGAGGCGTATAGATAAACCAATTTAATGGCCTGAGATTGAGTATGGGTCTCCATCCCCCCGTGCTCTTGGGGGCAAGGAACATGTTTGAATAGAAGCCTGGAGTGTTCCGGTTCGCTGGTTTTATTGCTCCCTTCAGAAGCAAACCCGACACTTCCTTTTGCACGGCTTCTAACTTGTCTGGCTCCCTTGGTACGGGTGTCCAGACAGGTGCCAAAGACAGATTTTGTGGCGGAAAGTCCCACCACTCCGGCATGTAACCCTGGGATAACCATCCCAGGACCAGACTGTCTGACGTCACACCTTGCCAGGCCTCGACGAAACGCATGAGCCTTCCACCCACCATAGACGCCTCGACGTCTAACGGGGTTGTCCGGCTCGCGGTCCGCTCCCCCCCCCCCTCTCTTGACGAGAGAGAGAGAGAACCATTTCGGTCTCGGCACGGCGGGTATAACTGGCACCGCTGTTCCTGTCGCACAGGTGCGGTCCAGGCGGATATGAAGGGAGCTCTCGTACCCTCAGGTATGATCCGCACCCTTCTGTCCGCCCTTGGAGGACTTACCCTTACCCTTGCCCTTCCCGCCTCTAGGGCGATCAGGAGCAACCTTGGGGAGGGTAGGAGCCTCTACAACCTTCCTGGCTTTCTTAGCCGGCGGCGGCTGAGAAAATCCAGCTGAAGCAGAAGTCGCAGCAGGCTTAGCTTTCGCCTTGCCCTTATGCTTCTTCTGCTTCTTTGGAGGTTGTCCAGCTAGCGGTTTCCCCACAGCCCCTAGTGCGTGCGCTTGCCGCACTAGCTCCAGCTGTAGGTTGACCGCCAACCAATTCTGCGCGATGCTGGCCGTATCCTCTAGGATGGCCCGCGCTTGGCCACCGAAGATGCTAGGCCATGCCAGGGGCATCCCAAGAAGATGCCCCCTGACTGCTGTAACCGGACGCATATGGTCAATAACCATTTGCCTCCTGGATTTGGTCACACGCGCCTGCACCCTTGCCAGTGCGTCCATAGACAGCACTAAGCCGTAATTTATGCACGAAAGCGCCACACATGGCACAGGGTGGCCTGCCCCCGCTTCAGCCCACACCGACTGAAGGAGAAGATAAGAGTGGTTGACAGCACTCATAGCCTCTCTCACACCCTCGTCGCACAGGGACAGGACTTCCTCTTGGTGTACCTGGGACCTGTCCACAAGTGCCGGACCGGGGCCACCCGCTCCAGCACTCTGAACCCCCAGGACCCATCGGTCATCCTCAGTGACCGACGGCACTACACCATATCTGTCGTATTCCCCCCGCGGAATATGACACCTTGCCCGCACCTCCCTGGAGGCCGCAGGGAGCTGGCCCTTGGTCGCAAGTTGCATGCTATAAATAGCATCAAACAACTCTATGAACCGTGGATCCAGTCCCACTGACTGGATCCGGGCCGCGGGCAAGATCCCCGTCCGAATCGATGCAACCGACGGACGGGGCGCATCCTCCTCGGCCGTGCCAAAACCACAGACGGGTCCACCCTGGCTAGCCAAGCCAGAGCCTCGGACCAGTCTATTTCCGAGGAGGAAACACGTCATCCGTTGACGCGCTCACGGGCCTGCCAGCCACGGCCTCCCGGCAAGGAGCCGCGGCTGACACACCAGGCACTCTGGTACCACCCTGTTCCGCCGCCACCCCATGAACCATACCTGTCCATGGGATAGGTCTGCACGGAAAACCGTACGGACCCGTAGCGGACGCGGAACCGTGGCCAAACACGGGCGCCAATGGCACCCCATGTCCGACCGCTGGACCGGGCGAGATAGGTGAGTACCACGCCCGGCCCGGCACACCGGTCACCATGCCAGCTGGTGCCAAACCAACCGACACGGAACCGGTGCCCGGTACCAGATTGGCCTCAACCACAGGCGGAGCCGCTGCCCTGGCTTGCGCCAAGCCAGACAGATGGAGGGCGGTTCCGTCCAGGACGGAATCGACCTCCATATGCTCCACCCGTGGCATCACAGGCCGCAGCAATAACTCCTCCTCGGCCTCCTCGTCTTCAGACTCCGAAGAGTCGTCACCAGATGAGGAAACCGCACCTGACGGACCGGCCACCGCTACTGGACCACCCGGAGGTGGCTGCAGAGAGACAGAACCTGCCAGGCCGGAGCCAGACGGGACTGCCAGGGGGCCGTACGAGACGCCCCACCTCAGTAACCAGTCCAGAACCCTGTCCAAGGACAGGGTCCGTACCAGGCATGGGGAGAAACTGCCCCCCAACCTTCGGTAGCAGTGACGACACCAGCATGGGCAGAACGCTATGCAGAAAACCCTGCATAGCCGGACCGAACCACGCCGGCGGTGCCATCTCCGCCACCTCCAGCTGGGGAGGTGGAGCGCGCCCACCGGCCGAACCGGACGCTCCACGATTTAACCTCGGACCGCCTGACCCCGCGTCAGACCCAGCCACATCCTTCTGGCCAAGGAACTTTACCATCATATCGACGGACCACACTGCCCACACATTACATCTATGATCAAGGTTACAGGGCGTACACCTAAAACAGACATGGTCCTTAAACATGACGCGTACAAACTTATGGCACTCGTCACATGATGGCGGGGCTGGCTTGGCCTATAAAATAAGCACAAACCTACAATCATGGTTTGTACACCTTTCAGTATTTGAAATTCCATGACTTTTCCATGACTAAAATTAAGAAATTCCATGACCTCCAAGAATCAATAGCTAGGTAGGTCAAAGACAGTCAAATTTGTTTCAAAATGTTCAACAGCATATAGTGAATCATATGGAATTCACTTTATCTAGGGCAAAGGGTCAACATGTGAGAATATCCGGTACATTTTTAATAAAATCTGAGGTTTTCACATAAAAAATTGATGAATAAAAATTCTGAATGGAAGTTCTAGAGCCTATGATCATACATGTAGTATCCTTTCAGCCTAACATGGTTGAAATCGGTCAAAATGGTAAGAAGCAATATGGCCATTTCTAGTAAAGATTTTGACCCAAAAAATTCTCTATTAACCCTTTAACACTCATATCAGCCAAAGCCGGCTTCTGTCACGCGTGGTCTTGAGAGATGTCCATTTGCAGACCAAGAGAAGATTATTGTGGAACATTTTTTCTAAAACAGTCTTCACTTGGTCTGCAAATTGACATTTTTTTTTTAATTAAAAAAATTTTTGAACAAATTTAAGGCTTAGAGCCGAGGCTTCTATTTGGACAAGGTGTTCAAGAACAAATTTAAATCCAATCCCTAAAATTGTTACTTTCGCAAATATGTTGCACACTAATAGATAACACGCATGGGAAAATTTGACAAAATATGAGCCAAAAAAGCCTTATACATGTATATACCACGCAATCAGTTTAGAAATATTGCAAAACATATTTTTCAGACGAACGAAAATTAGTAACTTTACCGCTAGATTCAAAATAATAATACTCCTTTATCGGCTAAATATCTTGTTATTCTTTTAATATTACCAAGTTTATTTCATACTTTAACCGTAATAGAATGCATAAAACCATCTTTGAGCAAGAAATACGTTCAATATACAGGGGAATCTCCATACACTATTTTTTTTTTTTTTTTTCTTTTTTTTTTTTTTAATCTCCATACACTAGCGAGACCGAGATATCATCGCCATCTAATTATCATAATGTACCAATTCGGCCGGGACAAATCGACCAAGTGAACAAAAATCTTGCCACTAAATATACTGCCGAATGCATACGCTGAGTAGGAAATAGTGATTTTATTGCTCAAATTGTTTTTAAAACATTCTCTTCTGTACATATTTATTATTAATTTAGGATATTCGCATTCGCGGCGTTACAAAACCCGTTTTTATTTGGGAGGCCTCCTTCCAGTCCAGATATAGTTTCAGTGGAATGTCTCCAATCACAAAAGAGTTTAATATGGCCTACCAACATAAGAAGGGATTTAACCTCATTTAATTTCTTACGTTGTTTTGGGTCATTTTATTTTGGTTGGACATATGACTTTGATAATGAATGAAATCATGTGATCGCCGCGATAAAGATATGGAAATGTGTATTTCCGAGCTTTATTTCCCCATTTCACATTTGTATGCCATCAGATTTTATTTTTATTTAGGGAGATTATCATTTTCCATGACTTTTCCATGACTTTTATCAAATTGACAAATTTCCATGACTTTTCCAGGCCTGGAATTTAGATTTTCAAATTCCATGACTTTCCAGGATTTCCATGACCCGTGCGAACCCTGTACAATAAGCAAGCGGAACGAGACACGGATGGAAGGCAGACAATTAATTTTCAAATAAATTGACCATAAATTAACTGTAACCCTCCCGCACCCCACCCCGCAACGTTACAGCAAAGATCGCATTGATTATGACGACAAGAACGAAGCAGGCATAAATACACCCATAATTGATCCTCCAGGATGTATCACGGCTCCAGGAATCATATCGCATAGCATTCGGGGTATATTTACCAATCAAATAAATTATACTCCTAACGAAAGCTGACACGATATGTGAAGAAACAACAAAATGTAAACAAACTGCTGTAGCGCACGGTAAAACCGCAGACCACGCATCTCTCAAGAATTTTGACACCACCGATCATTGCAAACCGATCGTGATCACACGTAAACTTGACCATTCCAAAGTTTTCTGGTACCATTTTTAGTACGCAGCACCCAGAACAAGATGCGCGAATTAATGAAAAATTTTCTTCACATAAACATCCGAGCATCACGGGTGTGACGTCACCCGCTCGGACCCTACGGAAAACGACGTCAGCCGATATTCGTGTTAGAAATACTGTAGCAAACACCTATTTTCATATCTGCCGATCGCCTGTTGGGGTTTAAAGAAGGCGATCATCTGGCATAACTCGTTGTTAGCACACGTCCCAGATTCTATGGGGTCAGAAATTGGAACATGCGACAACGAAATTTAGAGACCTAAGTCTTTTAACTATGGATAATAAGGAATTATACAACCTGGTCTTCATTGGCGGTATTCTCCATTTTATCCAGTTAGATCCTTTTAAGAACGCACAACTATCAATTCACAGATAAGACTTAGATTTCCTTTCACAAAAACTTAAAATCTTTCCTGCAAAAAAAACGTGGACAGCTCTTGTTGCTATGCAAACAAGAATGAGCTCTATGGTAGACGGGTACTCGGCGGTTGGGAGCCGAGTACCCGGTTCCAAGGAGTCGGTAAAGCTTTCTAAGTCTATAGTCCTAGAGCCAGCTGTCAAGGCCAGCTGTGTATCAGAAAGTAACAGAATGGTGAGTATTGATCGAAGGAGAAATACTCCTTTAAACATAGAATCGTGGATGTATGGAATAGCCTTCAAACCCATGTTATAGAAGCAACAACCATGATATCATTTGAAACAAAATTAGATAAACTATGGGATAACCAACCCCTATACTATAACTATCTAGCTGGCATTATAAATCCCCCCACAGACCCGGCCACCCCCCCCCCCCTACAGGTTGGTCTGTTGTTTTATTAACCACTATAAAAACATACTTACCGTTCAATCACTACTTGCTAAATCAATTATCTGCATTTAGCTACCAGAATAAGATTTTTATGCTTGCATACACTCCTCCCCATGCCTATTCCTATTAATATGGACCCTCAACCAGGCTACTGGTTAGGTCCATCTCCAGTATATTGACTGATATAGACTGGCACCAGTCTGTACTCACCCCATAGTTAAAAATCCCTTCTAGGGTATAAAACTAAACCGTCTCCTGAAACTATAAATCTGTCCCTTTCAGCAGAAAGAGCATGAATTTCTGAACGCCCTCTAGCAGAGGCAGCAGCAACAAGAAAAACAGCTTTAAAAGTTAAAAGTTTAATACTAAGAGAGGAAAGAGGTTCAAAATGGCGGCCTGCCAACACTTGAAGAACCAAAGCCAAGTTCCATGAGGGTAACGGCTTAGCTATCGGAGGATGAATATTGCCTAGACCTCTAGGGTTGGGCAATATTGCTCAAGGCATGACGATATCGGTATCTCATTAAAATACCGCGGTATCACGATATATCGTCATTTGGGTGGGGTGTGGAGTTAGGTGTAAACATAGAATAACATGTATTTCAAATTGGTGGTGTCTACAGGTTATTTTCATTAAATTTGTTTCATTCAAACTGTAAATTGAGATCGCCATGATTGCCATTTCCGCATATTTAACACACGAAATTCCACACTTTGACAGCCTTCAATATAGTTTAAAGCAACGAATGTAATGCAACTAACCGTATTCATCACAAATAAGAAAAATAAAGGCTTTTCTTCTGTTCTTGTGTTGTACTTTGTGTTATCTTTACCTCACGACAACGGTCAAAAGATTGAGCAAGGAATACACATTAACTTCATAGCGCGGAAAGGAATTCCGCAGAGCGAAATCTGATTGGCCGCCGTATCATACTTGAGCCAATCAGAATTCACACTGCAGAATTCCGACAGCTGTTATCACGCCCGTCGCTAGCATAGACGATGCAAATTAATAAAATAACACTGCATGATTTTGAACGAGAACCAGTGTGAAGACTGGAAACAATTATATCAGATTTTATTTGGTCTGTAATATTAAATACTAATTTGCCCCATTGTAGACCTATTCAAATTTGCTCACTACTTAGCGGGTTTACCCATTGATCTCACGACGTAGCCGGGATGTGTGAAATTAAACCAGTTAACACTGCAGCCAAACTGCCACAACAGATTGAAGACTGGAAATAATTAGGCCTAAATTTTTTTTTTTAAGGCTGTTTCTCACTTAGAATAAATCTGTAATGTTATATGTGGAATGACTTTTGATCTGATTCGTTTAAAAATGCTAAATATATTGTATAAAGTTACATAAAAACGTATAACGGTAAAGCAAGAGATTAACTTCCCCATCACCCACCGTTCCAAACTGTGGTATTGATAAGCGATTAAGTGTGTGTGGTTTCCTATTGACCTAAAAGGTTTTAAAGTTTAAATCTTTCACGGTCAGAAGAATGTTTAACCATGCAGATCAATGACTAATGGATAAATAGCTTGACCTGTAGTAATGACGTCATCAGAATGGAATGTGGGTAGTACAAATGGTATTCCCCACTGACTAACACTCAGAATGAGGCAAGAAAAAACATGGCATCGTCTATTTATGTAATTATGAAAAGTGAACAACAAAGGATTATTTTGTACTTTAAATCATTTTATTAGTGCAAACAAATCATGAATTAAATGAACACAGATTATTTTGGAGTCTATTAAGTTTTTATTACCTTAGACAAAGACTGGATTATTACTTAAAGACTATTACTGGACCGAATAGAGGTAAGAGTATGACATTTCTAACTTAGTTATTTATATTATGCTCACAATTAAAAGTGCAATATCGTCCTGTCGGTATTGACGATATTTACGATTTTTCGAAATTATGACGATTTCGGTATCGGTATATCGCGATATTGACGATAATATCGAAAAATTGCCCAACCCTATAGACCTCTAATAAAACTATTAAGAGCCTTAGTGGCTGAAATAAGAATATTTTTCAAAGTATTAGAAATTTGACCCTCAGATAGCTTCCTGGACCTTCTCTTAGAAATAATGAATCCCAAATATCTGCAGACTGAACTGAGAGAACCACGAGACAGATCCGCCAAGGAACGAAAGACTGATAAAGGAACCTGATCACCACGTTCTTGAGCCTTAAGAACAGCTTCAGATAACAGAGCAAGGAAATTGGCTGACTTAAGCTGGGATCTGCATACAGACTCCCATTTAAAAAGATAAGTGGAATACCCAATCTTGGAAGACTCCTTTAAATGTGAGGAAAGAACATCCCAGGAGGGGCCAGAAAGAGACTGAGGAGTAACAACCATTAGATAATCTTCTTTGGGAACCTGAACAGGCGCATCGAATTTAGAAGAAAGAGAAAACTCCTTACAGTTAACATCATTAACGAAGAAATCCAGCATATCTACGACTAAGTTATCAATAGGGAGAACTTGAGGAGAAGAAGAAGAATCAGACATAGAAAGACCTGACCCGAAAGAAGGAGGGTCAATAGAAAATTCCTCCTTAAGAGGAAGGGAAAGAGTAGAGGCGATCCACCTGTGAGCCATGGACCAGTCTTCCAAAGAGGCTCTGACCGGACAAAACCTCTTCAGATCCCTGGCCCTGACTGACTTGGGAACTGAGGGAAGAGAAGGATTAGGAGAGGAAGAAGAGATGACAAGTGAGGAATCACCTGAGACTAAAGGTTCAGCAGCTCTAGAGGAAATAGGAGAGCAGGGTCTTCTAGAAGACTCAGGAAAGGATGAAATTTGATCGGAAGGAAAGGAATCCATACCATGATCCTGACTAGAAGACAAGGAAGGATGAACCAGAGAACTGGCAGAAAACCTCAAGAGGATTGAAAAATGAGCCGAAACAAAAGAACGATCGAGAGAAGGAAGGATCCCATACCACAGAAAACAGAGAGAAATATAAACCCGAATCACCAATACTGGTGCCTGGTCTCTGCCATGAGTTACTGTAACAGGCTAATAAGCACTGTAAACTATCGCATGAAATAGTAAATAAAAGTGGTTTGATATATATTCTAGATGTTAATATCTACCTTTATTTGCCAGGTCTGTTCAATTTATGCAATATATAGCCAATTTAAGTTATTGAGTTTCATGTGTAATAAACAGTACAGCGTGGTACATCGCAGTACAGCGCAGTGATTAGTACCGCCCACATATTCAGATGAAATTTTAATATTATTAATACCGGGTATATCCACCTTGTGCATGGATGACGGCCTGGACACGACGTCTCATGCTGGTCACCAACCGACTGATATGCCATTGTGGTATTCGTTGCCATTCAAGATGGAGTGCGTCTGTTAATTCCTGTAGGTTCTGCACAGGAGGATCCCTCCTTCTCACCATGTTTCCCAGAATGTCCCAGATATGCTCAATAGGGTTCATGTCAGGGCTCCTTGCTGGCCATGGTAGGGTTTCGATGGCATTCTGGCGGAGGTATTCATGCACAGCTCTAGCACGATGTGGTCGGGCGTTGTCATCCATGAATATAGGGTGGGTTCCAGGTGCATGATTTACAAAATGAGGGACCACAACTCTATCCAGTATGGAATCTTGATATCTTTGTCCATTTAGTGTTCCAGGTACAGTCAACAGATCCAGCTTACAATCAAATGAGATGCACCCCCATATCATAACGGAACCTCCACCAAATGGAACTTCTTCCATGATGTTACGTTGGTCGTACGCCGTGCGTCTGGACCTCCATACACGAGTTCGACCATCTGTGGCATGAAGCAGGCACCGACTTTCATCGGACCAGTGTACCCGTCTCCAGGATCTCATGTTCCAGTGTCTTCTTTCGTTGCACCACCTCAGACGCTCCTCTTTGTGGTGTGCAGTGAGGGGAGGACGTCTGACAGGTCTCCTAGCTTTCATGCCAGCAGTATACAGTCTCCTTTTGATGGTAGACATTGACACTCTATTGCGCGTTTCCCATTGCTGGCTGAGCACTCTGCTGTTGGTGAATGGAGATCTCCTAACAAGGCGTACTAGGGCTCGATCATCACGGGCAGTAGTCTTCTTCGGTCTTCCAGATCTAGGCCTGTCCTTCACCTCGTTAGTTTGCCCATGTTTTGCAATCAAACGACTGATTACAGTATGGTTAATGTTCAGCTGTCTGCCAATCTCTCTGCATGACATACCAGTGGTATGCATGCCTATGATTTGCCATTTCACACGATCACTTAACCTTCGTCTTGCCATAGCGGTTCACAATCAAGAGCTAATTCTCTCTGTACAAATAAACCACGGTCATGAACACAAAATTCCTAATCTTGTCGCCTAAATCTGTATGTAATGTTCTACACCTTAAACTGGACTTTTACATAACTGAACACGTGTGCTGTTTCCCGCCACGCACAGACATCAAGCGGCGTGAAGTCATGCATGCATGTGCATTTCGTACTTGGAATTATGTCAGCTAACGCGGGGACAAAAAGTATGGCAGCCTAATTGTACCATCATGTTTCTACGTTCTATTGTTTTTGCTGGTGCTTAACTTTTGCACAGGTGTATATATAGTAATATGAAATATGCTAATAATATGAAATAGGATGGTAAACTTCAAATGCGTGTTATCATATTGTAATTTGTAATATTTACCAAGAGAATAATTTCAAAAAATCAAATCCAAAAAAAAAAAAAGATGATACTCAACACTAAATGTTAGTGATACGAAAACTGGTTTCGCAGTTTTATTTGTAACAGGAGAGAAACTTAAAGAAATTGCTAAACAATAACATTTATAATAAATGTGTTCATAAACTGCATGATTTGTGATTTCATATTTGATGGAGACTTGCTGCAATAACAATGATAAATGTTTCTCTTCTTCCTGTTCTGTATGTTCCTCCTGTCTTAGGAAAACAGTGTGTAATTTGCTGGAATTCATCTTCGTCATCATCATCATCATCGTTTACTCAGGTGGCAAACCGTTGTGCCGCACATGCCTGGAATTCTTATCGGACAGAGCTGGGTTCGATCACGCATCCAGGCATGGTGTAAAAACCTGCACCATTCCATACGTCATGACACGTCCTGTGGCGTGGGCGTAAAACCATCGGTCTCATATCGTGTGAAGTCTGTGCGGTGGGGAACGTAAAGGAACTCACTCCGAGTGTTAGGCCCTGTATTGGGAGCTCAGTTGTGAATACACTCTGATAGTGTAAATAGTACTGTAAGTAAGTTTAAAATACTGTACAGAATGGACCACACTGAGCGGCCAGGATGTCTGCCTAGATGGTGTTCCTATCAGAGGAATATCTGAATACAACAACAACAACAACAACAACAACAACAACAACAGCAGCAACAACAACAACATCTTCATCATTTTACGAGGCGTAAGCCCTTGGCTTGTTATTGCCTCAAGAAATCTTGTTGGTATTTTATTATTAGTACTGGTACTTTGTTTAGCTAAAATTGTTTATTTGTTTGGATTTTTTGGGACTTGGGGAAGTGCTGTGATGCAGATGCGTGTTCACCATGACAGCTGCAGCATGCCGCCTACGCTCATGGTTACACCGTGCTGCGCCTGGCATTTGGGTATTGCTGGAATTCTACTGCTAGATTTGTCTTATATATCTATCAGTTGGTTACGTCATGATCATATATTATGTCATTTAGGTGTGTATCTAGTTTTGATTTAAACACCTCAAGCACGGGTGCCTCAACTACAACAGAAGGGAATGAGTTCCCTGTGTTAGTGTGACAGGGTTGTTAGGTTTTGTTTGTGTAGTAAAACTTTAAGCTGCACATGACATATTTCGCGCCTAATTGAAATGGACATACAAACATGTTTTCGTGGACGTTTTGGTTTAGGAATTTATTTTTGAAATCTCATTATTAAAAATAAAACTGGTTTGTTTTATGTGCAATTTAGCTTGGTATGCCATGTCAAATATTTAGGTAATATGTGGATTGAAGCTGGTGCTGCAGGTAGGTAGTTATAATATGATGCGGTTTGCACTATTTTGGCTTGCGGAGCAGATAGGGTGTGGGTCGCTTTTGAAGGTGGGTGAAGTGGCCCATAGAATTGTATAGATTCGGGCATTCCAATCTTTGATTCCACCCACACATGACGTTGTCCTGAGAATTATTCTTCATGATGCAGAGGAAATTCACCAAGCATGAGGTGAGTTCTTGCCGTATGAGAATATGGTGAACCAAGACTGGCGGGGGATTGATTTGGGATTGGATTGGTTTGGATTGGAACGGATGAGAATTAATTTGATTTGACTTGAGTTGAGTGGAGTTTTGACTTTGGAGGGTGATGAAGTTTAGTTTGGATGTGGAGTTGGATTGAAAACCATACTGATGAAATCGGATCTTACATTTGCTGTCAGAGCACTCATATTACAATGACGATCTATTTGATCATCGGATAATTCTGCATGATCAGGACTCGACTGGATCAGCAGTGATGAGCTTTTCTGTTGGATTATTCATCAACAGAATTATTATTCTTTTTTAATTGTTTTGACCCATGGATTGTAACTAAATTAGTCAACCTGTTAGGAGAAAATTCTGTAGTTAAGAAATGGTTATTTGTTCATCATGAAACTGTTATTGTTTCTTATATTTGAAGAGAATGGTGGGGTAGCTTTCACTATATTGTATTAATACGTGTAAACTATGTCTCTTGTGGGATTAGTGATTACTATTGTCAAATTAACTAGAAAAGTGTAAACACAATTTCATCTTTTGCTGAGTGTAAATTTATGGAGGAACATGCAATATGCCGCCAGCTATAATGTTGTTGTTTTGCTTCCTTACCTTCCAGTGCAATCACAGTTAACTTGACACCTGTCCACATCTTTAACCATAAAAGAACCCGTAAACAGGTAATCCATATCTGGGTGTTAAAATTTGGTTTAACGGGTAACATCTGGTTCATAAAATTCCACTTTTTCTAACTTTAATTTTACCCCTATTCTAATTCTCCTTTCAGCAATAATATGCATTCTTCATAGGATTACTCTCCCAACAATTGATGGCAGTGGTGGGATAGGCTAGATTATTTCCAAATTATGTTGATGTGTTAAATTACCACGGATGATGTGTTAAAATATTTGGATGTGTTAAATTCTTTCCAAAGTATTCGGATGTGTTAAATTACAGTGGAAGATGTGTTAAAATATTTGGATGTGTTAGGATATTTGGATGTGTTAAAATATTCAAGTGTGTTGGAATATTCATATGTGTGAACTATTTGGATGTGTGATGATAATTGGATGTGTGATGATACAATCGGATGTGTTAAAAATTTTAAGAGTCGGTTTCTGGGATAGGATGTGTTAATAGTTTCAGGGATAAATGTGTTAAAATTTTCGGATGTGTTAAAATATTTGGATGTATTGAAATATTTGGATGTGTTAAAAAATTTCAGAATTAGTTTCTGGTATAGATGTGTTTAAATGTTCAGAATTTGGATAATTTGTGTTGATAAGATGTCAGGTTAATGTGAGTGTAGTACTTCCACTATCATTGGAATGTTTGACTTTAAATGATAAGAACATTAAAAGCTGGTTTCTAGGGCTGTCCTGTTATGATTAGGAGACCTCTGATGCATCTTCATATATGATAGGTGTGTCTAAAGACTGGGTGTCAGTGTTCAGGAGACGTTTTCCCCTTGATATCTAATGAGAGAGGAAATTTAAGGTAAGTATCTATGTTTAGTATGTGTAGAGTTAGCCACCCATTTTTCTGCCTATTGTAATTTTGTATTCTATTAAGTTTTGGAAAGATATGACTGCAGCACTTCCCCTTGATTATCTCGACATTATTATTGTAGTCATTATTATTATTGTATTTATATGGTCATTTTTATGAGACTAAATTCACATACCATTGGCAGCTTAAGGCAGAAATTTCTTTTCATCTCTCGTGGTTCACCAATTATCCTATAAAGGACAGGTCATTAAAGATTGGAATGCTTTTACTATTATTGGAAACATACACAGGTCATATTGATGCCTAGGTAAATTTTGGCAACAGATTCTCAATGGAATAACTTCAATCAATATCCTCAACCTTAAGATATGAGGTTATATAATTAAAAGAGGGGAAACTTAAATCCCTTCAAAAGGAAATCCCCTTGTTTATTAGGAAAAACACCTGTGCAGAAGAGGGCATTCATCGGAAAGTGTGTATTCGTAGTAATGATTTGATAACTCTAGAATACCATTCCCAAAGTGTAGAATCTATTCTGTCTGGTGTGGAGACCACTGAATTGTGTGAGATTCTACATACTTGTGAACGAGAAAGTCGCGAAGTAAGACCAAAGTTATCATTGGGGCTTATTGCAATTTCACCCTTTTCTTTTAAAAAATACTTGGAGTGTCAAAAGGTCAAAAATCATTTGAGGAAGTCTCAGTTTACAGAATTTGAATTGTCAGTGTGTCAGGAAGAATTGAATGCCAGACTAATTGAGGTGAATGAGTATTTAATACAGCACAATTTGTCTGAACCAAAGGTTTTGACTGTACATTGGTACAAATTTATTGAACATACTCATACCAGGAAGATATTTGGTAAAAATCAAAGAAAGGTGGTAAGAGCTCTCATTTTTCTCGTCTCTACGATGGCCTGCATGCTAAATCAGAGACTAAGTTGAAATTTTTCAATTATGTCTTTCTTAAAGAAAATAAGTAATTCCTGGAATATTCAAGCATTTTGACTATTGAAGCAATCATGGCAGAAGCCGCTGAACTTTTGAAGTTAAAAGAACAATTGAGGAAATTAAAACATGAAAATGAAGAGATTAAAGAGAAATTGGACATTGATGACAGTGAGCATCCCTCGGATGCTGTATCTTGCCACAGAATGAAAAATATGTCGTTTCAGTGGGGATCAGAAACAAATGCCTCTTGATGAGTGGATTTCTGAGATGGACGCCTGTATGAAATCGCATACTTTGTAAGAAATTAGTGTGTATAATTTTATCTGTGCGCATTTAGTTGGGATTGCTAAATTGGAGATAGAAGGGAGTGGGTCATCATTAAAGCCAACAGATGATATTTTCAAAATACTGTGACAGGTATGTGTCAGAGACTTCAAAATCAGAAATCGTGGTTGCAAGTTGTACCTTTATTTGGAAAGTTACATGGAAAGGCTCATGAATTAATGGATACTATGGTTGATATTGTTAGAATAGCAGGAAGACAGCCTATTCATGTACCTGCGGGAGTTTCTAAAATTATAACAGGTACCGCAAAAATGTATTTGAAAGCTACACATTATTTTGCTTTGGTTGAACATATTAATGTCCCATTAGACTACCACATCATCAGATTCCTCCTAATCAATTACAGGTTCAGGAACATGTCAATACCCAGTTGAAGGCTGGCATTATTAGACCTAGTAGGTCATTTTACTGTGGTTCTAGTTAAGAAGCCAGGCGGGACACTTAGGATTTGTGGAAATTGTTCATCCTTGAATACCAAGACCAACAAATACGTGCATCCTCTTCCACACATTGAGGAAGCTTTTGATGTGTTAAAAGGGTCCAAATATTTTTCAACCATTGATTTGGCACATGGATTTTTGGAATGTGCAATCAGAGAAGAAGATATTCCGAAGACAACTTTCAATGTATGGTTTCCTGGGCTTTATGAGCATACAACAATGCCCTTGGGCCTTTGTAACTCTCCAGCCACTTTTTCCAGAATGATGCAGGCTTGTTTGGGTTACCAAAATCTATTATCTTTAATTGTATACATTGACAATATTTTGGTTTTTGTTAAATCATTTGATGAGATGGTAGAAAGGTTGGATTTAGTATTTTCACGGTTGGAAAGTTTCGGACTTAAAATGAACTCTGAGATGTGTCACTTGTTCCAAGAAAATGTTAAATATCTAGGTCAGGTCATTTCTAGAGAGGGTATCACCATGGATCCTGACAAATTGTGTGTGTGTTAAGGATAGGAAATCTCCGAAAAATTAGACCACATTACGTTCTTTTATTGGGTTATCTTCTTATTTTTGTCGATTCCTCAAAGGCTATGCACAAGTGGCCAAGCCTTTAAATGCCTTAATGGGATGTCAGAGGGAAAATAAGAAACAAAAGTTTGATACAGGCTCATTTAGGGAAAAGTGGGATATTTAATATGACATTTCCTTTGCCACGGTAAAGGAAATGTTGATGTCGGATCCCTTTTTGAACTATCCAGATTTTGCAGAACCCTTTATTGTAGAAAAAGATGTTAGTTTTAATAGGTTGGGGCGTTATTTTCTAAGGTCCAGGATGGAAGATTAGTCATTATTGCATATACCAGTAGGGGATTAAAGTGAATTAAGCTGGTTTTATTACCATTGTTTCTGAAGAAGCGGAACTAGGACATCAGGGTAAGGAATGTACTTGGTTGTTGCTCCAGTCATGATGATATTGGCCTTGTATGTATTTAGAAGTGGAACAACATTGTAAAAGTTGCAAAAGGTGTTTTCTGTTTAAGGCAAGTCCACAGGTTAAACCTTCTATTTATTGGCTTATATCAATACGGCTAAGTTGGGAGCAATGCAAATCTGATGGGTATGGCAATTAGCTCAGTTTGACTACATTATTAAGTACGGTTCTGGGAAGTATAATGCAATGCGGATGCTTTAAGTAGGGTCCCCATGTATCAGTGCAATGTTGATATAAATGAGACAGTTTTGTCTACTATTCCTTTGGAGTTGAGGGACAGAGTGATAAATGATCATCGGATAGTGTGTTAACTTCTGAAAATTGTCTAGTCAACAATATTGACGACGATATTTAGCACTTTACCCATGCATAATATTGATGATGTTATCAAGTTTCAAAGTTTGGATCCTCATATTTCTAGATTGATTTATTTCCGTGAATATTTGGGTAGGCCAACAAAGAAAATGTTGAATCAAGAATCCGGAAATTAAAAGAAATTAGTCCAACAGTGGAATCAGATTAAAAATAATTCTGGGATTTTATATTGGCTTATTCAAGTGAATTAAGCTGGTTTTATTACCATTGTTTCTGAAGAAGCGGAACTAGGACATCAGGGTAAGGAATGTACTTGGTTGTTGCTCCAGTCATGATGTTATTGGCCTTGTATGTATTTAGAAGTGGAACAACATTGTAAAAGTTGCGAAAGGTGTTTTCTGTCTATGGCAAGTCCATAGGTTAAACCTTTTATGAAACATCTGTTGGCTGAGAGTCCATTGGAGGTATAAGCTATTAATTTACCTTGAAGGAAAAGGCATTTGACTGCAGAGAAACTGTATTAGTGATGACCGATGTTTCTATCAAAATTATCCAGTGCATTCCTACCAAAGACCAGAAGACACGAACGGTTGCTGAGGCATTGGTTACTCACTGGGTTGTTAAGTATGGTGTTCTTCTTTCCATTCACAGTGAACAGGGTAAAAATTTGCTATTATCATAGAGTTGTGTCGTCTCTACAGAATTAGGTAAACCAGAACCACACCATATGGCCCACAGACTAATGGACAGAGAGAAAGGATGAATCACACATATAATAATTTTATTCATTCATTGGCTCCTGAAAATAAATGTAAGTGGCCAAAATTTCTTCCTTTTGGTTTTAGCTCACAACGTCACTCCTCATTCGTCTACAGGATATTCTCCTATTTTTTGTAATTTAGCCAAGATCCACATTTATCAGTAGACAATTTGTTAGTTCCTCATGAACGTGATAATAATTTAGATTTGGTCAAGTGGGTGGTAGCTCACCAGTAATGTCTAAGTGAGATTCTATGGTTAGTATGTATTAAGTCCAAAGAGGAGGCTGATAAAAGGGAGTCAATGAATCTGCAGGTAGTTTTGCTATCCCTCCAGGAACTAAAGTTTTTCTGAGGAATTGTGGCATTAAAGATCGATGGTCTGATGAATCCTTTATCATTGTTAAGAGGATGGATCCTGGACGCCTGGTATATTAAATTAGTTCCTTGAAACGTCAGCTTCAGAAATGTGTTCATTTGGTGGAGTTATTAGTTTCGGGCGATGTGGAACTGATTCAGGATGAGTTGTCAGGTTTGTCTGTTGGTGATCCAATATGTTCTCATCAGGGGTGTAGTGGGGATGAGATGGAATCAGATGAGGATAAATCAGGTGGCTAATAAATTTAATTGCCAGGCAAGAGATTTGTCTCTATCAAGATTAAGTTAAATTGGTGCGGTCAGATCGGTTCTAATTGAAGTGGATACAAGATGCTATGTTCACCCAGTTGTTCCAGAAATTATTGAGGATGTGCCAGTTGTCCCTGGGGAGCCTGATACTAGTTCAACTGCAGGTGTGCGCCGATCATCCAAACTGCTGTGGTCCATCACAATAATCCATTTACTCTAACTCGTTCTACCTTTCCCAGGTTAATGGAATCAATTGAAGTATCCCAGCAGATGATTCCTGAAAATAGATTAGTACAAAGGGAAGTTTCGATGCTTGATTTAAACAGAAATGATATTCAATTAGATGATTCTTTTAGAGGACCAGCTACAGTTTCAGTTTCTAATGTTCCAGTAGGTCAAAATGTTTCTAAGGAAGACAAAAGTTGTAATACAATTCTTAGTATTGCTCATGAGATGCCAATTTTGGTTTCTGTGGATATATTGGAATGCTCTCCTCAGATTGATCAGGTACACACTGGTTGTGAGGCTGACTGATGGCAAGCTTCTCCAGGACTTTATCATATACAATTATGTGTTAAAATTGTACAGATAGGATTAGTGCTAGTAGTTGAAAGCTGTTCATATGGTAATTTTGATTGGTGATACTTCGTGTCTGTGAACACTTCTTCTAACTCCTGTTCCAAGGAACTGTACAATATTCCACTGCTGAATACACGAAGTATCATCAATATATATACATATATATATATATATATATATATATATATATATATATATATATATATATATATATATATATATATATATATATATATATATATATATATATATATATATATATATATATATATTCTTTACAAACTACAAAATAAACTAGCATGGACACATACTCACATCAAGAAATACCCAGCTCACCAAATACACCCGACTAAATCATATAGGCAAGGAAGAGCCAATTTTCAGCAGCGGGAGGCAGCGCTGCACAAGTCTCAAGTGCCGGGGTAACCTTTTTGTTCAGGTGGTAAAAGTGTAGTTCCATGGGACATTCCATCAAAACTTCCTCAGGCGGAAGCGTGAAGCGAGCACAAGTGAAACAGGAGGCGGAACTTGGTTGGAGATGAGTACAGGCAGCATTTACTGGTTCCGGGTTGGTTAAACTCTTGGCGTGTTTCTCTCTCCCATCTCCTCAGGCGGCAACTGTCCTAGTGATTTTAGTGGCTGCAGCTCGTTATAAATGGCTGGTGATGTCATGGCCTATTACTCATGTTGTTAGTCTAGGAGAATTGTTTATTGGTTAAAATGGATGGTACATGGTGCATGGGGTCTATTATAGGGCCATCTTGTAGTTGGGAACCGAGTCCATTTTTCTGCCTAATGAGGCTAGACTTATTGAGCATGTTGTTGACAAAACAATGCACCATATTTGTATGAAAAGTTGATTGCTTGGAGGAAAGTTGTATCTCTCGACATCCGAATTTATGCACCTATTAATGGTTTGCACAAATTTAACAGAATTACTTCATATAAATTAGCTTTCTAATGGCTGTTAGCATAGCTTGTGGTAATCGAGGTCATTATCCAAATCCGCTAGATTAGCTTGTTTATAAACCGATTAGGAATTGAAGTAATCCTACGGATACTCGAGGTTTTTAGTGGTTTATATGTTTGTGTATGTAAGTCTAAACACAGTGAATTCTATCTACAGTATGCACGCATGTAAGCACACATGCACGCATGCATATACTCACTCACTCATTCACTCACTCAATTACTCACTCACTCACTCACGCACCCACCAACCCACCCACCCAAACACCCACCCACTCGCCCACCCACTCACTCACTCACTCACTCACTCACTCACTCACTCACTCACTCACTCACTCACTCACTCACTCACTCACACACTCACTCACTCACTCACTCACTCATGCATGTACACATGCATGCATGCAACGTCCGAGGACAAAGCATCACTGGCATCCATGTTTCTCTCTTCCGTCTCCTCAGGCGTAGTAGGCCAACTTAAATATTCAAACGAAAAAGTGTGTGCAAATGACAAAGAAAAGGCGGAAGTTTTGAGCATCTATTTTGCAAGCGTATTTACAGAAGAGAACTTAAATACAAATCCAGATAATATCCCCAATATCACAAACACTGCTTTACCAGACATTTCTATGAACCCAGAGACTACTGAAGACAAACTAAAAATCTAAAACCCAAATAAACGTCATGGACCAGACGGCATACCCATACAAATTTTGATTGAACTATCAAAAGATATCAGTGTACCCCTTAGCATCCTATCTAACAAATCTTTAGAGGAAGGCATAATACCTGAGATTTGGAAAATGACTAATGTCTGTCCAATTTATAAGAATGGCCCAAAAAGTAATCCAAGCCACTACAGACCCATCAGTCTAATTTGCTCACTTTGCAAACTTTTAGAAACATTTGTTCGTGATACAATAATGAACGACATGGAAACAAACAAACTTTTCACCAGCTGGAGTACATGGAAACCATAACATATAATCTAGATTAAAACAAACTTATAGATGCAATATATTTAGATTTTTCCAAAGCTTTCAATACATTACCACACAAAAGACTTCTAAAGAAAATGAGAATGTGTTGTTTAGGAGAGCAACTAGATATAGTGCGGATCAACCTGGGTAGGAAAGTACACGTGCATAAAGTCATATACGAGAGGATCTAAAAACGACTAAGTCCATGAGATCGCCTAGTGTGCATATGTGGGCGTGAGAGATTGCTTGCCAACGTGCATTAGCGTTGGAGAGAAAAGCATCAAATTTTGTACCGAGTTGGTACATGTAATTCCTTTAAATTATACTTTCCTCGTCCTTCTCGGTATCCATAATGATCAGAATGAAACGAGGATTCCAAATCCTTTTACTATTTTAAAATCGGTCCAGAAATGGCCGAGTTATCTTTAATTGAACCAGCAAATTCCTTTCAAAATATACTTCAAATCAGAATCGAGAAAGGTGGTGGTGAGGTACCTGGAGACTAAGCGAGTCATGGGCAACTGCCAACCATATAGTGGGATCCCTATCGCCAACTGCGGTGCCATTCGGTTTTGAGCACTCGCCTCTAGGATACTAGCCACCACATCCGCATCGCAAGTTTTTGGATGCTCTCGGAAAGATATCACCCGGGGGGCAATAATGAAATTTAAGTAAGGTGACCCAAGCTATCAACCACAGAGGGACCTGCGTGTGGATGGGCCTGTTGGCCCCGACGTAAGCTTGTCTAAGTATGTAGGGGGAGTGATGTGCTCGATGGTTACTCGCCAGATGTGCCATACCACGCCGACGAGTGGTAGTTTCCAAATTCGCACATGTGATGTGTTCAACTTTAGACATTTTACCGCAGTCAGGGGATATTGCCTGATGCATCGCAAGAGCTATGCAGTGAATCTCGTCTTGTGATCTGCCAGAATGCATCTGCATTATTAGCTTTCATCCATAGCCCTTCATAACCACAGGGCAGCTTTCAACTTCCGCACCAGTACGGAACTTTCAAAACACCACTTAAATTATTAACTTTGTGCATGGACTACTAGCCATCCACAACCGCAAACGTTCTTCCTCACTGTTCCTGGGAATGAGCCGCATCAGACAGTCTGCCTGCAGCTTTCCCTAGCAACTGACTTCCGGATTGTGCCATCTCGCATTCCAAATATGTCACGCTTCAATTACTGTGATTCCAGAACTTTTTCCTTACCGATGACTAATCGGTACTCAGTTATTATTATATTATTACTGTATTCATGTATTGTTTTTCTGTAACAGGTACTGATGACTAATAGGTACCCTCCGGTCGTTTGAGACCTCAATTTTATAGTTTACTCTTTTGATGTATATATTATTCTTATTTTTGTGCCAATAGCACTGTCAAGGTCATGTGACCTCCCATTCCTACTTTTCTGTGATAAGTTATGGCAGTAGCCATCCTAGTTAGACATGTTTTGCTTAACATTAGAACCACAGTTTGCTAGGCTACACAATACAGCAACAATAACCGCACCACCTTGTTCCCCAACAGCATCAATTTTTCACATAGGTCGTTGTTCATGTTCTCACTACGTGAACATGACATGTGGCCGACTAAACCTGGACTAGTTTAGCTCGATAGGATAGGTTTAGAGTGGTAGGGATGGTTACTCTGTCAGTCTCTTTTCTGGGAGTAGCGGATATGTAACACCGCACACTGGCTAGATTGTATAAATTGGCCATATACCTCAAGGCCTCCTGTTCTTACAAATATAAGAGTAATTGTCTCTGTCTACGCTCCTCCAGCCTCTGGGCTTATTAATTGTTTGGACCTCCCTCCGTCACGTTCTTTAGAGCTGACTTTGAAACTATTGGGGTTTCAGAGCGGTTAGAAACAAGGTGTCGATGACCACACACACTTCCTCTGTATCTTTGGATACTAGTTAGTTAGAAAACCATGCCAAAGTAGGAAGCAATGCGAAAATAGTATAGTCACTGTCCTGCAGTGCATCTCTGGGCGAATTTCACTTAACCCTAAAGACAGGTAAAATGATTGTCCCCAGGTGCGGATCTCACATGATCCACCCCCGACACGCTGGTGACAGTCAGGACTCAGCTCTCCATCTAACTCTACAAGTGTCTGGGGTCTGGTCTTACAACCCACCACGCCCTCGCGGGAAGGTCACTATAGTTTGATAGCTGCATCTTTGTCCCCACCATAAACTTATAAATGCTTTCCAATGCTTACGTAATGTGACTCATCCCTGTGCTGTTATATGTGATCATGATGCGATGGTGACAGGATCGTTATATGATTCCGAAGCTTTTACCTCATGGTATTTCTGCACGCTGTCTAACTGATGGGGATGCTCCGTGAGGGTGACCATATTGTCACCGACCATTCTCGCATGTCGGGCTTATATGTTAAAGATAGTTAGAACATGTTGCCATCTGCGGCTTAACCTTGATCTGGACCCAAAAACTAAATGTTAGGATAGGATCTAGCAGAAGGACTGCATAAATAAAGCAGCAACAACTAATTCAGCATCTTTGAACTGACATAAGATGATGGTGTTGAATTCTGTGGAAATCATCCACCTCATCTTCACGTAATACAGCGTGCATCACATTAAGCCTATAATTTCACTAGGTTGACTCTTTTACATAGCACAGTTTGAACAAGAGAGTGATCCTTTTTGCCATCTCTCATTCTCCGCTTCGGCATTGTAGGCATTTTCCTGTGATGGAGGCCCGTGCAAAGCACTTTCCTCTCGCAACAAATAATGTTTGTGTTCGGGGTTAATTTAGTTTATATTAAACTTGCTAAGTAGCCGCATTAGGGCCCTCCTTTGTGGGGATGCCTCACAGATAACGATCTATGAGGTACCTCTGGTGAGGACCATGATGACGACTCATCAACTTCACCCTATGTACTTGACTTCTCTCTTGTAGCAGCAAACGAGTACCAATGTTTATCTGCTGCGATTAATTATTGTATTATTTAATTTTGTCCCCACCATAAATGGAGCTAGGGGCCCATCACACTGGTGACACCAATAGCGAGGATGAGACCGTGAGGTTCAACTTCGGCGGCAATGGTCCCATGGCCCCCAATGGAACGTGAACATTCCACCAGCTCTAGAAGTCAGTATTCATATAATCCAGCAACAGGCAATACCAGATCCGCAACCCTGAGATCTGCAGCTAACCAGCAGCCTCGCCCCGATGTACCGCATATTTGCGGTGCCATGGAACGAGAGTATCCGGCGGACCAACGCTCAACCTTCAAGACAATATAGATAATGTATTAATTGGTCTCCGATATGGCAGCTACACTTTAATACATACAAAACACATGTAATACACTTTAGTTCAAACAATCCTAGGACCCAGTATTATATGACAAACACTATACATGCCAGTCACAAATCATTGAAATCATACCGTCCAGGAGTGAAAAAGATATTGGTGTACACATAGACGAAAACCTCTCCTTCGATACCCATATTAACGCAACTGTATCTAGGCTAACAGCATTATTGGACATTGTTGGACTAATTAACAGAATTACCTTCAATTACATAGATGAAAACATGCTTACCCTGTTATTCAAATCACAAGTCCGACCAATTTTGGAATACTCTAACTGCATATGGTCTCCTCATTTTAAAAGTGTAATCGAAAGTGTTCAGCTCAGAGCCACTAAACTGGTTCCCCATTTGAAAACTACATCTACACAGACAGGTTAAAGGATTTGAAGCTTATGCCACTAAAATACAGAAGGCTTATAGGAGACGTAATCGAAACATACAAAATTATCCATGATGATTACAACATTGACAAAAACATATTCTTTGACCAATTAAGTAACACACGTACTAGCGATCATACATTCAATCTCAACAGTAAGTGCAGCAGAAAAGAAATTCGTAGGCATTTTTCTCAAACCGAATTATTAACACATGAAACTCACTTCCTTCTGTTGTGGTTGAGGCACCCATGCTTGTCATGTTTAAATCAAAACTAGACCAATTAATACATTATCTAAACGCACTTAAATGACATAATATAAGATCATGACATACCGTAACCATATGTAACCGTATGTTGATACTGGATGAAAGGTTATGTCCTATGAGTCCAGATCTTCTTCCTCTTCATCTTTCGTTACATTAACTGATGCATTGTGTCTTGCAGCAGAGATCTCTAGGGCCGCATCAAACCGATATTTCATCTCCTGTACTGCCCAGTGTTTGTCAAGTCTTGCTTCAAAGGCCTTTACAGTTGGCGCACTCACAACCTCTTCTGGCAGACTATTCCAGGGATTGGCTATTCTGATACAGAAGCTGTGTTGCCTTAGCTGACTGTTTGCCCTCATCTTATACATTTTAGATGGTGTCCTCGAGTTGCAGAATCTCTGAGCGGGATAGTTGGGCAAACTTCATGGTTATATATGCCTCTCAACATCTTGAATGCCTCAATCATATCGCCTCACAGTCTTCTGTAGGTCAGTGTGGGTACCTTCAGTTTCTGCAGCCTCTCTTCGTAGCTCAGGTCTTGAAGCACAGGGATAAGTTTTGTAGCCCTTCTCTGGACGTTCTCGACTGTCACCAAGTCTTTCTTCCTAAGTGGATACCACACTGCATTTGCGTACTCGAGTTGAGGACAAACTAGTGACTTGTACAACCATGTGAAGCTATTTAAGTCTATACATGTAAATGATCTTCGAATCAGTCCCATTATCCGAGTTGCCTTGTTGACTTTTTCGCTTATGTGCTCTTCGAAGGACAATCTTTCATCAATGGTCACACCTAAATCCTTTTCCTTGTCGACATTAGCTAAAGAGTGTTGTCATCCCCTCGATCTCCTCTCATGCGGTAACTTCTTTCTTCTTCATGTGATTTCCTTCCCACTGTCATGAGCTTACACTTATCTGGGTGGAAGCGTAATAGCCACTTATCAGACCAGTCTTGTAGTCTGTACATAGCTGATTGCTGTTTTCTTGTGTCTTCAGCACTGTTGATTCGATGTGATACTTTTGTGTCATCCGCGTACATGTAGGTTTCTGATGAGAGTAATTCAGGCAGATCATTTATATATAGTACGAAGAGCACAGGTCCCAGAACGCTTCCTTGTGGGATCCCACTTTGAGCGTAGGTGGCACACCGCAGCTGACACGGGGAACACCCATCTGCACCACGCACCTCCCACGGTCAACCAGGGTCTTGAATAATACCAACCAAACATATAAACAATTTTAACTAAGCAAAGTACAAGCACTAATAATACAATACCAACACAGTCTCCTGAGGCAATAACAAGCCAAGGGCTTATGCTTCGTAAAATGATGATGATGATGATGATGATGAAGATATCAGAGCGGTGGTCTTGCAGAATTGCCTGATTCGAAAACTGAAAAATATGCATGCAGGACAGAATTCCCAGTTTTCTTCGAACAATTCTGGGACAAATAAGAAAGTTAATTCATGACATATGCTTCGGCGCTGCCTTGTAGATATATATTTTATCGATGAAAATTTCCCTCCCAGTAAAGTCGTTTTCAGGATCGCATCTGTAGGCTTAAGTTACACAGTACGCATGATTTGATGACGTAGAGCCCTAGTGATCGGTGTTTCCATAACTACAGCACAGGGCTATGTAAACGATAGTCTGCCAGTAAAATAATATCGAAACACAAATTAATATCCAGAGAAATTACAGATGCTCATTGTCATGCAGATGGGTATTTGACAGAAAGAAAACTGTCAGTATGTCTGTAACTCCTAAAAATAACGAAACGATTCAAAGTCGAGGCAGTTCTAAATCTCACACGCCGAATAACATGGAGTTCAACATGATCAACCCAAAGGAACAGGACATTATCAATGCCAAGTCATACATGCTTTCAGCTAGCACAAATACAGGAATAAATCTGTAAGTATGTTATTATGCTTCAATTATAACGATATCTTCAATATACCCTCACGAAAACCGGTAACTTCTGTTATTGCCTTTATTTAATGTTACCTCACCTTATTTATTAACATCCTGCAAACATTGAAAACATTATATTTTATTTTATTTCTAATTTATAAAATGGATTTCGTAGCAAATCATACTTAGTAAACCTATGTAAGATTATAGAACATTTAATCTGGGGGAATCACATAGAGATAATCGCATCCAAGGTAGCAAGGAATAGTCATGGTATCATGCGCAGACTCAAGTCATATCTTCCATCTCATATCTTAAAAACTCTGTATAACACATTGATACTTCCACACATAACCTACTGCAATGCTATCTGGAGCAAAATATCAAAATAAACAAAAAAAATAAAATCAGTACAAAAGCAATCTATCAAACTATTTAAGCAAACAGCAGGGGACAAGACACCTTCAAAAGTAACAAAATCCTAAAACTCTATAAGACATTGGAAGGGTTCAATTATATGCAATTCTAAAGGACTACCACAATGGCAACCTACCCTCATCTCTATTCAATCTTTTTTCAATAAATGCAGACATACATACGCACAACACAAGAACAAGTTCCACCTACATGTCACATACCACCGAACAGAGGCAGCTACACGAACACCATCCTACCAAGCAATACAACTATGGAATAATACAGATACAGACATATGTACACAAATTCTCACGTTAAAATCATCCAAAAAATTCATCAAAAACATAATTATTGACAACTACTAGAAACCACACCACTAACCATGGCCATTACACAGCACAGCTCTGGAACGACTTGGCATGCTTCCGGAGTGAGCTGAGGTGTCCTGTTGGGCATTCTGGGCATGGTGATGGAAAACATTGCTTCCCAAAGAGGCAGTGCCTTCCAATCCGATTGTGCTCAGAGTGCTCAGCGGAGCAGTTCTCACTAATTAACATGTTAACTTACTGTCTTGACCTGGAGGCATGCCAACTTCTTTTAGCATTATTAATCCTATTATGAGCTGCGCTGCAGTCTAACTATTCAAGGCACCTGTTCACCGGAACAGAACATCAAATGTAAAACTGTATAGGAGTAATAATAATAATGATAATAATATGGTAATATATAATAGATGAGCTCACCCGCCCCCCCCCCCCTCCCTCTCCTACCCTCCATCCCTTTATGTTCATGAATGTAATTGTCCTGTTTTACTTTTGTATCCTACATGTATATACCTACTGTTCATATAGTATCACGTAATATATGTTTGTTTATGTTACATCCTATTATATATGGCATAATATATTGTGCAATTAATCTTTATATGTTAGGGGTTCACCACTTCATAGGCTTGCCTTTGGTGGACTGCCTGTTGTAATCTCTAATACTGATGACTAAATACGAAAATAAATAATTTTGAATCTTGATAGATTGATGGTAGGGCTTATCGTCTTACCATTGTGCCAACTAATAGGACAGTAGGGTGAACAGAAGGAGAGATTTTGCTGTTTATGTTGAACTATTTTGGCCCTACAAAACATGCACGTCATGCTATTCAATGGCGAAAGTGTTTTCTCACATAATATTTAACAAGGATGACTGTCAGATATGATGTATGATGATGCATATTTATTATGTCATAATGAATGTCAGGAGGTCGGCAACAAATGAATCTTCCAGTAAAGTGTTTTTGTGGTTTTGTTTTTGTGGGTCATGTGATTTCGAGGGTGCATACTTTTGGTGACGTTCTCACATGCATGTCACGTAACAAATTATGTGTCTTCAAATAGATAGTTTTTGTATGAAGAGACACTAGTGTAGAGGAGGAGACTCGGATAGCGATGAACACAGAAAATGAAAACGGCAGCAATAAGACGAACCCCAGCCTCGACAATTCAGTATGCAAACAAATGCTAGGCGCAGCAGGGTGTAACCATGAGTAGGCAGCACACCGCAGATGATGCGGGGAACACCCATCTGCACCATAACATTTCCACAAAACAGAGCTAAAGTCTTATATCTAATGTCACTGATATACTGAAGGTTTCGAGACCACTTAAGCCATAACAGTCAAATCACTCAAGAACAAACTGGATAAATCTACTTCAGAGAAAGAGTTTTTGAATTGGACTGAGCAAGCCATACTATAACAAATAACACTGAGGCATATCAAGCCAATGGCTTATGCCTCGTAAAATGATGATGATGTACAACACCTCTACAAATTTTTAAAAGATGTGGGTAGAACAAGCGATTGCATTTTGATGTCGGTGTAGTGAAAAACATGTATAAACACTATTACTTTTATTACCCGTGATAAAAATGCCAATAACTCATAAGGAAATGATACAAACCAACACAATCTTTGTGTCAGCTGACAGTTGTTGTCCTGGCTGGCATAGCAGATAGGTTACCATAGCAGTAATTTATTTCTACAAAAACGTGAAACTGGCAAGTGTACCTATGTAGTTTTTTAGATCTAGATTGATTTTTCTCACCTGCAATATCAATTACAGTTACCACATGCAATATAAATTTCAATTTTTTTTTGTCTTCCGGTAGGAAGAACAGGTATATAATTGTTCATTTTCAATATCACATTTATCAATTTACACAAGGAAATTAAAAGATTTTAATTTATTTAAATCTTGGCTGAAATTTGCTGCTACCCGGCTATCACAAAAAACATAATTTGACCTGATCAGGATTTGCGAGTATAAATTAAGTTGTTTGTATCAGACCCATTTCTGGCATTACTGCTGGGGACAGTCTCCTTTTCTCAAATTATAAACATTGACATCAATTCACCACCTCACTAGAGTTGAAATTACAAGATTACATCCCCCTCGAAAACACGTGGCGAAATACTCAACATCTGTAGACTAGGTAGTGGATATAGTAAGCAGTAAGTTTAATTTAGCCTAGGGTTTATTTTTATGTTAATTCATCTTGTTGCAGAATGCATGTTTTAACTTGAGTCAATGTTTGCTAGTTATGAAATTGACAACATTTGTTGATAAAATTCCTACTCTTTTATTATATCGTCGAAAATGTGCTCACACCCTCGAAAACCCATTTCCCGATGAAACGATCTACATACATCCTGGGATAAGCAAATTTTACGGGGATGTGCATATTTTGACCAATTTTGTATACAAGAGTAGGAATTTTATCAACAAATGGTGTCTATCTAATGACTAACATGCATTAAAATAATAAAGTTCTTTAATAATTCAGAATGAAATCAGTTAAGGACAATTTATGATTTGCTTATTTTCTGTAGATATGACCACCTGAGCATGGTGCTGACTAAAGTGCTTGATGAGAGGCCAGTAAATGTTGTCGATATATTCGAAGATATCAGCAAAGAATGCAAAAGGTCAAAATTCACTTCGCAAGTGGATACTGTGCAAGACCGTGTGGATCAGTCAACAGAAGTGGCCCTAGCACTGATACAGAAGAAGCTTTTCAGTGTATGTATGAACAAACCATGACTCAATATTAACCCACTTATGCTGGCCAAAATGCCTGTGGTCTTGAAAAATGCCAGTTTGCAAAGCAAGAGAGGATTATTTTTTTGAAAATTTAACACTGGAATGGCGGTCTCGATGACCAAGCGAGTCATTCCAGTGGCTAATTTCTTCTCTGGGCATGCAAATGGACATTCCTCAAAAACTCTATCTATAGAGGCCTGTTTTGAAATCTTTGCTTAGTGAATATCAATTTGCAAACCAAGAAAAGCTTTATTGAGCCAGTCATGCCTGTGGTAGAATTTCAAAAACTAGTCCTCTTGACATTTCTGTAGGCTGATTATGACTGGCGTGACCATTAATCTTTTAACACTCAAGCCGGCAAAAACCGCTTCTGCAGTGGTCTTGAGAAATGTCCATTTGCAGACTAAATGAAGATTACTTTTTTAAATTTTACCACTGGAAACACCCCCATTTCAGTGATAAATTTTCAAAAAAAAGTTTTCCCTTGGTCTACAAATGGACACTTTCTAGCAGATTTAGCTAAGAGATAGGTTATTTGCCCCTGACAAGTGTGTGTGTGTGTGTGTGTGTCTCTGTGTGTCTGTGTGTGTGTGTGTGTGTGTGTGTGGCCTGAAAATGACTGTATGTTTTCTTTACTATGATGTTGAGTCACACTAAATGGTGTGTAGCCCCTTGTTCACCACTAAGAATTAAATGGTTTTTGCAGGCGAAGAGACTATTTTTTATGTATCACTGGCTTGGCCTAATCATTCCAATAGTTTCCTGGCTTGCCAATGATCACTCCTTAAAACCAACACAGATGCGGTTTTGGCAGGCTTGACCATTAAAGGGACAATGGTCAAGTTGCTCAAGCAGGGGGAAAATTTACTCGCCCTCAACAATGGTCTTGATTTATTTGGAATTCTAGTGTTGTACCATATTCTGATGATATTTTATAAAACACTTTAATGGTGAAGCCAGCCAAAACCCGCCTATTCAGTGGTTTGAAGAATGTCCATGACCATTCATAGGTCAGAAGATTTCTAAATTTTAACACGTATCTGAGCCAATCATTCTAGTGGTAAATCTTCAAAAATTGTCTTTTCTTGACCAGAAAATGGACAGTCGCTCTGCAAAATTTTTGATTTTATCAAAAAATCTTTATCAATGTTGAAGGGTTAAATAAGCTTGGCTTGTAAATGGACATGTTTTATGCAAGAAAATTTCAATTTTCCTAACCAATTTTAACAATTAATTCTCTGTCTCCATTTAACCTAATTATTATGATGATGCTATTTCTGACTTCTGTTTTGTTACCATAGGATTTTTGTGCTTTTTTGACAGAAAGGTGATAATGAAGAGGAGGCAGTAGAACCGGAAGATGAAGTAGAGACCCCACTGCCGAATATTATGGAACTCTGTTACTACTTTGAACAAGCTGCCATTGGGCTATGTCGTGAAGAAATGATTCGCATATGGCTGGCTCTGAAGGTAAAGATATATATACAATGCCATGGATTTTTTGTGGATTTTTTTTCACAGCTGTATATGCTTATATATCTAACTTAACTTTTACCACTCTGATGTCATTATTCTATCTTTTACATTGTCAATAGCAAAGAAACTGGTGTACATTTTTCAACGATTATGGTGGATGATGTTGCTGTCTACGACAGCACCATCTTCCACCAAATTTGTTGAAAAATTAACACCAGTTCATCCTTTAATTTAATTTGGAAAATTAAAGATTTTGACATCACAGTAAGGGTTAACTATTCAAACTCTTCTGCATTAAACTTTTGGCCAACTCTTTATTGTCCATTTCCTTTTTAATATGTTGACCAAGAAAACTATTGGTTTTAATCTGTCAATGGACAAGGCCATGTTAGATATATAATATTAATGTGAGTCAAATGTGATACCAGACATCCATCATACTAGACGTGTTCAATACTACATTATCTAGTGTTGACGGCATTGGTTCCATGTACATATACATGATATTGTTTCCACTGAATGTCAGTAGTTGTCCCTTGACATGCTTGAGAAAATCCATTGCTTTCAAGAGTTTGAAATTATTGATTATTTTAATTTCTATATAACACTACTGGGAGTTGACACAAACTTGGTATGGAAATTGTCAAATTTGGTACATACACAAAAGTATGGAAAAAATTTCCGTTTAAGGTGTATGAACCTGATAATACCATGCTTGCAATATTCATGCTCATATATCGGATTCGTAATCGTTGTTTATTTTATTTACTCTTCAGAGTCTTGTTGATAGCCATCCTTTACAGCATGTCAGATTTTGGGGTAAGATATTTGGAACGGAGCAGAATTACATCATAGCTGAAGTGGAATTCCGTGAGGGTGATGAAGAGGAGGAAGAGGAAGAGGTTAGTCTTAAAATCAGGTTAAGAAGATGTTTTAGCTACAGGAAGTTTATGGGTGGTTAGTAATGTATAAATTCTAGGGCATGGTAAGCCCTTTATTCTATATATCTGTTTTTCGATCATTCTTGATAGTTGTCAACTGCAATTAGTTAATTTCATGCTGGTTGTATTTTAATGGTGATGTGAGTAAAAGTATTGCTATCTAAGTCACCAAGTATTTTCAGTCAAACTCCTTTTGAAGCAATGTTTTGAGGCCTCCTAATGAAATTAGTTACAGGAAATTGTTACAATGTAATTATTTATGACAGTTTAATGGATAAAAATCAGTTTTGCTTATAATTTATTACAGCGTTTTCAAAAAGATCTTTTTTTGTGGACAGCACATACATTTCTTGAAATCATAGCAGCATTGATTTCTCACTGGCATGACCATTAAGTGATTCATTGATTTCTCTCTGATGTGAAGGCTTGTATTTTAACCCTTTACCACTCAAGCCGGCCAATAATGACTTCTTCAGTGGGCTTGAGAAAAGTCCATGTGCAGACCTAATGAAGACTATTTTTGAAAGTTTGCCAGTGGAATGACTGGCTCGATAATCAATAAAAATAACCTGCAAATAGACATTTACTATAAGAAATTTGAGATTTTCTTGAACAAAGTTGAGAATGAAAGGGTCAAACCTCCACACTACATCCATACGATCAAGTTGCTCAAATTCCACAAAATTTAAATAAATTTAAATTCAAACATGCTCTAATGTCCACCTCTATTTAAATATCAGAATTACAGGCTACCAAAGCCAATAAAACAATAGGTTTGACCCTTATTTTCAAATAACAAAACACCACTTAAAATTTTCAATTAATTAACCTTTGAAATGCCACTGCCAATTTTAAAACAACTATACAGGAAAACTGTACAATATTTTGAAACCAATTCAACTGGAAGTAAATTAGTTTCAAAATATTTACTAGAATATTCCTTCTCTCATAAAGAGCTTATCCTTTTCTGATCTGCCTGTCACGGTTATATGTTTAATTCAATCCATATGAACGTGGCCATTAATTTGTGTTTGAATGGTCATTTGTCAACTGTAGATTGTTTTTGTCAAATAGAATGCTGAAGGAGACCAAGATGAAGAGAGGGAGAAAGAGCATGATGAAGACGCTGATGATGGTGCGTAACAACACATACAGTGACACACGCACACACACATGCACACATACACATACACACCTATTCGTATGCACATGGATGAAGAATGGACCTTTTTCAGTTTTAGCTATGCCCCGCCCATCTCTAAGCTCCTCCCACACTTCGCCGTATCGGGATTGATCGATCCCCGAATGCGCTATCAATTTCCTGAAAACTATACCAGTAAGCTGTTGAATATTTTGTAACTAATTTGACTTGGTGCTGTTGCTGCCTATAGCAGCAACAGCACCCAGTCAAATTAGTTTCAAAATTTTCAACAGAATATTTATTAAATAGTAAAGCCATACAATTCGTACAACAACGAATAGTCTGTCTTCAAATATGCGTTCATGACGTACTTATCAACGTCATTCATTATGATGTCATTCTTTCTACACATCGCTTAGGTGATAATGATGTCCTTGGATGGGTTGATTAAGTGGAAAGGCCTATTGACACTTGTATTATCTTTCATATGTTACCTGGTGATCATATGTTTATGTTTTACTATTAATACCACATGTGTCCTGTCACCATGTGTTCACCTAGTCATGTTAGATAGTCTCCATGGTTGACCAACAAACTGTAGAAAATGCTTTGAACCCAAAAGACAGATGTTGTCTTTAAAATCATGTCTAAATAATAGTTTATATTTTGTTGTGTGTCTGGTGAGATAACTAAATTTCTGCTGGAGGGATCCTCACCAAACTTGGGTGGGTGGTTTACCCGAATAAAGGAATCCAATCTGTTGATCAAGTAACGACGTCATAATCAATTATGTCACAGGTAGGCTGGTGTCACGATCAAAATATGTCATGAATGCCGTATCTAAGTCGTTTATAAACTCTTAATTGTCTGTCAAGTTGTATGAATTGTATGTCTTTACTGTTTAATAAACATTATGTTGAATATTTTGAAACTAATTTGACTGGGCACTGTTGCTGCCTATGGCAGCAACAGCAACCAGTCAAATTCATTTCAAAATATTCAATAGGTTAGCTGTACAGTTAACATGATATTGGGATTCTGGGAATTCAATTTTCAGTACAGAAATCGATCCCAACATGCGCGCAGCACAGGCGGAGCTTATATAGAGAAGGGTGGGGCATGGCTAAAAGTGGATTCATCCATTCCACAAGAAGCGTTTTCATTTTAAGGGCAACGGTCAATGTCAATCTAAACAGTCAGGATGGCGACTCAGAATTTTCCAGAATGCTGTTGAATTTAATATTTATTTATTTTCACTTTAAAACAGATGATTTGGAAGAGGATGATATACCTAAGCCAGATTACAAGCCACCTCCTGTGATTCCAAGAGATGAAAATCGGACTGGTGCTAACAAAAAAATATATTATGCATGTAATGAACGTGAGTATTTCTGTTTAAGTCGTGGAGCTGCTATAAAATGCAGGAATTCCTGTATACATGTTTTAGGAATCCACTAATACACAGAAATTGTTGAATAACACTTGAAAATTAAAGGATTTTTAGCCTTTGAAACACCCTAAAATGTAGCAACAGGCTTATGGCTTTGAGTATACACATTTTTGCAGGTAGCGAGTGTGACTTTCTCAAACTATTCTCGCTGTAATTTTGAAATGGCCTCGATTGCTTGCTGAATAGAATTCAATATGCCCTTTATCTTATTGGCACAATGGCAATAAGCAGGGCTGTCTCTAGTGTTTTGTGCCCTAGGCCAACTGAAAATGTTATTGGGTAAGGGTCTGGAAGCGTGTATGCTTCCCATGGATGTGGTGTGGGGTGATCAGTCATCATTGGGAAAATATGATAATTAGATGCTCTCAGAGACCATTTCCCACACTTGTGGTTCTGCCCCTTAATTCCTGTTCCCAAGGCTATATTATCTATACCTTCATCCGGTCTGAGCCATTAATTTGATTTAAAATGGCTTATAACAGAACAAAATGGACAGTTGGACACTAGGATTCATGACAACTTGTTCTATGAAATTCTCTTGCTTTGCTTAGGTAAGACATAGTTTAAGATTTAAAAAGATAACAATTTTGTGAAATAACATATGTCACGGCATAGTTAATTAATTAACACATTAATTGTTGTGTGATGGAACTAGACATTCACATTTCTATCCTGAGCTCACACAAATTTTCAGTGAAACCAGTTTATATTTTAACCCTTTCATGATTAGTGGTCTTGGGGAATGCATATTTGTAGGCCAAGAGAAGACTATTTTTCGAAATTATACCACTGGAATGACTGGCTCGATAACCGAGCCAGTCATTCCAGTGGTATATTTTCGAAAATAGTCTTCTCTTGGCCTGCAAATGGACATTTAATAAGCAAATAGTTTGATTTTCTTGACCAAATTTGACCATAAAAGGGTTAAACATCATGTGACACATTATGCTTGCGACTTGGCCCTTGGGTAGCTTTGTCCAAAATGTTAAATATCTGAAATGTACATAATAATTACTCGTTGTCAGTCGCAGCTATGTATTTAATGTCCTTGTACATGTATTATGTTGAATCTAATAGTTTTATTTATTTAATCACTTTAGCTGGTAAACCCTGGATACGTCTACCACCAATCACCCCTGGTCAAATATCGACATCGAGAAAAATTAAGAAGTTCTTCACTGGCCGCCTTGATGCACCGGTAAGATAAAACTGATTTGCATAGCAATTTCAAACATGTCCCAATTGTATGACACGTTCTTTGTAGTGTTAGAAATAATTTGTTAGATATTTTGGAAATTATATTGCTGGTGTATTGTTAGACAGCAACAGATTATAGCAACATTGTTTCCAAAATGAATACAGGTTATACAATGAAAAGTAACTGAATCTATTTCTAATCGACAGCAGCATGTGTTTGCATACGATCAATTATAACCATTTGCGGGTCACATTCCATGGGAGATAACTGAGGTGAAGATTGAATTTGTCAATTTAAACCTTTTAACCCTCATATTTGTTCAAGAAAATTGAAAATATCAAAGCAAACCAAGAGATTATTTTTGAAAATTTATCACTAGAATGACTGAATTTTCAAAATATGCCCCTTTATTTCCTACAATGTAGATAGATTCCGTAAGAAATAAGATTATTATCTAAATTAACACAGAGTGATAAGTATTAAATGGAGTCAAATTCAGACAGAAATAGTGAAAAGCTATCAAAAAATAACATTGACCGTCTGTAGATGGTTATTAGTGCGTCCATGAGTTCTTTGTCGTTGTTTCATGTAACTAATTCAGGATTACATGCATTGTCTCGATTGTGTCATGTGACCAGTACAGCCTTACATGAGTTGTTTCCCTTGTTTCATGTGACAAGTACATGGTTACGTAAGTTGTCTCCCTTGTTTCATGTGATCAGTACATTGTTACAGGAGTTATCTCCCTTGTTTCATGTGTCTTTGGTAACATGAGTTGTCTCCCCTGTTTCATGTGACAAGTACATGGTCACATAAGTTGTCTCTTGTTTTATATGATTTTCTGTGGTCATGAAAAATGTCCATCTGCAGACAAAGAAAATATTTTTGAAAATTTACCACTGGAACGGCTGCCTCGATAATAGAGGCAGTCATTCCATTGGTAAATATTAAAAGAGAATCTATTGGTGCGCAAATGGGCATTTTCAATGAGACAGGGTTAAAGTAACGTTAAATTATTATTCTATATATCATCTCTCCTAGGTTGTCTCCTTCCCTCCATTCCAAGGAAATGAGTCGAATTATCTCCGTGCACAAATCGCTCGAATTAGCGCCGGAACACATATCTCACCTCTAGGCTTTTATCAGTTTGATGAGGAGGGTGATGAAGAAGAGGAGGCTGAAGGTGAGGAGATTGTGATTTATGGGCATGGAAATCCAAATTTTTCATTTCTTAATGTCCACTTGCAGGCCATGAGAAGACTTTAAAATTTACACCTGGAATGACTGGCTATTTTATTGAGCCAGTCAGTCCAGTAGTAAATTTTCCAAAATAGTATTTTGCCTGCATATAGACATATCTTAAGACAGCTGCAAAAGCCTACCAAACCGGATTGATCATTAAAAGGTTAATAATAATTGTCTTAAATTTATTTTGGAAGAGTCTATAAGGAAGTAATGTTTTAAAAATTCAATGAGAATGGTTTATAATTAATTCAAGTTCATTATAATGGCCTCGTTAAAGCTTGAGTGTTTATACTTTGCACCTTTAACCCGTTAGTGGTCAAGCTGGCCAGAACTGGCCTCTGCAATGGTCCTGAGGTATGTCTATTTGAAAGCCCAGATAAGACGATTTTTGAAATATTTTGACTAGAATGACTGGCTCGATAATCAAGCCAGGCATTCCAGTCATAAATTAAAAAAATTGTCTTATCTTGGCCTTCAAATGGACATACAATGAGGAAAAATTTAAGTTTTTAAAAAATCTTGACCACTAAGAGGTTTATTTTATTATTACAGCTCGTGATAACTTTGTTGAGAATCTTGATTTTGAGGGCATCCCCGTGCGAGATTTAGTCGATGCTGGTCTAGCAAATTGGGTTCATCATGTACAACATATATTGCCACAGGTGAGTTGATGAATGTCATTTTATTATAGGCAGCAACAGCTATCAGTGAAATTAGTTTCAAAATATCCAATGTAAGCTTGCACAATTATTCGATTGATCGTGAATATGTTTTAAAATATGTGCTTGCATGATCACAAAACTGAATAATCGAAGAATATAGGCTTAACCCTTTAACCGTTACAGACCAGAAGCAACAAATTTTAATCGATGTAAGGAATATTCTGTTGAATATTTTGAAACTACACTGAATGGAAGCTGTTATGGCAGCAACAGATTCCAGTCTAATTAGTTTCAAATTATTCAACATCTTGTCTGTATCTAGCTGTCTTGTAATTGAGACGCTGACAGTTCAAGAGTTCAAAATGATATAATAGATTATGTACTGTAATGGATGAATCCTATCTGCCAGTCAAGTATATGACACCATGTAGGCGGACGTCACAATAATAATAACAGAAATAATCTGTAGCTAAGTTCATGATGAATGCTTAATTGATGATGAACTAAGCATTGTTGTACAAATTGTATGTCTACTATTTAATAAATATCCTGTTGAATATTTTGAAACTAATTAGAATGGCTGCTGTTGCTGCCTATTGTTGCTGCCACAGCCCCCAATCAAATTAGTCTCAAAATATTCACCAGGTTAGCTGTATAGTTACCATGACTTTGGGATTAAATATATAAATTGATCCCAACATGTGCAAAGCATAGCTAGAGATGGGCGTAGCATAACTAAAACTGAATTGAAATCATCAATAGTCAATTGAAATAATTTTATTTATTTTCTCACTGCAGGGTCGCTGTACCTGGTGGAATCCCGTTAACAAAGGTGAAGAGGAATTTGAAGATGATGAGGAGGAGGAGGAACGAGAGGAGCCTGATGAGCCAGAACCAGAGGTTGGCCCACCCCTGTTGACCCCGCTATCTGAGGATGCTGAGATCCTGAACATGGCACCATGGAGTGCAGCCTTGTCATCGTCTTTAATACCGCAATATGCCATCGCTGTCATACATTCAAATCTGTGGCCCGGTGCACACGCTTTTGCATTTGAAAAGTAAGTCTGAATAATTAGATTTAGAATAGCTGTCTAATACTAACAAGATAATTTTTAGCTGCGAGTAGCAGTTCAATAAACCATCATGTCCTTTAGTCAGACAAGAAGTTAGTCAGTCACAAAACGTAATTCCCGGCTGCAGGGATTCCACTAATTTCAAAATACAGGAGAACTTCCTGGGTAATGTTATTGGGAGTCTAAGCAAGAAACATGGAAGTCTAAAATTGTTCAAATACATGTACTTTGGTTAAAATCATTGTTTTTAAAGACATCATGGCAGAAAAAAATAGGACAATACCTCCTTGGTCTCTTTCTGGGGAGTCCAAACATGAACTTTGGGAGTATAGGACTCCCGCACTTCTGCTAGTGGAAGCCCTGCCCGGCTGTCGTTTCAAGAGTTTTTGGTATACAGTAAACAGATTTGGTGTATCCATGCGATGTAGGCTTAAGGTATGTAGCAGCACAAATAGGTCAGTGACCTTTTTAAACATCATTTGCAACTACGAAATTCTATCGACCTTATTGAAACAATATATGGTAGTTATTTAAGTCATGTGGTCAAACGATCATATGGTCAAACGACCAGCTGTCATAATGACTCGTCATCTTGCGGCTCCAAAAGTCACACCCTATATCAGGTCACTTGTATTAAGAGACCACCTGTCTATAGATAGTTCACAACTAATTGTTTGTCCTCCATAAAGTGATCGCTTAACCCTTATATGACGGAGCCGGCCAAAAGCAGCTTCTGAAGTGGTCTTGAAGAATGTCCATTGGCAGGCCAAGTGAAGACTATTTTTGAAAATTGACCTCTAGAATGACTGGCTCGCTAACCGAGCCAGTCATTCCAGTGGTCAATTTTCAAAAATAGTCTCCACTTGGCCTGCAAATATACATTCCATAAGAAAATATTTGGGGTTTTTTTTACAAAATTTAGTCATTATAGGGTTAATGGACCTTTCAAGTTTTAGCCATGCCCCGCCCATCTCTAGCTAAGCTCCACCCACACCTCGCTCATGTTGGGATCGATCGATCCTCGAACTGACTATCAATTTCTAGAAAAATACAGGTTAGCTGTGTTATATAATTTAAAACTAATTTAAGTGGATGCTGTTGCTGTCTACGTCATTGATTATAACGTCATATAGTGGATGGATAAACTGAAAGGGTCCCTTAAACCATTGACACTCAAATCGCCCAAAAATGGCTTTTAAAGTGGTTTTGAAAAAATATCCATTAATGGAATGACTGGCTCGATAACTGAGCCAGTCATTCCAGTGATGAATTTTCAAAACTAATCAGCAAATTCAATTTTTGTAAACAAATTTGAGGGTTAAAACATTACAATGTGACAATTACCAACCCAGACCACAGGCTCACGTTTGCTCAAGTATATTAAAAACAATAGATTAAACTAGTAGTCCAGAGATATCGTCATGTAACGCTTGTCTGTCAGCCATGTTTGATGACCTTGAGATTTATCATTTTAAAACAAAGTCAAGACAGTTCTTGATGACCCTGACCAGGGTGTGAAAATTCTAGGCATGCATTAGAGGGATCCAATCTGTCACTGTGTCGCTCTGTTACAAAAATTGAACTGTATAGTTACCGTTAAATTTAGATTCTGGAATTCAGGTTCCAAAGGTTCAAATCGATTCCAACATGTGTAAAGAAGTGGGTGGAGCTTAGCTGGAAGTGGGTGGTACATAGCTAGAATTGTATCCCTCCATTGTCCTCACTGCCTGTCTTGTGAGCGAGGATGATCAAGAAGTCTGCAGAGTTCTGTAGTTCATAATTCGGTAAATTGTCTCAAATTCTAGCAGCAATGGCTTAAATATCTATAAATATGTATTATTTCGCACAGTCTTTTACCCCGTAATAACTAAATTTGATATAAAAAAATCTAAATATTTGTTATTTGAATATCCATTTGAAGGCAAGCCAGTCATTCCAGTGGTAAAATTTCAAATATAGTCTTCTCTTGGCCTGCATATGGACATTTCAAAACCACTGCAGAGGCCGGTTTTGGCCGGCCTCGTCATGAAAGAGTTAAACAACTGACTCCTTAATAGGATTGGTGTATCTTGCTAGGCTGGCCATCTTATAGAAATTACTCACAAAATGTGTAACTCCTTGAAATTTGTGAAGAACTTTTTTATTCAGATCTAGTAGTCAGTCCTATGGGCGCCTTGATTTTGTTACACATTTTCCAAGCCAGCCAACAGCAAATGCCTACCCAAGTTTAATCAAAATCCTTCCAGTAAATGAGTTATCAAACAGCTATTACAAAAAAATAGCGCGTCTTGGCTCACTTTGTGGCTGAACTAACAACGGTCAAAACAAATGCTTATTGAATACATGTTTTGTAAATAAAAGATACATACAATGAAGGGAAGTAACTCTTGGTATGTCTTTAACATCACATTAAAGGGAGGTAATAAGGCATCACATTTTGCGCGTAACTGCTCGTGATGAGTATTTTGTTGTTCTTAGCTACATATTAATGTTTGTATTGCTAAATTGCTAATAATTCGCTAGTTCTATGGCTGGAACAACCTCTTCAGAGTATATTCAGCTAGTAACATGTATTGCACCATCTCAGACCATTGTGATATTTGCTGGCAGAAGTAAAAGGTTTATTGATTTATATACAGGCCAACGCAACCCTTCGCGGAAGCACCTTACAGAATGTCATGGCTCAAATACACCTAGGTGTGAGTGGCCAATTAAATCAACTAACTACCTAAATAATGGTGTAAGAAGTATTCGCTTAAATATTTTTAAAATATTTTTGCACATTTCTGCAAAATGTTTGCTTAATATTTTGAGACTGATTTGACTAGAAGCTTTTTTTCCTAAGGCAGCAAAGGTTTCCAGTGAAATTAGATCCAAAATATTCAACACTTTTCCTGTACAGTTGAATGAGATAGCAAGATTTCATGGTTAAAAGGTTAAATTGATTAAATATTTAAATTAAAAATATTCAACACAAATTCATAAGTTACATAAATTTTGTTTGATCTACAGAAAATTTGAAAACATATACATCGGCCATGGTCATAAATACTCACCCGAGAATTACAGTCCACCCGCACCTGCAGCCACTCAGGAAGAATTCCCAAGTGGTCCAGAAATTACTGAGGTGGAGGATCCGACACCGGAGGAAGAAGCTGCATTAAAGGCAGCACAACAAGAGGCAGCTGAAACTGCAGAGGACATGGAGGAGGCTGAGGATGAGGAGGATGAGGACGATTAAAGATGATATACTGTGATGAGGGGGGGGGGGGTTATGCAAGATGGGGAATTAGGGGGCGATTAATACTGCTGTTCGTATACTTACTTATATTAGATTGTATATATATATATGGTCCAACTGCTGATGATCTATAATGAGGCTTGCCAAATTTAAAGATACAAGCAAAATCTAAACTATGTCATAAAAGCTAAATTATTTCTGTGATAAAACTTAAATATTATTTATAAAATAATGTCATTTTAACAAATACAAGTCTGTTACCTGTTATTGTTGAATAGATAATTAACTTATACAGTTTAGCAAAAATAAACATGTTGCTATGAAATATGAAAAAAATAAATTACATGTTTAATCTTTTATCTTTTGTGTTGTGAAGAATAGACAGTACACAGGAAAAGATATAAGTGGAGTCATATTTTCACAAGGTATCACCAGTCTTTGGTGTGTCAATTGTGGTTCTTCAAACAGGTGGACGAAAAGTCATTTGTCCTGATGACAAAAGGCAAATGTCAAGGTCCATAATATTTCCTAGACAATATCATGTAACCGCAATGGCGATATAATTGATGTCCATATCCTGGAAGGAGCCTTGTTGGGTGGCATGGGTCTGGACGCATGCATGCACACACACAGACACCAACAGCTTCCAGTCAAACTAATTTCAAAATATTAAACATGTCGTCATAGTGTTCATGGCTTTCGGCCCTTTTTTCACCTTAACATATGGTATAAAGTCAGAATTTTTAATCAAATCGTGAATATATATTGAAAGATTGCTCACCACAAGCTCCATAGTGGCCGAGTACTAAGGCACTAAGCCTGTTATTTAACCCTTTAATGGTCAAATTTTATCAAAAAATTCAAAATATTTGCTTTTTAAATGTCCATTTGCAGGACAAGAGAAGACGATTTTAGAAAATCTGACTGGAATGACTGGCTTGATTATTGAGCCAGCCATTCCAGTGGTAAATTTTCAAAAATTGTCTTCAACTGTCCTGCAAATGGACATTCTTTAAGACCACTACAGAGGTCAGTTTTGGCCGGGTTGACCATTAAATGGTTAAGAACTGTTTGCCTCTATAATGAAATAACCTCACCTGTATCCCTGAACCACATTTTGAAAACACTGATGTTGAAAGATGTTGTTGTATTCAACAGTTCACAGCAAAATGAACACCAGTTATCATGTACATGAAAACACATGGAATACATATAAGAATCTGAATTTTCGTTCTATGTATTAAGCACTAACCTAATACAGGGATCCATTTCTAGCTATGCTCCACCCATTTCTAGCTAAGCTCCACCCATGTTTTGTGCATGTTTGCATCGATTTATATATTTTGATCCCTGAATTCTTGGAATATTATTTCCAAGGTAACTATACAGGTAAGCTGTTGAATATTTTGAAACTAATTTGACACTGTGCTGTTGCTGCAACAGCGCCCAGTCAAATTAGTTCCAAAATGTTCAACAGAATGTTTAATAAAGTTGTAAATCCATCAAAGACAGGCAATTCGTACACTTGACAGACTTTTTCATGTTCATGACGGAACTCGACACATCATTCATTATGTATTTTAATTCTGACATCAGCCTACATATGACATAACTAATTATTACATCATATAATTGAGTAACAGATCAGATCTCTCCATTAGTCAGTTATCAGCACATTTTTCAATCTCCCATCCCACCACTCATTTGTATTATTATTCTCGATTATAACTGATTGGCAATTGTCTATCATTATTTCACATCTAGCTATCACCTCCGATCGTGGTCTTCCTAAAGATACTGAATTTTATCAAAATACTGCTTGTTTTAATTTTGTAAAGTTCCAAGACATTTATACATAGTTTCCACTTCATTTGAAGAATTAATGTTGTATGGGAATGTGTACACATTAATACAATAAACATCCTATATTATTATTATTTATTTATTAATACAGAAATATACATGTATCAATTGTATATATACTATGTCTACAGATATGACAAATATAGATTATTGAAGATATAGTTTATTCTTGTTTTTTGTATAACAGTATGTTTATTTCAGTGATTCTTGCTTGTATCTTTCTGCAGATGGTCGCTTTGAAATGAGAACAAATGAAGAGCTGCCACATGTTTTGTATTGAGCTTCATTTTGCTAATATTGGCCGATGTGCGTGCGATGTTATCAATTTTTTCACCCACGCTACACACACACATGCACACACACAGCATGACCACTACACAACCGCCACCAATAAAGCATCCTTCTAAGAAACACTTGCATGACCCTGTGCACTAAAAAGACTGCATTGGCACACCAAGTCTAGATACCCTGTTAGAATCATTTTTCAAAGCAGAGCGATATCAGTACAGTAAACACATCCACCACTGAGTCACCACAGGAAATCTCAATGGCTAGCAAATGGAGGCTCTCCTCAATCTCAAAAGCAACACCTCTATGGTGGTCAAATGGGCAGATAAAGGCCAAGCCACTGCTACAGTCCAAAGAGGACTATGTGGCAGAGGCAACCAGACAATGGATGAATCCAGTTTTAGCCATGCCCCACCCATCCATCTCTAGATTTAAGCTCTACCTGCCCGTGTTGGTATCGATCGATCCCTGCATTCCTTGAATCTCATTTTCCAGAAAACTATGCAGGTAAGCTGTTGAATATTTTGAAACTAATTTGACTGGGTGCTACTGCTGCCTAAGACAACAACAGCGCCAAGTCAAATTAGTTTTATACAATTCGTACAACTTGACGGACTAAAGAGTTTATGATGGACTTAATTACGTCTTTCATGATGTAATTGATTATGATGTCAGCTTACATGTGATGTAGATGATTATGACACCATATGATTGATCAATAAAGTTCATTCAACAATTGGGACAATAAATGCTAACTAAGAATGGACAGATATAACAGCCAGACATACCTGTGTAGTCTGAAAGCAGTTTGAACCATCACTGATCATAGACGATTAGATAGACATATTCATGTCAAACACACTAGTGCTGAACCCACCCATCACTGCTAGATCCTATTTTCGCCCCAAAGATGCTCATGGTAAAAAAGAAGGCATTACCACTGGTAAGCCAATAATTCATGTCATAGGCTGCTCCACAGAACTAATAAGCAATTTTGTGGATAAATGCATCAAAGTCAATCTCTCCAAAATAAAATCTTATATCTAAGGCACAACTGATTTCATCAACAAAGTGGAATCTTTTGGCAATCTTGGTTCCAATGAACGTCATCTCTCTATACACAAACATTGCCAAATTAAGGCCTCGTTGTTAACCAGTTCATCATGAGACACTGTATGCTGGTGACTCACCATGAGAGGACTCCTAAACCTACTTAAACTGCTGATGGAATACAACAGTTTCACAGGCACACACATTTTGTATACATATTCATGAGTGAACTAGAAGATAATCTACCAAAGCCATGCTCAATACCAGCCATCTATGTCAGCTACATCGGCGAGATATGCTACTCAAATATTCCTACAGATAAGGTAAAACAAGAGGCACAAGGACGTGTATTGCTTACCTGGAACAAGAACCACCAGCATAATGATGCAATACACAGCCTCAGTAGGGAGGATCAGACATGTATCTTCAGATTGAGGACTGGTCACAATCGTCTCAATGCTCATCTTCACCGCCTCAAGATTACAGATTCTGCACTTTGTGAGTGTCAGTAGGCAGAAGAAACAGCAGAACATCTCTTGCAGTACTGCCAGTGATATGAACAGGCTAAAAGAAGCTTCTGGCCTATTGAAGTATCATTTGAAGAGAAGATCAGAGGAGACAGAGACAGTTTGATGACCACTTCAGCTCTCTTGCACCAAATAAGGAAAACGGTCTAAGATTACTGTCATGAGAAAGATGAATGCAAGAAGAAGAAATACCCTAAGGGTGCTTCATGTCAAATATAATTGAAATCGAGGTTCTCGAGAAGACGACATTTTAAATTTCTTATTGCTTTAATATGGGAGCTCTTGGTGGGAAAAAGATCCAAGATGGCAGCCAAGTCGGTCATTCAATAGATTTTAAGATGGGCAAATTTGAAATCTCAATACCCAAAAACCTATATAAAACCGATTTTGGCTTCAAATTCAATCAAATAAAAAATCCAATATGGCCACCAAACACTACATTTTGATTGGACTACAACGTTCATGTGTTTTTATGCATCAACTTCCCTTGAACAAAGTTTAATGGCCCTTAATCCATAATCATATCCCAAATTTCAGGCCAATCTCTTCAGTGGTTCTGGAGAAGTTGTTTTCGCATAAACTAGGTCATTCAAGATGGCCGCCAAACCATTTGGCCAATCAACTACTCTTGAACAAACTAGGTTCAACTCTTGCTCTAGATGATATTTCATGAGTTTTGCATCAATCCCCCAAGCTGTTTGGAGAAGATTTTTAAAGACATTTCTAAAAATCAGCAAAAATTCAGGATGAATGGCTATGCCCTAAGGATGCTTCCTGCCAAATATAATTGAAATCGGCCTAGTGATTCTTGAGAAGATGTCGTTTAGAGGAAAAGTTGAAGGATGGTCGCCATGGCATAAACTTACTTGGCCTTTCAAGCCATGTCAGCTAATAATAGAAAAGTATGAACATAGGGATACAAATCAGAATCCATACAACATTAACATAATTTCTTTGCAATTATCAACGCAGAAAAGCAATGTGAGGTATTGTACAACCAAGCGTCAGAAGCACAGTGACAGATGTGACCCAGCTGAATACTGTCAATGAACTATATTCAGATATGGTTGAGTTCACCAAGTTCCACAGTCAGTGTTTCCTGACTAAGTATTTTGTATGGCCACACCTAGTGCTGATTACTACAGCCCGAGACCTTTGCATGCTGTCAATCAATGATCGGAACCAAACCTGCTGTATGTTGGCCCACTTCCCTGTCAAGGCCTGCCCAAGCTCCTGGAGGTTGGAGGGTTGTAGTAGTCATGCTGTCTGCAGAACATCCCAAGCATGCTCAATGGGATTCAAGTCTGGAGACTGAGATGGCCACTCCATTAGCTTGACTCACTCATCGGATGTAGTGATGGAGAACTTTGTCCATATACCTCACACTAGTCAGAGAGCCATTCTGGATGCAGTAGAGATTTATGGCCACCAGTGTTAATGCCATCCCACACCATAACTGAACTGCCATCATACTGGCCATGTTTCACCACGTTGGCCTCGGCAACTCTCACTTAGACGTTGCCACACACAATAATCCATTGTGAAAGTCCGAGTAAAATCGTGAGTCGTTTGTTAATGAAACAACTTCCCATTGAACAGGAGTCTAGTTGAAATGTTCCCTACTCCAGTCCAGTCTCGCTTGATAGTGCCTCCCAACACAGTTGGTCTGCGGGCTCACAAAACACTGGCATGCAATGTGTTTCTAACAATCTGAGCGTATATCACCAACCTCGTGACTCGAAACTGGTTTCACAATACTGTAGCATTAGTTGTTCTTTTTCGGCAAGTGGATATGACAACAAACTTCCTGTGGTGGTGTGGTAGCCCTCCCACATCATCCACCATGATGTTTGTTCACTTGACCAATCTCACGATATCAATTTGATGCACTGGCGATGACACTGAATCCAAGGACAGCTGCTACTCTTTTCTGTGTCCAGACACCTCGCAGCATACCAATGCTACAAAAAAGTTCCTGATCACTCAGGTGACGTCATCCGGGCATTAGGCCTATTGCACAAAACGAATTGGCAAATTCCTTCAATGCCGTGAGGAAAGGGCTTTTATTGTTTTCTCTGGGAAAACATGTGCTTCACTGATTGTCAACAGACTGTACTTTTCAGGCTTAATACTGGCAAGCATGAGTAGAGCACTAACGGTTGATTACACAATATCCATTTCACTGTCAGTTTCTTTAATAACATTAAGCTTAGGTAAGGATTCCTGTAAGGTAGATAAATCTGGCTTTTCTGCTATTTATTTATGTATATTTATTTAGAATATCCTTAGCATTTTTGACTAGCTTATTTATGATATGAAAATATGGCCGTTTCATCGACTTCATGAATGCAGCTCATCATGACAGTAAATTCGCTATGGATGTGTCCAACACCCATGTCCCTTTGCTGGACCCTCTGTCACATTCATTGCATGCTGTCAATCAAAGATCAGAACCAAACTCGCTGTGTGTTGGCCCACTCTTCTGCCAAGGCATGTCCAAGCCCCTGGTGGGTTGGACTGGTCGAGCTGAAATCATCAGTAGGTAGCCTACTATTTGTGCAGATCATCATGTAGGAATATTACGCTCCAATAAGACTTGAGTGCCAACTTTGATTTTATGGTCGATTTGGATTCTATGATATGAACAAACTAAAAATATGTCCCGGGAGGGGGCGCGGAATGGTAAAATTTGAAAAATTGTTGTGAATGAAGTGGAATTGTTATCTGATCATCATTAAACTTTACAAAATACTGAAAAATTTTAATTTTCTTTTCTAATTTTAGTATTTCCAAGATGGCCGCCATGCCAATTGAGTACTTGGAGTAAAATTTATGAAAATTGGCATAACTTGTAAACTAATTGGCCTACATCTCACTGAATTACATCATTGGCTTACTTTATATACATTTTATTTTCAACAACATAAGGCCTACATCTCCATGAATTACATCATTGGACAACTTTATATACATTTTATTGTCAACAACATTAGGCCCGGGGTAATTTTAAAAAGTATCAGTTAGAGTAAATTAAAAACGTAATCTCTTGTACTTCTTCTGTATTTGTTATTTTTTATAATTATCTTTGTTCCTGTTTGAATGTAACTACCAATAAGGGTGTTCTCTAGTAAAGTCAAGCAATATGGGGGACAATTACAGTGGTCTATACATAAACACTATTAAAATAAACTACTCTCTGTTCCAAAACGCCTTTCTATCTCCGATAGAAAACTGACTCCAGCCATAAGACAAATGTCTGAAAACATTTCAACAACGTGTGCTGTGTGCAATAAAGGGGGAATCGTGTTCCCAATTCTGCCTTGAATTTGATTCAGGATCTATTGGACCATGCCAAAAGACGTGCTGATCTCGGGAAGATGGGATCTCAGAATTTTGGCTGACTCATTGTCAAAGCTACCCCATTCCCAGCTGGCACAGGTGCACGGTCATAGGTAGTATTGACAATCGTGGTAAACAAGCTGTACCTGAATAGGGCTGAGAAGAGAGCACACATTGGCAGTCCCTCCTCTTTGGGTGGTCATCCTGAGACTATGCAAACCAAAAGGGGTCGTCCACCCGAAATCAAATCATGAGCATGTACAAAGGACTCCAGGTGTAGTTCTAAAAGATTCTGTCTTCATGTTGCGCAACGAACGTGCAATGTTGCTGATTGTGATGCTGGCAAAGTGCACTTGATGGGGATGATTTCTGATCACCAACACATTATGTGAGTCAAAACCTCACTCTCTTGCGATGGCGTAGTGCTGAACATGAATGACATAAACAATGAGTACATGACTATCTTGGAAGAGAATCAGATAGAGACTGATACCTAAAACCATAATAAAAACCTGAAGCAACTGCTCAGTGAGCACATTTCTAATATTGAGTTTGTTCGACCTTGTCCAGTCAATGAGTTTCAATGTCATGCTTTCAAAGTCAGTTGAATTGCTGACCTCCAACATGGGACACGAGATGCACAAACATCTCACAGCGGTGTAATAAAGGCCACATATTCTCCAAAACTACGACCTGCTTTCTGCCTACATTCTCATAAATGATCTCCCAAGCAAAAGTCATTGGAAGAAACTGGGAAAGGAAATTGACCACACTCCAGTACCTGGATCTAGATGCATGTAGGATTGGTTAGCCCCATAGGATATGGGACAGCTGTAAAACATATAAAACTTAAGTGCACACGGCCACAATCCATGCTACACGTTAGGTACAGAAGTACAATCTGCTTGGAGGATCAACAAGAAACCGAAAAACATCAACTATATGCCCTCTGTAGAGGCGAAGAGGAAACAATGATGCACTTCCTTGTTGTATTCCCATTGCTAGACCATGTTAGATCAAAGCATATAGACAAAGTTCTGAACATCCTGAAGCATTCTGGCCTCCCATCAACAAACGAAACCTGTCTGCAAGCTATCCTAGATACTGGTAGACTTAGTACAGAGCAAACTGACTCCTATAAAATAGCAAAGTTAAGCAAAGTGTCAAGGGAACTCTGCTACGTATTGCACCATGCATGGAGTCAAGTGATCCTGGAAAACAAGAGCAAATGCATGACCCGATGATGGGAAGAGGCTCTCATGAACCGTAATCAAATTAAACTTTTTTGTTCGCATCGCATATATTAGTATGATCGCTTGATCAGACACTTTCCATTGCCACAAATAAATGTGAATCGTGACTTACTATAACGACTATGCAGAAGTTCTACTGAAGAGTACAGATAATTCTCCAACTTAGGATTCTACTATATAAGGACAAGCATCCAAGAGACGGGATTTAACAAGACAAGACAAGCTGTTGATAGCATGTTTCTCATAGATTGTGTGCTGAAATCTGGAAATTTCGAGATAACTGGAGGTTTCGGGGCTTATTCAGCAACTTTTCCAATCCACCCTTGCTTGAGTTCTTTATGACTCAGTTGCTATTATCTCTGTCTGTGGAAAACATGAGACTGAAGTGAGCACCACTGTCAACATCGCATGCCAGATTATCTTCCCAAACACAAAAATGGATCAGCAAGTTCATCACAAACCCAATACAAGGCAGATGTGACTTTTGTGTCTCACATTGAGACACCTTTCTCAGTTGGAATCCCTCTGGCAATCCATCAGAAGGTTAGAAATAGGAATCTTGTGTCGATTCTGAGTACAGTGAACATAGGGAGTGGCTATGCAGCAATCCTGAATATCGAGAAGAGAGTGGAGATTGCAGTTGCAGAAAGAATGAAACAGTGAGTGCCCATTTACTTTGCTGCTAACAACATAGACCGCCTGGCGGATACACCATTTCGGCAGAACACAACACATGGCACAATCCTGGTGATCACTTGGATTGAGGATGAAATACTTCGCGGCCCTACACTTGGCAAGTATGAGGTGGGCAGTGGCCTAGATACAGTGGCAATAGAGACAGGTGTATGCACTCCTGCTTCCCTAAGAAGCATTTACAGTGGGAAGGCCTTCAAACGGGGAGTAGAGTACCAGGTAATGAATGCTCTTGCATGTTTCTACATGAAGTTTGATGCTCTTCTTGCTCAGATACCTCCTGGTCTACTCCAGCAGCAGTGAAACAACCTCATGGCAAGCCTCCATTCCAGAAGTACAGATGCCCCAGAAATATATTGCGAAGACTCTGGAGAAGGATATCAATACAGATGCCAAGAAAGCAGGGGACCTTGCCCGGTCCTTGGAGAATTACATGCAACAAGTGGAAGACCTTCACATCATCAGAACATGTCGACTGGGTGACTGGGAAAGCTACCTTTCATCATTAGACAAGTAAATCAAGCATTTCTTCGCACATGACCTGTTCCATTATGCTCAAATAAACCAGCTCAAGACGAATGATCCAGATGCCTGAGAAGCTGTAAAAGCAGGTGATTTTTGTGTGAAAATATCTGATGTCTCATTCACGCTGCTTTTTATCGATAAAATCCTGGAGCAGCACATTTGCACATTGAAGGGCCTTGGCGGTATGAAAGGTATGTTCCAGCTTGATGGTGCTCTCCTGCGCTTCTTTGTGACCATGCCACATCTTTCTTGCATTATAGAGGGATGGCTGAATGGCTTCCCTCGTTCATCAGACTTGTCCAACAAAAAGGAACACTATCAGCTTGTTTGGTATGTGGCCATCAGATCGAATGCGCTCACGCTCAAGAACTGCATGCAGGTGCGCTGTGAATGAAATCCCTTCACCACTGCCACCCCTCTCATGAATACTGTATCTTCCCTGGTTGTTCCCGACTTGGTGAAAGAACACATACTGGACAGACACAGTAAAGGGCAGGAGCAGTATCATCAATTCGTGGAGAAGTGACTCCTACAGGGCTAAACTAAGTCAGTCTGGGATGAGATTACCAAGTTGAAGTGGAGGACATATAGCAACTGGATGGCCAAGACTCGTGTACAGGTGAGTGACAGTGTTATCAAACTCCATGAGCATAGGAAGCTTCTTGCACTGTTCCTCGTCATCTAGCAGTCGTGCGCAGTAGCGGATTATAATAGGGGCAGTCCCCAGCGGGGACATTTGTCCCCGGCCCCAGATCTTGACAAGCCTCTAATTTCTTCTATTAAACATTTTTTTAAGTGAATAACGTGCTTTATGCAGCTTCTCTTATTACAAACGACATGGACATGATGTCCAGAGAACTATTTGCGTTTGTAAAGAGAGAAACTGAACAACAGGATATGGTACAAACGTGTCAATTTGTAATTTTCTGCTGCATAAAATTTAAAAAATAGTCATGTATGCCCCACTCTATGCTATTTTGTTTATTACACCATGGCACAGCGTGGGGCATACATACTGTAATCTGTTGGATATTTTAAAACTAATTTGCCTGGAAGCTGTTGCATCCTTTATTTATTATTATAAGTAACGCAAAATACCAATAAACGTATGAAGTGTGCATTGTAGAATTACACTTATTCTCTTTGGTAGGGAAGACAACACCGTAACTGATGCAATTTTAAAACTCTAAAAGTTGCATCGTATTATGATTCCTCAATGGACACATCGCATCTGTAGTGACATGTAGCATTACTAAGTTATGAATATGAATAGGTGAATAGAATGATGGGCCAATGCATGTTCACAATCTTATTATCTGTCTTACCATAGACTCCTTTACTCTTTTTTCATATGACTGCTAGATTATCTCCAAGAATGTTCTAAATTACTGGTAAAATAAAACTCAATATTTCCACTCAGAAGGCTGGAAATCGCATCTCAACAGTTTTAAATTTACAACATTTCTCGGGGCCCGGGTTGGTGTGGGGTTGGGTGGGGGCCAACCCCCATCCCACGCATCCGAAACCCACCCACCCCCTCTTTTTGGGAGGGTCCCTCAGAGAATCCGTCCCAGACCTTCCACAAGGGCCATCCCTTCAATAATTTCTGGATCCGCCTCAGACGATTAACTCTGTAATGGAATGGAAATTCCATTCCAGACTTACAATGTTAGTCTTATTGTCTACTATATACAGTTTCACTATTATTCTTTAGTAATGGGATATTTAATTTCATTTTTCTGTTCACTAAGTTCATTATCCAGTCCTGTTTTCACAACTGAACGGCTAAAAAATTGACTGATAACAAAATTAAATTAAATGGCTAAAAAAGAATAATTTAACAGCCAACTGATGGTCCATATTTACCTTGGGAAATGCTGGAGATGCCATCTGCGAGAATCTAGATTTCGAAATTTTCCGGGAGGGAGGAGGGGGCTCGCCTTCGGCTTTGCCTTTCGCGTCCACTCAACTCTACAAATATTCTTTGCCCCCGGCCCTGGTAAGGCTTAATCCGGCACTTGTCATGCGCTGAAATGATGTTTCATCTCCCCTCAACAATTGGTGATTATGAGATGGCTGTCACTCCAAGGTCAATGTTTGCTGTTGATGTCTCTCCTCATCCCAACTGGCAAGGCCAGCATCATGCATGATATTGAAGAGGCACTCCAACTGAATCCTTTCAACAAAGCGAACACGACCTCATTGTTGATGCCATGGCAGTGGTGCAAAGTTTGAAAAAGCACCTAGCATGACAATAATGCTCCACCTAAAATATGCTTTCGTCACACGTATCTGTAGGAGGATGAAGAGCTATGGGGAGCAGAGAATTATCTTTGATCTGTATGTTTAGAACTCACTTAAGGATCTGACAAGATCAAACAAGGATAGATCAGCTGCAGCCAAGAAGACGGAATGTATAATCCATGATAAGATGGTCATTGCAAAGATCTCACTCAAAGAACTGCTCTCATTGGTCAGGACATAAGCAAGATTCCCCAAATACATAGCTGAAGCCATTGTTGATTACTTTAAGGATTCCTCTCATAAGCTAGTAGTTGTCCATGGCACCAATGCACAAGCTAACCACCCTTACACACTTTCAGTCGATATGGCCTCCCATAGTCATAAGGAAGCTGATACAATGATTCCATTCTATGTCTTGGATGTCGTCAAAGATACCACACTGAAGACCATCGACGGGTGGTCTCCCGATACAGATGTCGTCATCCTGGTGATCGACCTTGTAGGTCATGGGCGTGTTGGTGCCTTCACCAAGGTCAATTTCCTGACCGAAAATGTGGCAAAACATCGATCGATCAAATGTGTGCCACCGAGTTGATGAGGGAGAAATGCAGGGATCTTATAGGGTTACACCATCTCTCTGGTGCGGATTGGGGTGGGAAGTTTTTCCTTTTTTTTCCAGTTTAATGATGATCAGATAAAAATTCCCCTTCCTTTGAGATAAATTAGAATTCTCGGTGACAATTACTCAAATTTGACCATTCTGCGACCCGTGATGGTGGTGGCCATTTTGAAAAAGATCTCCAAAATCCCCTTAAGGGGGTAAAAAAAATTGACACCATGCATGTTTGTTTTGTTCAGAAGAGTACAAATTGACCATAAAATCAGTTGGCACAAAAGTACTACGGGATTACACGGTAGACTCCTCTATATAGTCTGGGACCCATCTCTTTCTGGCATTGTTTACACATTCGTATTTGGTAGCAGTATCAACAAATACAATTACTTATGCTTAATGATCCTATAATTTAAGACAGTTATAATATAACCTATATTTAGGCCTATAATTTACAATAACGTAAACGTACTTTTGCGCGCTAAAAACGGATCTAAGGGAGATAACAATGCTGAACCGATTGTCATATAGAGTCGCTCCCCTTGACTTAAGTAGCAATGGAAAAAATCTAGTTTTTACTCGTTAACCATTTAATGACCAAATTTGGTAAAGCAAATTAGAGGATTTTACTTATTGAATGTCCATTCACAGGCCAAGAAAAAAACTATTTTTGGAGATTTCCACTGGAATAACTGGCTCGGTTATCGAGCCATTCATTCCAGTGGTAAATTTTTGAAAATGTTCTCTTGGTCTGCAAATGGGTATTCCTCAAAACTATTGCGTAGGCCAGTTTGGGCCGGTTTCGGCATGAAAGGGTTAATAACTTAATTGACTCGATCTTGGTATCGTGACCTTTGATCTTTAACCTGGTTATATAATTAATTAGACGACGGCGAGGTCATGGAAATGGAGCGATCTGATTGATTGCAATTACAGACTGGGTGAGTTCATGACGCCACAGAAGTGCTGTATTTTATATTTAATCATAATACTTAACCCCTCCGGTGTCAACTTAACCTTTTAATGGTCAAACTGACCAAAACAACTTTGCAGTGGTCTTCAGACATGGCTATTTGAAAAGCCTAGAGAAGAGTATTTTTTAATATTTACCACTAGAATCACTGGCTCGGTACCCGAGCCAGTCATTCTAGTGGTAAATTTTCAAAAATACTTTTCTCTATGCCAGCAGATAGACACTGACTAAGTAAAAACTTTAATTTTCTTTACCATTACCCCTTTAATGGTCAAGCCGGCGAAAATAATTCAGCGAGAGTTACAAAAATAGTCTTCTGAAATTAAAATGCCTTGAAAAATATTGACCATCAAAATGTTTAATTGATATATAAAGTAGTATTTTGAGCGCTTTGAGGCGCTGTTAGCACAAGAGGGGTTAATAGGCATACGTTCCCAGAATACCACAGAAGTTCATGTCGACCAAACGGAACCGGAACGCAGTTATTGCTAGGCCGCCAGCAGCTGACACTCTATCAGTCAAAAGAACATTGCGTGTCTGCAACTCTTGCATGAGATATGCACGTGCAGTTCACAGTCTTTCACATGTCGGCCATGAATAATCGCACGTATAATCACCCTCACTTCCGTAAGGACAAAACACTAAAAATAAGCATTTTATTCCTGAATTTATTATGCTAGTGGGAATTATGTCATTGTTGCCCGGGGCTTAATTATGCCTGACAGATTCGAGTCTTCTAGTTCTATCTGCTTGAAAATGTAGTCACGCAAGTTTCAATCGGGGAGTTTGAACAATATTTTATTATTGGGTCGGGTGCTTGAATGTAAAGAGAATTCCTGAATTCCATGAAACTTACAGTGCTGAAATGCATCGCATGAAAATACAATAATATATGCTGAATATGTGTTTGCATGCTGAATATGGAACAAGAACTCTCAGTCAAAACAAAACATGATTTAACTACAGCTTGTAACTATGCTGATCTGCAATATACAAAATTTAATTAGTTAAACAATTGTCTAAAACTAGCGATGAAACATGAGCTGTATATTTACTTCTGTCATGAAAGCATCTACCTCGAGCCCGCTGAGTGCATCGCACTCTTCTACTGCCACGGATGGTAAAGCCATCAAGAGTGTTGGTTAAACAAATTGGGGTTTGCTAAAGTCATTTGCGTCGTCACGCGCAATTGAGCGCGCGTGTCGTTTGATGCCTATTGCACGTGAGTTTATTTTTACAGCTGAGGTTGCGGACGATTTATGCAATTCTGATTCTTCAGTTGCACTCGTACTGTTGTTGTAGGAGATGGCACTCACAGTTGTAGTATATACAATTTTGAAATTGAGCCTTAAATGTTTGGACGAAGATGCATCTTCTCCATTCAAAGCATCGTTTTTTTATTTATTTGATCCGGATATTTTGCATAACAGCGCAAGCACCCTTCTAGTCCAAGGAAAAGCTACCTTTCTCTTGAATTATACACGATCCTTTGGCCCAGCTCATACAATGCATACGGTAGCCATCGGTTGCTCATACTATTTTAACTGTAGGAAAATACAGGGGCGGAGCCAGGAGTTTTGCAGGCAGAGGATACGCGTAGAAAAAATACATAGACCTATGATGGGTCAGGGAAGAGTGTTTCGTCACGCAGTCTGGGTGGGGGTCCGGGAAACTTCCGCCACCCCTCGCCGGAAATTGTGGGAAATGTATCCGCTCTCTCTCAGAGCGTCGCCTGCATTTCCGGATGTACTATCATTTGGAATCTTTGGTTTTCGAAATAAAACTTGAATTGAATTTATTGGCCTATTTGAATATGTGTACGGCATATGTATTGGGTGGAGAAAAGGAACCTAGGTCCCCCACCGAAATTCTTTTGAAATGTATATTCTCTCAGAGCGGTTTGCATTATTGGAGGTAACAGACCTATCGGTTGAAATGGTATTTGAATATTGTGTGTATATGTGTTGAGATGAGAAATGGCGTGCGCGTTCTCCCCATAGGCTTTTTTCGAGTACGCTCTCTCTCATTTCTAGAGGTAATATCAGTTGAAATCTGACATAAATTTAGGTGTATCCCTATAGTTGGGTGTTGGTAGGCGGGACAGGTCAAGGTTGCCCTGCTGCGCTTGCGTGTACGCTATACCTGCATCCATTGGAACCGCCCTTGAAATCGAAGCAATACTTTTCTCGGATCTACTGCCGCAAATGATACTCAAAATTACTGCAATTATACACAACTTCCCATGTAACGCTCCTGATAACGCATGTTACGGGGCCGGTATTGGCCCAGTACCGGCTCAACAAGCCGCGTTGTCAGGGGTAGACAAAAAAGCACACCATAGCGATCTTTTTAAGAATATACCGCTGAATATGCTCGGAGTTTTGTTTTTCGAATTTGACTATCAACCCGTCGTCCCGACTCGTTACACTATCAACATATCTGCAATTGGCACGCAGCAGAATCGTTAAATGTCACTAAATAAACGTATGTTATTCTAGCTTCTGACGTCACTCATTTTGTAGTTCTAACCTATAAGCAAAATCGTGATTATTAGTTTTAAGCTATTTGACTGAAGGTAGTTGCTGTCTTAGTCATCAACGACTTTCAAACAAATTGTGTTCGATATCTTGAATAAGTTTCCGATATATCGCTTGTGATATATCAGAATGCAGATGGTTAACGCGAGGTGATTAACATTGCACCTTGGAGCCGTAAAGGCGAGCGACTGGAGCATATAATGTTTGACCAAGCCATCTATCAACCGCTCAACAGCAATTTTTCACTTTCACTTCTTTCGGCCTCGGAAAGACATCCACCTTTATTAGCGTAAATAACTAATGCCAGTCTAATGGCGAAGAATGACGGTACCGCTATAGCTGCTCATAGTATATTCCCTATTTGGAATGGTAAAGACAAACGTCACTCACGCTTCTATCTCATAAAATTGCGAGACGGCAGATGAACTGAAAATTCGAAATGACGCTAAAACGTAATGTGCATTCGGTAAGACAGACTAGACGAAGGATGGAGAAAACGTGTTTAAAATGGAAACTTTATTTTGAAAAAAAAAAACCCCAAATATTTTGGTCCCAAAGTGCATTTAACCTCTAGTAACATTGCGGATGGGCCTATGAGAAGAACATCACTCCAGAAAGCTTTCGTAGTGATTCTTTCGAGAAGTAGTGTATTGATTGCTTTTACTTCTTTGGAGAACTAACAAAATTAAGCCACTTTAGAACTGGGGACCTGCCTCTAGACTATCGTCGTAAACCTCCAACCACAGCCGAGAGCAAAGACTCGGCTGACACCATATATGTGTTCCAATTCAGGAAAATGTATAGTGGCATAAGAGATGCTTAAATTCTCTGTTCAAATTAATCTGCTTCCTTTCAGTTATTTTATTATTGTATGAAGTTACCATTCAAACAACATTTGATGTTTGCCATGCCTCTTCGTTTAACGTTATGAATTCACATTGCCCACCGATCTTTAATGGATGAATCCACTTTTTGCTGTGCCCCGCCCATCTCTAGCTAAGCTCCACCCACGCTTTGCCCGTGCTGAGATTGAACTTCCCGAATCCCAATTTCCAGAAAACTTTACAGGTAAACTGTTGAATATTTTGAAACTAATTTGACTGGGTGTATGTTTCTTAAATAATAAATGCATGCACTTCGTACAACAACGCTTAGGCCGTCTTAAATTAAGCGTTCGTGGCGAGCTTAGCTACGCCATTCATGACGTAATTGATTATGACGTCAGCCTACAAGTCACGTAGTTTATTATGATGTCATATGATTGATTAAACTGGAATCCTCCATTACATATGCATGCTTATGATTACCTTTTCGCCTGCCTGCCTGCCTGCCTGCCTGCCTGTCTGCCTGCCTCCATGTCCGGAGTGGTATCTCAGAAACTGCTCATCCACTGGACCGTTCCACTTTTAGCTCCGCCCCGCCCATCTCAATCTAAGCTCCACCCACATGACGTCCGTATTGGGATCGATCGATCTCTGAACTCCCTGACTATCAATTTCCAGAAAACTATACAGGTAATCAGATTTTACTGTCTGTGCACTGATAACATATTATGTAAACTGTTCCATGGCCTATGGCAGCAACAACGTCCAGTTAAATTAGTTTCAAAATATTCAGCAGCATGTTTATTAAATAGTAAACATACAATTTGTACAACATGTCGGATTATTATGTGTTAAAGACAGGCCATATAGAATCATTTATGGTGTAATGATTATGATATCATCCTACACGTCGCTTAGCTGATTATGACGTCAGGTCATCGATGGATACTCTGGAAAGGTGAATTTGGCTCAAATTTAAACACAACAAAGACTATTACCGTAAAATACATTAGCCCTGATCCGGATTGACAAAGCGGATCTGGAGCGGATCAAATTTCGGATCTTATCTATTGATATCTCGGAAACTGATAATCTGATTGGCTCAAATCCTATCTCAAGAAAGTTTGTGATCAAGAAAAAATCAGGAAATCCTAAGTTGATACATGTGACAAAAAAAACCTAGAGGGACCTACAATCTCTGATCGCTGCTGTTTCTTTTAGAAAGAAGCACGTTTCTTTACCATTTCTGGAGACAAGAACCTACATTGTATATCTGGATTTTATTAAGTCCCCTGTACCCTTAGCGCATGCCTATAGTTGAAGAGGAACACTGTTTACATTGCAACTGACATGGCGTCCCAAACACGGTGGGAATTGCGCGCATCCCGTTGATAGTTTACGTCAATAAAAATAATTTTGGTTTAGAACTTATTCTTGTTGATGAGATTTGCATGTGGGAATGTGACAATGCGTATGCGTAAATGCATGCGCGCGTTCAAATATTTACAACTACCTAATCGCTGTTTTACGTTTTGTCATGCCTAAGTAATATCGTATAGGATAGGTTAGTGGACGACTAATCGTAGTCGATTTTAATCCGATTCCAGAATAGTTTAGCACCACAAATAATGGTAGCATAATACCATATCGAATCATTCGAATGAGACTGTTGGTATAGGCCTAATAATTACTATACTAGGCCTAATTACTTGACTAAGTGATTGTCATTTAAACTTCATTGGTGGATCGATCTATAGGTGGGGTGAGGATTGGGATGGGTCACGTTCCACCCATGATGCGTTCAGCAGGTACTGTACCACGCAAGATTTGCTTAGACTATTGACCTATATATAGGCCTAAAGATAAATTTTGGCCGGAAAAATAAATCTGCCCGATCAAATTTTAATGGGTGGTCTTCTCATATTTTGTCTAATCTATTGTCTATTGTCTAATCAGATTTGTCTGTTTGTGCACTGATAACATATTCTGGTAAACTGCTCCACTGGTCTGAGCATCGCAGTGGGAATGAGAATTTACTAATCTCAAAACGTGGTCTAATTTTCTTAATCTTTAGGCTATGTCCTTTAGTTATGCTATTCTGTTCACGTAGTTCGATAAAGTCTGTTACAGCTGGGTCATATTCGATGGTGAGTATCTTGTATAATTCTATCATATATCTGCGCAATCTTCTGAATGCTAAAGTTGGTGAGGTAAATTTTTGTAAGCGGCTGCTATATAGCAGATTCTTTAGACTGGGTATAGCCTTGGTAACTCGTCTCTGGACACCGTCAATTGCTCTTGTGTTTTTTTAGATATGGAGCCCAGATCTGGTTGGTATATTCTATATGGGGTCCTGACAAGAGATTTGTAGAGGTATTTACATTTTTCCTCATCTAGATATTCGAAAGTTCTCCTGATTATTCCAGTGATTTGATTAGCTTTATTTATTTGTTCATTAATATGTTGTTCAAAACTTAGTCTGCCATCTATTGCCACTAATGTCACACCAATGTCCTTTTCACTTGACCAGTACACCAGCTCATGGTTGGATAGTTTCATATTGTATGTATATCTGGGTGTTTACTTCTTGGCCATTCTCTTACTCTTACACTTGTCTGGATGAAATGGCAATAGAGAACGGTCGCTCCTTTCGCACATGCAATTAATGTCTTTTTGTTGATTTTGAAGAGTTTTGTGTCTTCGGTGCATAAGAATATGTGGATTTGATATGATTTTCGCGGTATGAAGTGTGACTTCATAACAAATGATGACGTGATGGTGTAACGCCTTCACGCACGCTCTACGTTTCGGAAGCACGGCGCACATCCACCATTCCACCATATCCCACCACCCCTGTCAGTATGAGATGATTGAAATATTGAAGATGATCCATTCCACACCGTATTGAAACACACATAGGATGCCTCTTAAATATTAGGGACGATGGTCAAAGAGACTTGTAGAATTAGCCCGTTGAATTCGTCAGACATGCTAACCATATTATGTATGGACAATGGGACGTTAATCCGAGGATTGACACTGCGTTTCGGCCGCTCGTATTGTTCCATTTCCATTGTAATGTCCCTTGTAGATGCAGAGCCGGCTTAAGGCATGGGCTAACGGGGCTAACAAACAATAAGTGGTCCCAAATAATAATAAAACGTCGCATTTTACACACGTAAACCTTTTAATCCCAGTATCTCACTTTGACAGTCATGATAGTCAACGGCTGTGTTAATTTTTCTAATGTTTTGAAACCAATTTGACTGAACTCTGGTGTTACCTTAAGTAGTACCAGTTTTCAGTAAAAATTAGTTTCAAAATACAGTTTTTTGACACATGTAGCAAATGTATTATATTTTGGAGCATCAGCAGTAGTAGTAGCCATTCCCTCTTTGACAACCCGATAAGGGGGCATACAGAACTATTTAGTCATGGGCCCCAAATAGGGTTACTCCGGATCTGTTTATAGGCTGGTCAATGAATCTTTCGTCGATAGCCTATGGATCCATATTGGTCTTTTTAACCATATATGTTGCACGATGCCGATATCTGCACATTTTGATTGGAGTGCTAGAACCCTTTCATTGGCTTTCAAGAGATATATTACCTATAGAAACTCTTAAGGTGAGACTTGTAAGCAGCCGGGCGGGGGTTCAAATCCCGCTCGAGTGTCAGGCGATCAGCTATAGCAAACGAGCAATCGGTGGGAAAATAGGCAATCTCCTTCACTCCTCGTCGCCTCTCTCCACCCAGGTGTATAAATGGGTGCCAGTGTAAAACCTGGAGAAGTTACCAATAATAGACTGAAATAAAACCAGCCTAGATATGGCGTGAATGGGACCTGGAATCAGGGACTCGATAGACGCCAATCAAACAAACAACTTCTCTCTCTTAAAGTGAGGATACATCAGTTAGAGGGGTCGCTTTCAGAAATCTCAACACCACGTCAGCTCTTGCACTGGCCATGTGTAAGAGGTAGCGTCTGCAATAGACTGTACGATAAAAATGGAACAATATAAATTCTGAATTATAAATCCGAGTGGAAAACAACGATTGTTAGTTCTAAATTTATGTAAAAGTCTAGAACGGTTTAAAACATCGACTTGGGGCGGGGTGTCTCTTGAATCTATTATATGAGATACTATTGTAGTATTCTTTCGAAAAGAGGTGTGGAATAATTTCAATGCTCAAGTATTGCCAATGTAAGTATTGGGCCAATCAAATCATGACAATAGTAGGCTGGGGGTCAATATTTTGAATTTTCGTAGAATAGGCCTATCTTACATGAAAGGGGAAAGGGTAGGGTCAAATCGCCAAAGACACCCACCCGGAACCCGCTATTGACGAATTGGTTCCATTGCCAACATAAATTAGTGTGTTGGATAAATATGTTCAGACACTTTCTTTATTTTTATTTACACGCATTTCTCTAAGAAGTTGGGAGAGATGTTTATGTCGCGGCTCAATACGGGCAAGATGTATACTATCGTTGGTTTACGGCAAATTTACTATGTGTCAGTTTATACAGCTAGTATGAACACTAGCTTCGTGATGGGTTTTTGAAGGGAGGGAGATGGAGAGAAGGGGGAGAGAAAGAAAGGGAAAGAGAGAGAGGAGATGGAGGGAGAGGGGTGGGGGAGGGGAATGGGAAAGGGAGGAGGGAGAGAGAAAGAGAGAGAGAGAGAGAGAGAGAGAGAGAGAGAGAGAGAGAGAGAGAGAGAGAGAGAGAGAGAGAGAGAGAGAGAGAGAGAGAGAGAGAGAGAGAGAGAGAGAGGAGAGAGAGAGAGAGAGAGAGAGAGAGAGAGAGAGAGAGAGAGAGAGAGATGAGAGGGAGAGGAGGGGGGGGGGGGGGGGGTAGGGAGGGAGGGAGAGATGTAGATGGGGGGGGGGAATAGTGGGAGAGAGAGAGAACGGTGGGGGGGGGGGGGGGGGTAGGGAATGATGGAGAGGAAGAGAGGGGAGGGAGGGGAGAGTGAGGAGAGAGTGTAAGAGATGGAAAGATAGGCGAGAGAGAGAGAGAGGGGTAGAGAGTAGAGTGGGAGAGGACATAATATTTCTTACATCATAAAACTATTTATAATCTCTGGCCTCTCATGGCTTAAATAACCCTATTCTTTTGAGAACAAATGTCACCGTCAGTGATAGACAGGGTTAATGGTATGCTAATGCCATGCAGTAATGAAGAATGATGGAGAGGAAGAGAGGGGAGGGAGGGAGAGTGAGGAGAGAGTGTAAGAGATGGAAAGATAGGGGAGAGAGAGAGAGAGGGGTAGAGAGTAGAGTGGGAGAGGACATAATATTTCTTACATCATAAAATTATTTATAATCTCTGGCCTCTCATGGCTTAAATAACCCTATTCTTTTGAGAACAAATGTCACCGTCAGTGATAGACAGGGTTAATGGTATGCTAATACCATGGAGTAATGAAGAGTCAGACGTTGATAATCAGTTGGCGGATTTCCATTATCCGATGTCTCGAGGAACGTATTGCTTTCAAAGAAACCCGTCAAACGAAATCTACTTCAACCTCAGGGATTCCTCTCCCCACGATGTATGTCAATCCCGAAAAAAATATTATGTCCGTACCAGTTGAACGTTCTAGTAATCAGTGAATTTACAACATGATGCAATCTCGTCCTGTATAGTAATCTCGTGAACAGACGAGGGCAAACATTCGACAATCAATACATCCATCCACCTTAATTAGGGAGTACACATCCAATGAAATAGGTGTTCAGTGTGATGCTCGTTTCCGAATTTAAGTGAGACTTCAAGCTCATTGCCAATATCCCTGCATACACACCGACAGTGGTGGTGGCACCATGGTGCGGATAATGCCTGTGGTGTTGATGGTTGTGATTTCAGGTGGTGGTGAGATGTGTGAGTGTAGACGCTAACGAGTCCTACTTGATGGCCACTATATACTCATAGGAGTAAGAGCCCGAGAGACAATTGAGCCAAACCTCCAACCCTCAACGCCACTTTTCCGTGTTTGAACATGGTATGAGACGGCATCTTGGCCATCACATTTTTTTTGCAAAAGGTGTAAGCAACATAGACAAACTCACGAAGTAAAATAAGAACGCTGTGCATCACACAGGGCACAGAAACTGTCTTCTTTTCAGAGTACGTACTTTTCAAATCTGTATGTGAGGTGATAACACCCAAGCCCGCAGCACCCCCCTCACCAACACACCCACCCACCCACCCACCCCACCCACCCACCCACCCCACCCCATCGCACCCCACCCGTTCACCACCAGATCAATGTTTTCCTACGTCTTACCATACTCGATGAAGTAAGATATTGCACCATAATATGCTAATGGCCTTGATATGGATAGTGCAACTTCCAATAGGTGACGTTTGTCATAAATTATTTGTCATTAAAGTTCTCCTGTTGGTGCCAATACATTATGTAAGAGTGATAGGCCTACTAGTACCTTTGAATCGCTTGATCGTTACTGCTTTATTATAGCATGCAGGTGTTGTTCTCCAAAACTTCCTCTATGACTAAGATCTGCATCAGTATCATTACGCGCCGTCTTCATGCGCTATGGTCAGTCTTGGCCATACGCTGTCGATCGACTTGCCATACTTCTGAGTGGGCTGGGTGGGGGGTAACATACATTAACGGATAATGACTGAATGAATCATGCATGGATCGATCTATACCGGCTAAAGATTCATTTCCAGATTGCACCGTGTGTACTATAGGATTTGATCGGTCACACGTCGTCTTTCAGAAGAAGTTCTAGAATCGTTATTAACCTTTTAATGGCTAAATTTGTTCAATATGGTCAGCATATTTGCTTATTGGATGTCCATGTGCATGAGAAGATGACTTTTGGAAAATCTTACAACCGAGCCAGTTATGCCAGTGTTAAATTTTCAAAAAGAGTCTTCTGGCCTGCAAATGGGCATTCCTCAAGGCCGATTACACCATGAGACGTTATCTCTCCAGTATGTATTACCAGATGCCCATTAACTGATCTTGCTCATAATCCCCTAGTTATGCTGGCGCTGATGATTTGAAAAGCAACACGGCTAAAAGTTGTTTCTGCCTAAAGTAATGTATCTCAAATGTGACTATAGATAATGCTTATAATTAGGCTATTCGGTACGATTTGGCAAAACATTGCTAATATAGTAACAGTAAGCTATAGCCTACATATTCATGTAAACGAGTGTATGAGTATAAGCCATTGCCGTTTTCCTGAACCAAAGTATCAGACAGCGGGTGCTGCTGCTGCTGCGGCGGCGGAGGAGGCGGCTACTGCTGCTACGACGGCGGCGGCTGAGGCTGCGGCTGCTGCTGCTAGAACTACTACTATTGCTACTGCTACCACCACTGCCACTCCTGCTATTGCTGCTGCTACTACTACTACTACTACTACTACTACTACTACTACTACTACTACTACTACTACTACTACTACTACTACTACTACTACTACTACTACTACTACTACTACTACTACTACTACTACTACCACCACCACCACCACCACCACCACCACCACTACTACTACTACTACTACTACTACTACTGTTGATGCTTTTAGTTGCTAGGTTGTCACCATCATCAGCAGCAGCAACAACATCAGTATTCGCAGTATCAGCTCAGTGTGGGAAGAACTAAATTATTTTACCTTTTCATGACGAAACCGGCCTATACAATGGTCTTGGGAAATGCCCATTTTCAGGCTAAGAGAAGACAATCTTGAAATTTTTACACTGGAATGACTGACTCGATAACCGAGCCAGTCATTTCAGTGGTAAATTTCAAAATAGTATTCTCTTGGCCTGCAAATGAACATTTATTAAGCAATTTTCTTTTAAATTCTTCGCCAAATTTAGCCATTAAAGGGCTCTTGATGTTTCTCTGTACTTGACAATAAATATCCATATTCTTTGATCTGGGTCTTACATGTTCAATACATCCTGGTCAATGTCCGGTATTTAATCAGCCCATCTGTTAGAATCATTTAGATTAACTGACCAATGCGGCGGTGACATCAAAGGGAAGAGATATTTCCCAACGCTGGTTCTCGTTAGCACATTTTGATATCCTAGTTGATGGTACAGCACAGCATGTCTATAAAGACCGCAGACGTTTAATGTAGGGATCCGATCAAATTATTTGACGTCATAATCCAATTCGTTAAATGTCCGGTCACGTGTTAACTGACGTCATAATCAAAATGGCGTTGGTCTCAGTACATCCCAGTCACGAGAATCGAGAAGTCCGTCACGAAGCGTAAGAATTGTATATGTCTTTGAAGGATTTACAATTTAATGTCAAACATTCTGTTAAATATTTTGAACCTAATTTGTACTGGGACTGTTGCTGCCCTATGCAGCAACGATCCCCAATCAAATTAGGCTCAAAATATGCATCAGCTTACCTATATAAATTCCATGAATTTTAGATTCTGGTACTTCAAGTGAGCGGAGCTTAGCTTGGAATGTGCGAGCCAAATCTATCCATCTATCTTCGATCCGTCCATTGGAACCGCAAAAACCACAATCTTATGATTCAAAAGGTGAGCTCCATGGCAACTGGTTTGATGTGGGTTTGTGGAACAATTGGGAGCGCTAGCCTGTCTTTTAGCCATGGCCATTTAATGCACCATCTAACAAATTTTTCGTTTACACAATCATTAATCAGTTGCCTATCGGCGCGAAGGTTGGTTAACGGCGCAGAATCATTAAATTCATTATCGGCGCGGCCGGTTGTCAATGGCGCCTGACCCAAGAGTCACTTGGTTATTAGGCATTCGCTTTACATTGGGTCCATCGGATATCACTGACCCTAACCCTTACTTTGTAATACATAAGAAAAATCGGGGAAATGCCTTGGTATCGGGGAAATGCTACCAAGGTCTCATGAGGATTAGCGGTTCAGGTCAAGGGTAATATGGCTGACTATGTTGAAAAAATTAAAACTCCTTGCGACTATGGATTACAATTTCTAAAAGATATACACAATTACCCAGCAAAATCGTAATTGGAACTGTTTTCCTCCCGCCTGAAGTCTCGAAATACTCACGCTTAAATGCATTTGACGAAATAGAACAAGAACTCTTAACCTTTTTGAGTGGCACACAACATATATTATTAATGGGTGATACGAATGCCAAAACAGGTCAGCTTAATGGAAAAACGTCATGCGTATGTGGAAATGGATAGCTCGGGAGATCACATCATCATAGCACATCAATTACCCACGGTAAACGTATAGCAAGCGACACAAACATACCAAATGCATATAGAAAAAACTTATTGTTATATGTAAAACAATAATCTCATCATGTATAATGATAGAATTAGAAACGATAAAATCATAGAACATCTGACTTTTAAAAATCGCCCTGTCGTCGATTATGTCATCTCTACATACAGATTAGTTGACCACGCACATACTTTCGAAATAATGTCATTTCGGTATTTACTTCTGACGTGCATTGTGCACTGGTACTTAGATACCAATTTACCAGCAAAGTTGATACCTTTGATAATATAATATGCCCCGAACATAGCTGTAATGACCAAGCCAACAAGGCGTTTACCCTGCACGCCGGTCCCAGGAGAAAGAAATGGACTTCCTAAACTATCTAGCCAATAATCCAAACCTAGAAAAACTCACCCAACCCACGTACGAAGAAGTGGTTAGTCGACACCAAATTGAGCGAACTGTGTAAAAAATAAACGATCTTTTTATAAATACGGCAATCCAGACCTTTGGAGAAACCAAGACAAAACTCGAACTGCCAAAAACAAAAGGAACAAAAGCACAACACCCTTGGTAAAAGAACTGTAAGGATCTCTAACATAACGCCAGACATAGGAGGCGTATAGTTAAAACATGATAGTATCCAGTAAAGGATATTAAAAAATGTATGGATAAAGCAATAAGGCACTACAAAGAAAAAGATGAAACAAAAAATAAGAAATTTGAGCCATATGGACCCAAATGGCCCATTGCAAATTAATTAAGCAAAATGATACCAATACATGCCCTAAAATATCGAGACTATGTTCAGATACGTCCAGGAAATAAATGAAAAAGAAACAGTGCCCAGCTCGTGTGAAACTGATATACAACAACATCTTGAAAACGAAACATTAAATGAGCACGTTACAGAGGAGGAAATTCATTTAGCTATCTGTCAATTTGAAAAAGGTAAGGCCGCTGCAGGGGACCAAATACTAAATGAATATATAAAATCCACATAGCAACTGATGGTACCTGTGTACTTTATTTACTAACATTCTAGGGCATGGATATGTACTAGAAGTGTGGATATAAGGACTAATTAGACCAATTTATAAAAGTAAAGGTAACACAGATGAACCAAACATTTATCGACCAATTACTCTTGCTAGTTGCCTAGGGAAGCTTTTAACATCAGTTCTTAATGGAAGAATAGGCAAATACATTGAATTTGAAGGTATCCTGAATGAAAATCAAGCCAGTTTCAGACGTGGACACTCCACGTCGGATACCATTTTCAGTCTTCATCCCCTACTGCAAATATGTGCCCTCGCCAAAAAACGGCTATACTGTGCATTCATAGATCTAGAAAAGTCTTTCGACACAATCTGGCGGGAGGCCTTATGGGAAAGATTCTTGCAGAACAAAATGAATGGAAAATTTCTAAACGTACTTAAAAACATGACGGTCTAGAATATTACTAAATGATCAAGTTTCCAATACATTTGTATGTAAATGGGGAGTGTGATAAGGGGAAATTTTGTCGCCAATACTATGTATGATTACTGTACTCTGCGGCTGTAGTAGTAGAAACATCCTACAGCTGCAATCAGTCCTTCGTTTTTGCCCACAGTGTATTGTTCTCAGCCGAAATCCTTAGCTTCCTCAGGCCCATTCTTGATTTGAGTGTACCGAGTCCTGCTTTCTTGAGGTCACCTCGTAGCACGCTTAGCAGATTTATGCAATGACGTCCTTTCCTGGCTTTGTATTTGCTGGCTCCCAGAAGGGCGAATTCCAAGACTCTCTGTGCTGGTGTGTCTTCTGGCATTCTTAGCACATGGCCAAACATGGACCATCTTTGCTGGGCGACTTTTACAGACCATTTTGCTGTCTGGGCATCGGTGTCTAGTGATGGTGCGTAGGTGTTTGCGGTGGCAGGCATCAAGTTTGTCTATTGCAACCTTTGGAGCTGTCCAGCAGTTACAGTTATACAGCATCAAGGGCATTGTATAAACGTGGTCTTTTTTCAAGGGGCATCTATGATCTACGAATTCATAGCTTCCGGAAGGACTGGAAGGCTATGGTTCCCCATTACGCAGCGTGTAGCAATGTCAGCTGTACTGCAGAGCAGTAAGTGCAGGATTTTACTTTTCCTCCATGGATCCCCGCCACGAAGCGGATCGTCATTTTTTTTTCGTGCTTTGTAGATAGGTATATGTGGGTGACTCATTCTTAAAGAGATTCTCAATTTTTAGTTTGCTTGCAGCTATTGGGAGAAGTTCGACAAGGGATTTCTTTCCTCGTTTATGAAGTCTACGTCGTCAGCATATTCCATCTCTAGTGGCATACCCAGTATGGACACTGAGGGTTTGGTCTTGTGTAATTTTGCGGCACGGATTTTAAAGGTAACATGTGAAAGGCACAGGAGATAGACAATCTCCCTGAGGGGAGGCGATTAATTTTTCAAACTCTGCCGACTTCACTGGCTTGACTCGCACTCTCAGCTTGATGTCTGCAAGTGGTAGTCTCACTAGTCGTAGCTCACCTTCATTGCATCTGTCCTGGGGCAGTACATCTAGGACCTTAATTGTGTCGAAGGCTCGTAACATGTCAATGCCCATTTTGTGGAAATCCCAGTGTTTGGACATGACTACCGACACACACATGCATCGATCCCATGTCTGCACAGCTGCTTTCATGTTTGAAGCCACTTTAACATGATCCGGTGAAGTCGTCAATCTTGTCTCGGATGCGGCATAGAGCAACATTGGATAGTATTTTCCGTATACTGTTGAGGATCACAATGGAGCAGATTACCTGGGGGCTAGGTAGCTTCTTGGGATTGGGTAGCGTGATAAGGGGGACTTGGCCTACAGCAAGGTGGGAAGGTGCATAAAAGCTGAATTGACTAGGTGCGGGATCGGTTTTGAGATAATGTCACTTACATGTTTGAATAGTTCATTGCTCATGCTACCAGGTCCAGATGCACTTTTTTCAAGGCTTTAAGTGCCTTCTCAACTTCTGCTGTTTTATTTGGTGTTAGTAATGCCCTGGATCTCCTGAGAACGGGTGCAAGGGCTCATCATCGTGGCCAGTGAACTGTTCCTTGAACCATTCTCGAATTGCCTCGCCTTTGCCCTGGCGAGTCCCGATACTGTGTCCTTCAGAGTTGTATATATTGTGTAGTCAGTAACTCTCAGGGCTCGGGTTGCCCAAAACATTTTGTGATAATCATCCGTGGCAGTGATTTCATCTGCTAGGGAGTGTGCTTGTTGAATAGCAAAATCTGTTAAGCATTCGCTAATGTGGCGCAGAATGTTATTGCGTTCCCAGCGTAGTTTGGTGCGGTCTTCACTTTGGCCACTTTGATAGATGCGCAGCCATAACGCGTTCTGCTCTGCTGATAGTTATACTACTACAGGGTCGTCAGTATACCTAGTTCGGTTGTTTTTTAGAACTCCTATGGTGCTGGTAGCTGATGATTCCATAGATTTCTATCTTCTGGTTAGGGCGTCGTTTGGATTGGAGCTGGCATCGATGTTAGATATCTGCTCCCCGAAGGCCTTTTTATATGATATTTGAGTATCAGTGTCGCCGATGAGCTTGGGTACGTTGTAGGTGACTCTACCCTCTTGCCTGGTATGGCGTTTATACATTCGGTAGAGATTGTTCATCCGAAGACATGTAATGACTGGCTTATGGTCAGAATTGAGCGAGCATCCCGAAGTAGTGGTTTTGCTTCTGTTTTGCATAGTATGAAGTTTATTTGGTTGAAGGCTGCTGTTGTAGGTTTAGAGCCTTTTGGAGCTCTGCGATCAGCAATGTTTCCTGTTGTCCGGTGACGACATGGGTGTTTGAAAATCGTATTTGTAACAAATAGGCCATTGGAACTAAGGAATGCCACCAGTACATCCCCAGTGCTGTTGCGTGTGCCCTCTCCATACGATCCCATGCATACGCCAATACTATTTAGTCTTTATCCAAATGATCTTGTCGACTATTTGGAAAATAAAAATTGGGTTGGAATAAAAATTGACAATGATCCTAATGTATTCTTTAAAAAATACTAGCATTACTCTATGCAGACGACACCATTATTATTGCTGAAAATACGAATAACTAGCAAATCACCCTATATAAGTACTGTATAGTTACTGCGAACTTTGCAATCTGAAAATAAATGTAGACAAGGCAAAAATTGTTATCTTCGGAAGCGCCGTGCGAAACGCAAAAATACTACACTTTACTATGCATAATAAAGAAATACAAATTATAAATTCACATAAATATCTGGGAATATATTTCTCACGAAACAGAAACTGTATATGCAAACAGCATTAAACGTTTAAGAGAGCAAGTCATAATGCAATGTTCTGTCTCCTAAAACGCATTACCAATCTTCATCTACCGATAGACTGTCAACTAAAACTGTTTGACTCAACTATATCACCAATAGCGGAATACGGGGGTGACATCTAGGGAGACACAAACAGTGACATATTAGAAGCTATTCAGCTAGATTTTCTAAAATACATACTAAATGTTAAAAGAACTCCGTCATTCACGATATACGTAGAATTGGGGAGATACCCAGTGCAAATAAAATGTTAGTGTTGTATGTTAAACTTCAGGGTATCACTCGTAACAGGTAACCTGAGCAAACCTTCATACAAACTATATAAATATATGTACACCAAATATACAACTGAAGGGATAGTCTATACATAGGTTAAAAGTAAAGAAACGTTACTAAACACAACGGGATTTTGGATACATCTGGGAAACGCAATGTCTAGTGAGTAATAGACAGACAAATCAGTTCAAATCATTACAAAGCGACTAATAGACCAGTATGTACAGAAGTGAACAGGACTGCTCGGCAACTCGCACAAAAGTAGATTATACAGGGTGTTCAAGACGGAATTCTGCCTAGAATCGTATATACACAAACTTAATAGTAACAATAGAGTAGCATTCACTCAACTATGAGCGTCTAATCATATATATATATATATATATATATATATATATATATATATATATATATATATATATATATATATATATATATATATATATATATATATATATATATATATATATATATATATATATAAGTTGCCTATCGAAACAGGGTGTTGGAATAATATACCCCAAGGACTGAGAGAAAATGTACAATATGTTACGTTATTTATTCACAATAAGCCTTAGGCCCTTCAGTGTACAACATACATGCTTGGCGAATACCTTAGATCAACTTAAATTAAATTAAATAAGTGTTAAAATTATGTAAGTACAAGTAGAAAATTTCTCCTAACAGAATCAGTACTTTCATTGTATTTCAATGGCAAAATGAAACTATATGATGTGCACCACTGTGCGGATAATGTAGAGATCCGATCTGTCACCCAAGTATTTGACGTCACAAAAAAAAATCAAGATGACGTAATGCTCTGTCGTTAATATACGAATTGTATGTCTTTGGCGAATCTACAATTTACTAAACATTATGTTAAGTATTTTGAGATTAACTTGACCGGGCGTCGTTACTGCCTATGCAGCAACGGCGCTCAGTCAGCTTACTCCCGAAATGCTCATCTGTATAATTGCCGTGAAATTAGATTCAAGTTAAGATCGATTCCAATACGTCGTATTTACTTCGTATTTACCACCTTACAGAAAATTTTTATTATTAAGAGCTAAGCTTGGCCATATCGTCCAATACCGATCTAAACGTCAAGTGCATTCATACAAGTATTGCTATAGAGGGATCCCATCTGTTACTCGAAATATCTGACATTATAATCAATTACGTCACATGATCGGTGGCGTCATAATCAGATTGACGTAAACGTGGAATATATATTATGCACGCAAGACTCCACTATATCTTCATGTGTGATTACTTTGTTGATTCCCGTGAAGAAACCTTACCGAAAATTTTTTTTAATAGACCAAATTATTTTAAATTCCACCAACTACTCTCTTCAACAAAACTGGCGTTATTACAAAGACTCTGCCGTCTCGTTAAGAAGATACTGGTAAAATTTAGTAGAAATAAAAACTAAGTTATATATTTCTGTTAATGTAATATGTTTTAAGATAACCTACTGACTAAAACACTAGAAATAGTTAGGGCCTGGATGGCAGAATTGAATGGAGACTGTGAAGCAAGCAGCATGGACCATGGTAGATGGGATAGCGGGGAAAATGGGCGGGGATGGGGCGTCCAGGAATGGATCGCAGTGTGAGACAGCACTGGTGACTTTGATGATTATGATGATGATATAATGATAAAACGACGACGATGTGATGTTATGATGATGCCATTATGATAAGAAAATGGGATACACATACAACGCTGACGCGACTGAAGCTGATCAAATGACATAGTATTAGAACGGGCACAATGTTGCAAAATGATGATGACAACATAAGGATGTAACACGCCAATACCGAATTTGCGCAACGGCGCTGGGACCAATATAGAATTTGATCTCGGCGCGCCCGTTGGTCAACGGCGCAGGGACCAATATCGAATTTGATATCGACGCGCCCGTTGACTAACGGCGCTGGGAACCAATATCTAATTTGATATTGGTGCGGCCATTGGACAAGGGCGCAGGGGACCAATATCAAATTAGATATCCGGCTTGCGCCGTTGACTAACGGGGGCGCCGACATCTATATATAGTTTGAACCATCGCTAAATCACCAGCATCCCAATTTGAAGGGAATTAGCTTATAGAGGTAAGCGGCTGAATGGTTTGAAACTAATTTGACTGGGGGTGGGGGAACTGTTGCCGTCCGTGGCAGAAACAGAAAATATTCAACAGAACGTCTATCAAGCTGGAAATTCATCAAAGTCATAAAATTCGTTCACCTTAATAGTCACTGTATTATGAATCCATGAGAATTCACTACCGTATGTATTATTAAATTCAAGAGAGTTTGTATTACGATTATAAAAGTTGTCAATGCGTATAGATACGTGGTAGTTCTTCAATGTCAACAAGGTGAGAAACTTGTACATTGTGCCCTTACATTCATAAGGTGGCAACGTCTAACATAAATTCTGTACACAAAGTTTCTACCACACTTTTCGAACTTAACGCGACAATTTCTATTCTGAATACGGTCAGGATGAACAGATACCGTGGAGCTGACAATAGTCAGCATAGTCAGGGACGCTGATTTTCTGTCAGTGTCTCTGCGTCATCAAGACCCATCACAGTCTGAAGGATTCGCTTAAAATTGTCCAATATTTAATCCTGAGATCTAAATATATACGACATGTACTGATCAAAGGGCATCTGTCCTCAGCTCCATCATCACAGAGTGGACAACTAGAGTCCACCTTAAACTGGATAAACCTTGCCCTAATGCCCTGCAGGGTGTACGTTCCAGTTAATAGTTTGGCCTTAACAGATGCTCTCTCCACATCTCTGGGATCATCCTGATGGAATAAGATGCTTCAGCGTTTCCTTCCCCTCAATCTCCAGTTGCCACTCCTTAGTCCAATACTCATTCATGTTATTCTTCATCATGGAGTTCCATATTAACTTGGATACAGGGTCGTTGAGTAGTTTCCAAGCAGATAGTAGACCATACTTAAAAGGTGTTCTCTTTACCAATGAAAACCAACTAAGCGCATCCGTCTTCTTTATGGCTTCTTGGTGCATAGCTAACTCTGTTCCTTTGTGCCTGGGTTTCTGCATATGTTTCCATATAGTGTTAGGATCTTGTTCTCATGCACAACCTCTACTGGTTCTGTCCCAGGTAGGGCATAGACAGCCACCTTAACACATCTATCTGGCAGCGACTGTACCTGCCGTAACTTCTGAAACTGTACAGACTCCAATCGGTCTATATTCAGACATGACACCTCCAAACCATATGTCAACCTTGGGCGTATATACAATTTCCATATCGTATAAATAATGGCCGGATTAATACCTTGCTTTCCATGGAGTCCAGCTCCTATTAAGGCATACAGAGCGTGATTAGCACAGCTGATCAGTGGATCCACGTCAACCTTCCCATTTGTCAGCCTGCAAATCCCTAAGTGCATCATACGATCATCTGACATAACCTCTTCTTCACATAGCTTAAATTTGGTTTCATCGCATACCATGTTGAGCACCACACTGGTACACTTGTTCACATTGTGAAGGAGCCGATTTTGGTCAGTGGACTGTTTCGCTAGGTGTAGCAGGATTTGCATCTGGAGTGGCGTATCAGTCGTGTACATCACGTCATCTGCAGAGGCTGAGGCAGCTAATTTCACACTACCAATCTTAGCTCCAACATCTATCTCCTCGACCTGCCACAACCATGGGTTAATATATTGAAGAAAGCCCCACCTTGTGTCACTCCCTGGCAAAAGTATAATGGTTCCGATAGATAACTTCCCATTTAATTCTTGAGATAGGCTTTCTATACATCTCCCTCAGCATACTCCAGAGTTCACTTGGCAATCCAAGTTTGTTAAGCTTGTACACCAACTCCTCTATCCAAACCACATCAAAGGCATTCTCCGCATCCAGGGAGAACACGTATAATGTTGTTCTCTGTTCATTTGCCTCCATTATTACCTATGTCACCATAAGAGCTCCATTCGTGCTGTGAATCCCCTCTCGAACTGGGAGCTGTGTCTGTCCAGGCTTTCGTTTGCCCTAGCCAGGCATATCGTCTCAATTATCCTTTCTAAGACTGTTAGAATTGTAATGCCACGGTAGTTGCCTGACTGTACAGGGGACTTTTTGTTCTTCAATATTGGATTTATCCTGCCTTCCTTGATTGACTCTGGGATACGCTTGTCTTGAAATATGTGATTTAGTAGTCTAGTCATAAATGGAATTGCTGATTCACCTGCCTTCTGAAAGTGTTTAGCAGTTACTCCCATTGAGTCCATTGCCTTTTTCTTGTAGAGCGAATTGATGGCATTTCGAATTTCAGATACAGTAACAACTTCAGAGATCTTAACTTCATACTTCTGACAGGCAATAATAGTGTCATAACAAACCCTCTCGGTATGCCTCGTCAAACGTAGGCCCTTCTTTTGGCATTGCCAGTTGTTGAACGTGGGTCCTCCACCCTTCTGCTACATCTTCTAGATCAGTCAAGTTCCTCACTGCCACCTTCAATTCCTTGGTCACCACTCCGCTAACACTGCGCTGCCTGTCAATCAATTTGAAAAACAACTTCTGGTCATTAGTGTCTGTTCTCATGACCTGACTGTAATGCTAAGACGCAGCTGATACGTGACTATTTGAGAATGACGCAAAGCACAAGATACTTGATTGATTGAACGGATCCTTCCATTATGTGTAGTAAGTTCTTTTTCATTTTAGGCGATTCCCTGATTTCTGTGGTCGCCATCTTAGATTTCTCACATTGCACAAGTATGTAAATTTCACGCCCATCATCTGTATTTATGCTGACTTCCATCATAATAATAAACAGAGGAAAACTGTATCCGAGAATTACAGTTTGCACTCCTGACTATCTATAACACAACCAATGCATTGCATTTTATTTTTTAGAAATATTTCCTGCATAATTTCCGTATTGTGTTCTGCACATACAGAGTCGTGTGTTGCAGTTCCCATATTTGTATAATTGGTGTTTTAGAGACTATGTGCATAATACATTGTTTATATGCAAAAGTAGTTTTATCTCCACCTACCCCCCCCCCCCACCCCCCACCCCTCCACAATCCCCCCCTCCCACCCCCACCCATTCACCCACCCCCGCCCACCCATTCACCCACCCACCCCACACCCAACAAAATAGCCTGATGATAACACATGTTGCTGGGCCGGTACTGAGACAATATTAGAATGCATGGATACTCTGTCGAGTAGCCTCTCTTTGGAAATTCGCACAAAAGCTGTGTTAGCAGATGGCGGTTATAAAAAATACTCTCTCAACAACACTAGAAACGTTCAGTCCAGTAGCATACACTTCTGAGAAAGCGCAGCAGACGAAGTCGCCATGTCCCAACAGATGACAGTGTGTTTAGACTACATCGGATATTTACTAAATAGTTTCTCCTCAAATAATTTAGCAACTTCTCATTAGCCAGATCCCTGATACGGTTGGACACATGCATGGACACCACAATTATAGGCCAATGTTACCTTTTAAAACTCCTACCATATGCGAATATATTGTTTGATTGCCAGCGTCCGTTAGCGCACCCAATTCCATTCTGCATTATAAATTTAATAAGAGGTTTATTGAACCTCAGTATATGCCCGAAAATAAAATTGTCAATGAATTTGAAGGTATCAGGGGAGATAACTTTGGTGAATATGAACAGATTTTGCGGAAACGAAAGCACGACACATCGCTTTCACGTAATATATCCACTAAGATTTTGCCGAAGTGAAATCATAACACATCGTATTTATGTAATATATCGACTAAAAAACCGTGTTATCATAAGTTCAAACCTCTTTGAATTATGTCCCGGACACGAGACGGGCGGACGAATGGACAGACAGATGAACGCACGAATGATCGGACGGACACCTAGACGGACGCACGACGAGCGCCATCACATAATGCGTTCCACTTTTAAAGCGGGCGTATAAAAACGGTTAGAGCCTACACCCTCTAGCTTACACTATCTTACCGGTAGTGGATTAAACACTGGCGGGTGAGATTCCATTCCCCATGCCAGGCAAATAATATTAGGAGATAATGGCGATAAATAGAGACACCACATAAAATACCAATTTCGACAAATAAGGGCCATTTCCTTTTATCCGGATATAACCGACTTAATCTTCTCTAAATGAACCTTTCCAGCGTTAGCTATGCCCCGCTAATCTCTAGCTAAGTTCCACCCACACCACGCTTGAATCGATCGATCTATGAACTCCATGGCTATCAATTTCCAGAAAACTATACAGGTAAGCTGTTGAATATTTTGAAACTAATTTGACTGGGTGCTGAAGGCAGTAACAGCGCCTAGTCAAATTGATTTCTAAATATTCAACAGCATGTATATTAAATAGCAAAGACGTACCATTCGTCCAACGTGTCGGACTATTAAGCGTTTAAGACGGACTAAATCGAGTCATTCGCGACATCATGATTGTGACGTCATCCTCACGTCACGTAGCTGATTGTGACGTCATATGACGGATTGATAAAATGGAAAGGTCAGTCAATTAACCCTTAAACTCTTGAAATTCCAACGTCTCAGTTTCAAAACAACTATACAAGAAAACTGCTGAATTAAAAAAACCCACCTAATTTGCGAGTCTTCGGAACCGTCTCGGAACATCCAGATAGGCAATTATTCTGGGCGAGGGTGCCCCATTCAAAATTGTTTGGTATTAATACAGTTTTGAAAGTAAAGTAAATGATTTTTCTCACTCAGAAATTAGAATTCAGGAGACGGCTTCTCAGAGCATCTATATTTTTATCATTTCCCGGGGAAGGGCCCAGCCCGCCGGTGGGATGCAGCACAACTCAGACGCTCCACCATCTACGTCCAGCCGTAAGGAAATTCCTGGATCCGCCCCTGGTTTTTGCCAGGAATCTGTACAAATGTCGGCCATGGTCAGAGCAGGCTCATACAGATCATACGCAAACTATTATAGTATGAATGTAAAAAACACCAAATGTAGATGACCGCAGCACAGCTAAAAAATAACACGAAATAAAAGGTTATGTTGGACTATTTTGAACATAATTGGATTGGAAGAGACAATTCAACTATGCTCAAAATATTCAACAGAACATTTCTTACCAATTGACATGTTTTTGCTTTTGTTTTGGAAACATGTTAACTTACGTCTGAGTTGTACTGTAGTAGTGGCATGCAGGCTAATAGAATATGCTGCGAGCCGACTACACACCACCCCTACCGCCTACAACGCATTCTGTTAACACTCCATATAACTTTTTTTTCTTTCAGATACAAAATGTATTTAGAATGGCCGCAAAAGCGACAGTCAGTACTCATCATTTTGATCTATATGTATGAAGAGAGATTATTCACAGCCAGGATTATTCGCTGCAGCATTTGTGCAATTCGTAGAATGCTTGTCTAGGGTTGGAAGTCGCTGAGCTCTGGCGCCTGCGCTCCGGACTGCGTGAGCAATGGGCGGGACTATTTGGTCTGTAGACGGTGTCAGAAACGGCTCTTTCGACAGGTCATCATTCTTAAAGCAAAATGATCTACAATACAAGCCCCGTTCATTTCACTCGATGTGTATAACCGCTGTAACACCATTTATATTGCTTTGTAACATTAGTCTATATGTAGATTCAGTATTTAGGGATGCACAAAAGGGGTGTCTGTTTGGAGGGTGTCGGAGTGGGTGGGGTGTGGCGGGTGGGTGCGTGGGTCGGGCGGGCGGGTGGAGGGATGAGAGCGAGCATGTATGTGTATAATGTCAAACATGTTTTTGTTTTGAAATCACCTCAAGAAATGCAGAATGTATCTGAGAGCATTTAGATCAATCACTCATGTACTTGACGTACGTCAGGTACGTCACATACGCCACGTGTTCAACATGTCACGCATTAACTAGCTGACGTCAGAATCAGAATGACATAGCTCCATCACGAAAACCGAAATGTCCGTCAGTAAAGTGTATGAATTGGTCTGAATTGGTCTTTGATGAATTAAAAATTTAATAAAGATTATGTTGTATATGTGTAAGCTTATTTGCCCGGGAGGGAGGTGTTATGGAGCAACAGCTCCCAGTTAAATTAGTTTAAAAAATATGCAAGACCCATACCTAATTGAAATGGAAATTCTCGACTGCATGGTTAAAAGTGTTAAAATTTCAACGTGGGCAAAAATGTGGGTGGAGCCTAGTTAGACAACCCACGTGGGCAAAAATGTGGGTGGAGCCTAGTTAGACAACCCTCTATTGTGCGTGCGTGCGTGCGTGCGTGCGTGCGTGCGTGCGTGCGTGCGTGCGTGCGTGCGTGCGTGCGTGCGTGTGCGTGGCTCTGTGGATTGTGGAGACGTGAAGACTGTAAACCTATAAACCTATAGTATTTGAAGGAACTCTGCCTCTACACAGTGATGCTTTCTAAAATCGCCTATGTTGTCTTAGACAGATACGATTTTTGGTAGATGCAAAAGCTAACCCGTTAAGAACGACGATTACTTATGAAAATGCCTGATTAATCAGGTATTTTCATAAGTAATCGTTGTTTTTTTAGTTAATGAACGGGTTCCATTACAATGTACCTTTCCAGCTTTAGCTATGCCCCGCCAATCTCTAGCTGTTGAATATTTTGAAACTAATTTGACTGGGCGCCATAGCAGCAACAGCCCCCAGTCAAATTAGATTCAAATTATTCAGCCGGTTAGCTGTATGGTTACCATGAAATTGAGAATTAGGAATTCTGAAGTTATTGGTTTGATTGGCGTCTACCGAGTCCCTGATTCCACGTCCCTTTCACGCCATATCTAGGCTGGTTTTATTTCAGTCTATTATTGGTAACTTCCCCAGTTTTTTATACTGATGCCCATTTATACTCCTGGGTGGAGAGGGGCAAGGAGCGAACGAGATTGCCCATGTTTCCAACGACGGCTGGATAGTGCACAGATCAGTCGCTAACCAGGTGATATCCACTACACCAAGCCGTCGTGTCCTTACTGGGAATTCAGGATTCAAAGTAGGCTTTATAAATCGACTCTAACACGCGCAAAGCATGGGCGGAGCTTAGCTGGAGATGGGCGTGGCATAGTGGATTCATCCATTAGCTTAATTATCAGAAGCGCAAAGTAGAAGTGCAACGTATGGGCGGCTGTTCTGATTGGTCGAGAGCTTATTACGTTATCAGTGACGTTATCAATATTTGAATAAGGGCCGCCCACATTTTCCCATCAAAACATACCCGAAGCTGATTGGTCGAGAACCTTTTCTATTGTTGTCTCTTGACCAATCAGATTCTAGTATTTTTGCCAGGAAAAGGTGGGCGTGGCCTAATTCAAATATTGATGACGTCATTGATGAGGACATAAGCTATCGGCCAAATCAGAACAACCGCCCATCCCCTCGTCGCATTTTGGGGATGTAGATGTTTAGATGATTGACAGGTGCAACGATGCGTGAAAGGGTGTGTGGCCATATGTATGTCATGTGACCCCCTCACAGCCAATCAGAGCAGCTGTCTCAAGGGTCGCCATTGTCTGAGGCTTTGTTCGTTAATGCTGATTAAATGGCCAAATGACTCGTGAAAGTGTTATGGGCGTGGCCTAATATGCAAACTATATGATGTCATAGCTCTCAACCAATCAGCGTGGTCACCTAAACAGTCGCCAATGTTTGGCCTGTAGATCTATTATTGACAGGCATAATGACGTTTGAAACATCTATGGTGGTGTGTATCAAAATCTAGGTCAGGTGACGCCTCGAGGCCTATCAGCGCAGCTGCCTCCACAGTCGCCAATGATTGATCTGTGGAGTTCATGAGCTGTGCAAATGGTTAGATGTTTGTGTGCTGGGTGTTCTATAGCCTCATAAATCAACCAGGCCTGTATACTACTACTACTACTACTACTACTACTACTACTACTACTACTACTACTACTACTACTACTACTACTACTACTGCTTGATGCCTATCAGTTCAGCCACTTATACAATCGGCAATGTTTAAGCTGTAGAGCTATTGGCATGGGTAATGAGCTGTGAGAGTGTTAGGGGGGGGGGGGGGGATTCAAATATTGATGACGTCATAACTCCCAGCCAATAGGTGTAGCTGCACCAAGGATCACAATGTTCTCTCTGTGGAGTTGTATGAACTGTGCAAATCATTAGGAGGCTGGATGTCAGAAGCTCTATAGAGTCATAACAGGCTCAAGCAGACATGTAGGCTACTGTCATTTCTACTAATACTGCTAGAACTCTAGAGGCAATGGGGATATACTCTAAATGTTTAACACAGGTGTAATGTTTCCTGGTATAGAACAAGACAATATAGCAATGGCAATACATGTATGTCCAACCCTGGGACTCTCCCTCTATCAAGAAGACAAAGGATTCAACATAAGCTGCAGAAATGCCTCAAAACATGCTAGAGCTACCTGCTACACTACAACCCTAAATACGAGAGGCCCAAGGGGCAAGTGTTGCTCACCTGGAGCACTGTGCATTTTTGTCAAAATTGTTGGTGAGTGGTTTAGGAGTAGTCTTTTAAATGAGTTTGTGGACATTTTTGCACATCCAGTATGGCCGCCAAACAAGCTACATCTTGATTGGTCCACTTCTGCCATGTGTCTGACTATGCTCCTTCCCTTGAACAAACTTTAATGGTACTCAGTACCGATTCATATCTCCCAAATTTCGGCCCAATCCGCTCAGTGGTTCTGAAGTTGTTTTGGCAAAAAATAGGTTATCCAAGATGGCCGCCAAACCATTTGGCCAATCAAGTTCCCTTGAACAAACTTGGGTCTACCGTTGCCACAGATGATGTGTTATGAGTTTTGCATGAATTCCTCCAGTGGTTTCGGAGATTTTTTAGTGTTTCTAAAAATCAGCCATTTTCGCTGGCGGCCATCTTGGATTTTGACCGATCCGCTTCATTTAAACAAACTTGAATCTCTATGCCCTAGGGATGCTTCCTCAAAAATATAGTTGAAATTGGCCCAGTGGTTCTTGAGAAGAAGTCGTTTAAAGAATTCCACATTGCTTTACTATGGGCCCATTGCTTTACTATGGGAGCCTATGACAGGAAAACAAACCAAGATGGCAGCCAAACCTTTTATCCGACAGTTTCGAAAGTGGCATATTTGAACTCGCCACACTGATAAGCACATATAAAGCCATTTTCGCCATCAAAATACATCAAATACAAAAAAGCCAATATGACCAACAAACGCTAAATTTTGATTGGTTGATGGTGGCCATGTTTTTTAACAAACAAACTTCCCTTGAACAAACTTGAAAGGCCCTTGGTTCCTAAGCATATTTATAAGATTTCAGCTCTATCCCTTCAGCTGTTCGGGAGAAGTTGTTTTCATAAAAACTAGGTCATCCAAGATGGCCGCCAGGCAATTCAGCCAATCAGGATGACTTGAACAAACTTGGGTCTACCATTGCAATAGATGATGTGTTATGAGTTTTGAATCAATTCCTCCAACGGTTTCGGAGAAGAGTTTTTAAAGTGTTTCTAAAAATCAGCCATTTTGGCCGGCGGACATCTTGGATTTTGGCCGATCGGCTTCGTTTTAACAAACTTGAATGTCTATGCCCTAGGGATGCGTCCTGCGAAATATAAATACAATCGGCTCAGTGGTTCTTGAGAAGCTGTTTAAAGAAAAAGTTGACGGATGACAGACGACATACAGACGCCGGACGGTCGCCATCGCATAAGCTCACTTGGCCATTCTGGCCAGGTGAGCTAATAATTATACTAAGAGAGCTTATGACGTCATCAGTGATGACACCAATATTTGAATTTGGTCATGCCTACTTTTTTTCCTGCCAAAAAATACTTGATTGGGCAGGAGAGAACAGGGAAAAAGTTGACGTGGTCTAATTCAAATATTGATTATATCACTGATGACATCATAAGCTCTCGACCAATCAGAAGAGCCACCCATCCCACTCCTTCCCTCCCCACCTCCCCCCCCCTCTCTCTCTCTCTCTCTCTCTCTCATGTGTTCATCACATTCATAGGGCTGTTCATGTGAACGGACTCCAAGAGAACACAACATTCCTTTTGAATGCACTTTCTTACACATGTGGATGACTACCTGCAGTATCACTATATAGCTGGGCACAGTATCGCTGTAATGCGCCAATAACGAATTTGGCTTGTTTGTAGATGTTGCAGACTGATATACAATCCTCAGACAATCCAATCCTGGCACAGCTATCCCTATTATCAGGACGTCAGCAAACTCATCCCTATCTACCATTTATCTTGATGTTTTCGTCAAGATTGTACATTTCCATCAGCTATTTCTTAAAGTTGACATACAATGGTGGTGAAATGGCGCTGACACGATGAGCATCTGTGTTCTTCCCTAGCATGGATGTGCGCTATGTGTTGAAGTAGTTTGCTTGCATCAAACATGAGGGTAACATTCAAGAAATAGTGAAATTCTTTGTAGATTATGGCTTACGTCCCCATACTCTAGGCCTAATAGCACTGGATATAAACAGTTACAAAGACTGGTCAGAAACACAAGTTATATGGATATGGGTGCGATAAGGGCATCATTCCAGAAGTGACAAAATCTATTGAGTTGTGCCATAATTGTGAGTCCATGCAATGGTTCAGTGATTGAAGTATATGATGTTATAATCAATAACATGTAGGTTGACGTCACAATCAAAATGCCTAATGAATGTCATATCTATTACCATCCTGAACATTTAACTCTGTTAATCGTATCTGTTTGATGGATTTACTAAACATTCTGAATAGTTTGAAATTATTTGATTGGGTGGTTACATCGGCCCCTTGTAACAATCAACGAGTTTGGTGTACATTGCCAGTGTGTGTGTGTGCGTGCGTGCGTGCGTGCGTGCGTGCGTGCGTGCATGCATGCCTGTGTGCATGCATGTATCTATGTATGCATGTGTGTCTGTGTATGTGAGCAGTGTGTGTGTGCGTGTGCATGTGTGCAGTTGCCAATTATTGAATCTGTTATGGAGCTGTCCTGAGAATTGTCTCTCATATAATCATGTGTACATGCGTATGCTGAGATTACCTCAAGAAGAGTTTCTGACTCATTTTCCAGACCTATATTTACATCGCTTTCTTCCAAATCACATTGCACGCTAATGCCTGTCGACTTCTTGCCGACTTGGCATGTTTGTGTGTGGTATGTTTGCTCGAGAACTTTTACCTGCTGACGGTGATCATACTCAGAATATTTCTAGCTGATCACAATAAACTCAATTGAAGGATTTATGACAACTTAGCATTAGACGTGTGGTGGTGGTGGCGGCTGTGTATGTGCCTGCGTGTGCATGCATGCATGTGCGCGCATGCGTGCGTGCGTGCGTGCGTGCGTGCGTGCGTGCGTGCGTGCGTGCGTGCGTGTGTGTGTGTGTGTGTGTGTGTGTGTGTGTGTGTGTGTGTGTGTCAAGATGATTCAATAAACGAAATGGGCTAATAAAATTAGTGATAAAACCTAAGATATAGGCATAAGTAAATATTTTATTTATAATAGAATATGATGTAACATTGGATATATTACAAATTATACAGAGCAATGGTTCTTTATGTTACATGTATTTATACTTTTTTTGTTTTTTTCATGCAAGATTCAATCTTACTTTTTAAATTTTTTTTGTTTTGTTTTTTATTTTTTATTTCTGTATGTTACTGCAAAAATGAATGGTATTTGGTGTTTTTCAAATTTAAGAATAATTTAATTTATATGGAGATAAATATTGATATATATATATATAAGAAAAGTCTACCTTTTTGAATTTGAATACGAAAATGAGCAGATCTAAATCGTCTCTGTCTTGGACATAGTAGAAAAATAAATACATAAATAAGCAACACACGAAATGACACATGACATCACACAAAGCGACACGGCATGACACGACACGATACAGCACAGCACAACATAAACCAAAATAGCACAGCACAACACAGCACAAGACAACACAGTGCGACACATCTTGCTCTAATCAGAGATATTTGTTTGTTTAAATCAGATTGACATGATTCGAACTTCCTTGTGCAACAACCGGCCTGTAATATGATCTTTAATCATTCAATCATATGAACCATGAGACTAGGTTGTTGTTGATCATGTGTCCACTGAACCAAGGGTATAGTTGATGGTAATGTTGTCCAATAGCAATAAAACGAGGTTTTAACTGACTGTAAAGTTGTCTAATAGAACAAGGGTTTAATTGGTGGCCATGTTGTCCAATAGAACAAGGTTGTAATTGATGGTAAAGGTGTCCAACAGAACAAGGTTATAATTTAGGGCAAAGTCGTCAAATGGAACCAGGTTGCAATTGATGGTATGGCTATTCAATGGAGATACGATATGATTGATAGCTCAGCTACCTGGTTGCATTCCTGTGGTCAACCCATGTTACTTGAACTTTATACTTCCTAAGAGACCATGCACTGTGTTGATAGCGTAACATCTTCATAACTTCATCTATGCTACTCTCAAGCTATGTAACTATGCAATCTGGACTAATTTCTGAATTTGTTGGAATATAAACATTAGTTAAAAAGTGTTTCTGAGATTTAGTCTGGAAAAGTTGACATGAAGAAAAGAGGAAGGTACAACAGTATTAGGAAACTGTTGCTTAAACGCAAAACAGATGCTAAATAAGAAGGTAATAACTAGGGGTCTTAGTTATTCCCCTCTTACTAAGTAGTTGGTGATATCGAAGTAGAAATCAGATTTACTTAAAATAAAATAAAATTCATAAACCTATCTATAATTTTGATGCATATGTTTGTAAATAGCAAAGGAATATCCCGGGGTCACAGGTATTCCCATTCTATTATACAAATAGTTGTTCTATTAAACAGGTTTTTTAAATGATACACATAAGGCACACATTTATCTGGAACAATGATGTACATTAGTTGTACCCGAGGAAAGGAATAACTTGGGGTCTAAATTATTCCCTTCCTATTATGCAACTAATGATACAGCAATATTAGGCGGGGTTTTAAATTTTTTTTTTTTGTAAACAGATGTTTAATAGTAAACCATACCTGAAAGTCTTAGTTCTGACCTACTATGTTAGAATGTTATATAACTTTTTGCTATAACTGTATAAATTAAGATGCGGGTCATCTTTGCCAATTGAAGAAGACTATAATCTGTTGTTAAATATCAGAGCGAAATCCTTGAGCTTTTGTCTATTTAGATTACACATGAGTTACTCAGATGGCAAACTGTTGTGAGATGAGAGAAAAATGGCATGAAATTCCTGGCAACAGAGAGTAGCATGGAATATAACAGTGCAGTCCTATTTACGATTTCAAAAAAAGAAGATAGAAATTGACAAGTTTGATGGTGATCAATGTTCTTAGTAGGAGAGAGTTTTAGGCAACAAATGTTATTCAGTGTCTGACAGACCACCTTTCAATTAGGCAGCTAGTACTATAAAGAGGTCAAAATGACATAAAAAAACTGCAATTATTTGACTGAACTCTCGAAGCAAAACAAAAAAATCTAACAGTTTAAAGACGCATCACTAATATATAAGCAAGCAAGCAAAAAAGCAAACAAGTAAACAAACAAACAAACAAACAAACAAACAATCTACCATCTAAAATGTCCAAGATTGGTCTAAATTGGTCTAAAATGCTCATTTTCACCTGTATGTTAAAACCTAAACAGATATAAATTATTAATTGGCATGTACCTGCTCAACACAATGAGCAGGATACAAGCCGTAGATCTTGCGGCGGAATTTGTTCCGCTTATATCCATAGCAGAGACCTTCTGCATTTTCAGACTCTGTCTGTTTTATTATCATACCTGGAAAAGGAATAACAGTAAATTATAATTTTTCTATGTTTATTATGAATTCACAAAATGGGGTTTCAATAAATTTGAATAGAATAGTCATACATGCTAAATATTTGATAATATCTTCACTATTTCACTGATTTAAAACCATTGACCTATTGCGCAGGCCTCGTCCTCCCCTTCTTCTCCTGTATCGAGTACCATGCTTACAGGCTTTTGATGTCTGTGATAAGTTCACAAAACTTCATAATTATAGATGAGCTGGGAACTGACTGACTACCACGCTGTAATGTTACTTCACATAGCAGGAGATCAAAGGATTGCAAGTACAGCCACGCACAGCCGATCTATGTGAATGGGTGTATATTAGTACCTTGTGATTTGTCACAACAATAGAGGGATCCATTTCTAGCTATGCCCAGCCCATATCTAAATTATCCCTGACAACCTTTACACAGGTTTTAATCGATTTTAATACCTCCAATCTTGAATTCCCAGCATCTCAATTTCAAAGTAATTATACATGTAGGCTGTTGAATATTTTGAAACTAATTTGACTGAGAATATGTAGCGAATGTTTTTAAAATTTTTAATTCACCAACTTAAGGACCTCGCCTAAAATGCAGACACAGAGGACATTTTCCCCCATTTAGGGCTGCGCTATTTGATTGTTACGTCAACTAACAAGGGACGAATTTCGATTATGACATCATATAACATGAGTGGCTCATCTCACCCGTCTATTATAAAAACTCATTTTTAGGATTACGACCCAATGCTAGTTTTGAAATTCTATAAAGAGCACTGATTATCTTGAGCTAATTAGTCATATGTGAAAAGATGCACACGACTAGGCTATTTCTAGCCTTGTTAACAGGATGTTCTCTGTAATGCTATATAGCATTGACGAATTAGTCAGGTGTAAACCTAATGGATGCATATGATATGTCACTCAAGTATATAATGTCATACTCTATTACGGTGCATGTAGGCTGACGTCACAATACATATAGAGTCCTATCCATAGTCCCGCACGAAAATTGAAAAGGTGTACAAATTGTATGATTTACTGTTTAATAAACATTGTGTTGAATATTTTGAAACTAATTTGACTTCGTAGTGGGATTAGAAGTATTACCCCGATAATGTAAATCATTGAAATGGCTGTTTGGGTGGCAGTATGTGCGAGCGTGTGAACACAGTAAAAATAAATTGACAAATTTCTCATAGATGTAGTTGAACACTCACCAGGTCTGAGTGAGATCTGAGATTTGTCACGCTTCTCATAAGTTGTAATGACTCTAACTTTTAAAGGAGCCAAGGTTGCTCCACTAGAAGGCACAAAATCATCATCGAAACCAATAACATCATTATCAGTAGGGGCTGTGAATATAGAATAACAATAACATTGAAATAACAAAGGTACCACAAATTCTCCTTAATCTATAATAATGTCAGGGGCCATTGGTCTGATCGTAATTTATTGATCAGAAACTCATTTTATAGTAATGGTAGCAGTGTCCATTAACCCTTTCACAGACAAATCCCTGAAAAGTATATTCTTTATGATTTAATAAATTCTTTATGATTTAAAAACGTATTCTGCTGAATATTTTGAAATTAAAAGGCAGCAACTGCTTTCAGTCAAATTAATTTCTAAATACTCAACAACGTTGAAAATGAGATATGGGTAATTCATCGGTGAAAGGGTTAACTCGCCAATAGCATCAGCACATTCCAGGACCGTGCTCAATAACGAAAATCTTCCAAACTATTACACAGTATGCAGAAATGGCTTTCTCGTCTATATACGCTATGATCAAGTGAATCCGAAAACAGCAGAATAGCACAATTTACAGATTTGGCAAATGGTTTTGAATTGTCTTTCCGATAGAATGCCGGGCAGACGGTTGGGCAGATAGCATTCGATAGCATTCGTTTTCGTTAATTCGAAATCGTGTATTATTATTATTACTACTACTACTACTACTACTACTACTACTACTACTAGCTGAGCCGATTTGACAATGATGATGATGATGATGATGATGATGATGAGTGAGTGACTGCGTTCAGCAGCTGAAGAAGTGAAAACCTCTTTCAGCCGCAATCAGATTTTTTTCAGCCTTCTCCACTGTATCTTATCCACTGCGAGCGTCCTCTATTCTCATTTAGGTTCTTTCTCATCTTAAATAGTGATCCTAGATTGCGTTCTCTGAGGTCTGATCGCAAAACACTTGGCATGTTGATGTGTGGCATCATCTGAGTGCCTGATACATGTTGGCTAACAATCACTCAGTGTTACAGTTTGTAAAATGCTGCATCTGATATTAGACTGGGTGGTCAGCGATTTGTAATGCTTTGTAGGTGTTTGCGGTGACATGCGTCAGGTTTGTTCAAAAGGACTGTTGGAGCCGCCATGGTGCTGCAATTGTATATCAATATGGAAACATGTGTAGCATCGTATAATTGCATCTCGACTTCCATGGGGATTTTAGAGCCGCGAATCCACAACTTCCAATAGACAGGCCGGCGATATTTCCTGTTTGACAATAGCCACGACTTTTAACCTTTTAACTACCTAAGTGTGTTCAAAGGCATGAGATATCTCAATTTTCCTGTATATACCCGAGGTAGGTCTTATGCTATTATGTTGAAAGTAAATGTATAATTGTTAAATATACATAAAGATAAGCAGATACAGATGAGTGAACAGACAGATATATTAATCTTACTGACATGGATATAGCATGTAGATAAGCAAAATGTCAGGCATATATTATGTCATTGTGGCCATCATTATGACAAGTGTGTAAAACTGATTTCCATCCATCACAGCTATAAACTAATTAATTGTACTACTAACAATGAGTCAACCGAAATACTACCTCCCAGATAGATGCCCTTAGAATAGCCTCATTAGCAGCTTCTATTTTTTCAATCACACACAATCTCCCGAATTAATGATGGATGTTGTAAAATACATAATCTAGATCTAAACCGTGTCAGAGCATCTGAAATTTCCCACCATTGCCCTCATGTTCATAGCTAAATTGTAGCATTATCAAGCCTACCTAGTTAATCCACCATATCACGGAGTTGCTACATAGTAGCAAGTCCAATTAGTTTCAAAATATTCAACATCTTACCTGTATAGGTTTCTGGAAATTGAGATTCAGTGAGGTCATGGTTCGATAGATCCCAACACGGCCAAAGCGTGGGCGCTGCTTAGCTAGAGATGGGTGGTGCATAGCTAAAAGTGGATTCATCTATTGTCCAGGGAACTTTATTAGGGTAGATGTATGCAAAGACTCACAAGGTTGTCCATCTCTTTCGTTCTGTGCTTCTGGCCAAGTAATGCTGCTCGCAGTTACATCTTTAAGTGATAGTTGATCTTCAAAGCGGATCCAGGTTTCAAAGCAGTCTGCAGTAGCATCAATCTCTTTTGTAACATCTAGCAAAAAGATACAAGAAACAAACTATTTCACTGATTATGATTTATGATTAATATAAAATACAAAGCGCTATTGTCGGTGTCATGAAGGCTACCATGCATACGGTGTCATGAAGACTGCCATGCATACGGTGGCATGAAGGCTGCCATGCACACGGTGTCATGAATGCAGTAATGTTAACCATCTGAATCTTGAATTTACAGGACATCAATTTCAAAATAACTATACAGGTAAGCTGGTCACTACTTAGAAACTAATTTGACAGGAACGTGTTGCTACCATAGCTATTTGGATTTAGATCATTGTGACCACACGAGATTCCGGACTGTGGCCAAAGGCGGTAGCCATCAGAGATGAGTATAAATAAATGTACTAGGACCAAATTAAAACAATCAAATTTTTTTTCAGAATCATCACTTGGATTTCAGGTGTCGGCATACGAGATGGGCGTAGCCAGGTAGGTAGGAGCTAAGACCCCGCCTTGGGAGTGTGAAAAATAGGCATAGATCGTAACCTGGAAGCTGAGTAATTATGCTTTTTATGTTTATTATTCAGAATGCACGTCATGTTTTCTTAGTGTCATTGAAGCTTCAATATTACGGGTGGTGGACTACCACCGGACCATCAGCTAATTGTCCCCATCCCGTAATGTCGCTGCGACGAAACATGTACAATTGCAACATGCTTGATCCAATGATCAATGTATGGGTCTTACCAGAAATGCGTGTCATGCTGAGGTTTAATGTATGGGTCTTACCAGAAATGAGTGTATTGCTGTGGTTTAATGTATGGGTCTTACCAGAAATGAGTGTATTGCTGTGGTTTAATGTATGGGTCTTACCAGAAATGTGTGTATTGCTGAATGGCTCATTGTGAAGGTCATGGTCATCACACACCAAGTCAGTCTCATCTGAGATATTCCTAAATACAAATAGTGAAGTGTTGCAAATTTATAGCACGAACCAGAGAATGCAGCATATACCCCAACTCTACACAGCCACGCAATGGTGCGCACAGATTAAGCATGCAGAGAGACATAAGCACAATTATTGCGCTGAACAATAATCATTACAATGATATAAATATGTAATGGGAGGAATCCAGTTTTAGCTATGTCCCGCCCATCTCTGGCTAAGCTCCGCCCACGCTTTGACCTTCTTGGGATCGATTGATCGCTGAACTCACTGACTATCAATTTCCAGAAAACTATGCAGGTAAGATGTTGAATAGTTCGAAACTAATTTCACAGTATGCTGCTGCTACCGTCTATGGCTATGTTTCAAAATATTCAACAGCATGTTTATTAAATAGTGAAGACACAATCCGTACAAGAACACTTAGTCCGTCATCAATTAAGCATTCATGACAAACGTGTATACATCCGTGACGTAATTGATTATGACGTCATCATATACGTCACGTAGTTGATTATAACGTCATATGATTGGTGGATGAACTGGAAAGATCCATTGACTTCATATTATGTCGAGAAATGTATTTATAGTCAAAGTATTATTTTGTGGGTGTCACTTTGTAAAAGCTGCGTTCTAATTAAATTGGTGGATCCATTTCTAGCTATATGTCCCAACCACTTCTAGCTAAGCTCCACCCGCTCGTATTGGAATCGATTTAAAACTTTAAAACCTGATTTCTGAGAATCTAATTTTAACTATAACTATACAAGTAAGCTGTTGAATATTTTGAAACTAAAATGCTACATATAGTAGCAACGGCTCGTAGTCAAATTAATTTCAAACTATTCAACAGAATGGTTATTAATTTGTAAATTGACCAAAATGCTCAGAGACTTTCATTATGGACTATTGCCACGTTGGTGACGGACTTGTCGTTTGCTTTGACGTCAGCTAAAATGTAACGTATTTGATCTTGACGTCAGATATTTGACAGGCAGATCGGACTCCTTTATTTTAATTCATAAGCGGTCTGGCATAGCAAGCAAACGATACCAGTTGACGGAACTTAGTCGGAGGTAACCAAAGCAACATAACATGTAATTAATATGTGAATACAATCATCTTGTTAACATTGAATGTCAAAGTAAGAAGTTGAGTCATGAAGGATTAGCAAGCTGAGTTAGGCAAATCGTTATGAACGTCCTGGAAATTAGCAAGATAAGACAGGCAGATTGTTAAAAACGTTATGTCACAAAGTGATAACAAGCAAAGATAGGTAGATTGTTGAAAACGTTCAGTCACAAAGTGCTAACAAGCAAAGATAGACTGAGTTGGTATAAACGTTCAGTCACAAATGGCTACCAAGCAAAGATATGAGGACTGTTAGAAACGTTCGGTCAGAAAGAGCTAACAAGCAAAGACATGTAGATTGTTAAAAACGTTCAGTCACAAAGGGATAACAAACAAAGATAGGCAGATTGTTAAAAACGTTCGTCACAAAGAGCTAACAAGCAAAGATAGGCAGATTGTTAATAACGTTTGGTCACAAAGGGATAACAAGCAAAGATAGGAGGACTGTTAGAAACGTTCGGTACAAAGAGCTAACAAGCAAATATAGGGAGATTGTTAAAAACGTTTGGTCAGAAAGGGATAACAACCAAGGATAGGCCGATTGTTAAAAAACGTTCAGTTACAAAGAGATAACAAGCAAAGATATGCCGATTGTTGAACATTTCAGTCACAAATGGATAATAAGAAAAGATAGGCGGATTGTTAGAAACGTTCAGTCACAAAGGGCTAGCAAGCATGAATGATTTGCGGGCTAAGATGTGCAGATTGTTACAAACATTCACCCATGAAGGATTTTCGAGAGACAGATTGTTATAAACATTCATATGTGGAGGATCAACTTGTTACAGCATCCACTTTGCACAATCACATGATTACCAAGCTACGGTACAGCTCATAAATAAGTTCAAATGTTTCCGAGACGAAAACAAAAATATGTAAGATGATAAGAGTGCGCTGTTGAATATTTTGAACATAATTGTATTGGAAGACATTTTCTTTTGTTTTGAAAACAGTTAAATTTATGTCTGAGCTGCACTGTACATGTAAGATATTCAGATTGCTAGAGACGGCCTGGTAATCAGTGTTAGCAAGGTATGCTCTACGATATGCAGATTGATATAGACGTTCGTTCAGTCAAGAAGTGTTAGCAAGGTAGGTCCTACGATATGCAGATTGCTAGAGACGGCCTGGAAAGCTGTATTAGCAAGGTTGGCCCTACGATATGCAGCTTGCAATAGACGTTCAGTCAAGAAGTGTTAGCAAGGTAGGCCCTACGATATGCAGATTGTTAGAAACGCCCTGGTAAGCTGTGCTAGCAAGGTTGGCCCTACGATATGCAGATTGCTATAGACGTTCAGTCAAGAAGTGTTAGCAAGGTAGGCCCTACGATATCCAGATTGTTAGAGACGCCCTGGTAAGGTGTGTTAGCAAGGTTGGCTCTACGATATCCATATTGCTATAGACATCCAGGTAATCATTGTTAGCAAGGTATGCTCTACGATATGCAGATTGCTATAGACGCTCAGGTAAGCTGTGTTAGCAAAGTTGGCTCTACGATATTCAGATTGCTATAGACGCCCAGGTAAGCTGTGTTAGCAAGGTTGGATCTACGATATGCAGATTGCTACAGACGCCCAGGTAAGCTGTGTTACCAAGGTTGACTACGATATGCAGATTGCTATAGACGCCCAGGTAAGCAGTGTTAGCAAGGTTGGCTCTACGATATGCATATTGCTATAGACGCCCAGGTAAGCAGTGTTAGCGAGGTATGCTCTACGATATGAAGATTGCTATAGACACCCAGGTAAGCAGTGTTAGCGAGGTATGCTCTACCATATGCAGATTGCTATAGACGCTCAGTGAAGAAGTGTTAGCAAGGTAGCCTCTACGATATGCATATTGCTATAAACGTTCAGTCAAGAAGTGCTAGCAAGGTAGCCTCTATGATATGCAGATTGCTATAGACGCCCAGGTAAGCAGTGTTAGCAAGGTATGGTCTATCATATGCAGATTGCTATAGACGCCCAGGTAAGCATTGTTAGCAAGGTATGCTCTACGATATGCAGATTGCTATAAACGTGCAGTCAAGAAGTGTTAGCAAGGTATACTCTACGATATGCAGATTGCTATAGACGTTCAGTCAAGAAGTGTTAGCCAGTTAGGCTCTACGATATGCAGATTGCTATAGACGGCCCGGTAAGCAGTGTTAGCAAGTTATGCTCTACAATATACAGACTGATATAGACGCCCAGGTAGGCAGTGTTAGCAGATTATGCTCTACGATATGCAGATTGCTCTAGACGTTCAGTCAAGAAGTGTTAGCAAGGTAGGCTCTACGATATGCAGATTGTCATAAATTTCTCGTTCATGAATGAGATTACTGAAGATAGACAGATTGTCTTATAAACGTCCAGGCATAAAGTATTAGCATTTAGCAAACTAAGATCGGGCGATTGTTTTAACGTTGCAGGAATTATTAGCATTTAGCAGGCTAAGATAGGGCGATTGTTTAAACGCTTGAATCAGTAATCTTTTCTGAACACCACATCTTTCACCTATTGAGAAAGCTTTAGCTTCATAAATTATTACGATGTAGAAGGAATTAAGCTGAATCTAAAACAAGAACTATTACGTGTTACCTTATTGGACAGTTTTATAAGCGATTGCTAATCGTATGCTACGATGATTGCTTACATTGCTTGTATGCTGGCTGGTGCATCCTTGTCGATTGGAAGAGCACTGTCAACTTTGGTGTCCACATCAACATAGGCATCTGTGCCGGCATTGATAACTGTATTGCTATTGTCACCTTTGCCATACCCATTGTCATACGATGTATCCCGAGCCGTGGTCTCAATTATTTCTTCGTCGTCCAATGCCATTAACTGAAAATAAATAATTACACATGTATAATAAATAATTTTGCCTTAATTAATGATATGCTAATGAGTGAGCTAGGCATTCTGACTGTAACTCGATTAGTCGATTTTATTTAATAACGCAGTAGCACAGAATGAATGAAAATCTTTTTCAACATCGATTTCGACTGTCAGCCCTGACCCACATACAGCTCACTCAACTTACTCTGCTTGATCTATTATAATGCAAAACTAATGCACTCAGCTCTCGACATTCTCAGCTCTGTTCCACCACCCACATTCCAATCATATTCTAGAATATACGAATGCTGGGCATTGTCCGGATATCCACTGATTATTATGACCTGTGACATTGCTAACACTAAACATAACTTGCAATATGTTTGAACCTAAATTCCTTGAAGAACTGAATTATGGACATGGTTAGTAATACAAGAAAGATCACGCAATATATGGACATGCGTGGTGGTTAATAACACAAGAATGAACATACCCTATGTGGACATGGTTGGTAATACGTGCATATGGCGTTGTTAATTACGCGCAAAAAACAACATCAATTCGGTGCAAAGCAATAATATAAAAAGTATACTAATAAGAATTTGACATCCATTCGTTAAATAATAATAATAATAATAATAATAATAATAATAATAATAATAATAATAATAATAATGTCAGCGTACATGTGTTATCAATTGTGCATAAAACAAAAGAACACAAGCGTGGCAATATATCAGACTCGGGGAATGTGTGACCCTATAGCTTTGGAGTTGTACTGGCTAATTAAAGTGGAATGGCCACGTTATTTTTATGCAAACAACTATTCTTATTATGCAAGAATCAACAACAGTCTATGGCACACAATTTCCAAACTATGCAAAGAGGAAAGAAAATTTTAAAAGGGGATATTGATAGCTACTAAAAACTTTGCATATGCTAATCTCTCAATGTGAAAAATTACCATATTAGTAGTAAGGTGTCATTGTCTTAGATATGAGAATACACGTTAATAGTGAGACTATAGATACCATTCCTTATTATATGTAGACTGTTCTTAATATAGGTTAATGTACCTTTCCAGTTTTAGCTATGCCCCGCCCCCTCTAGTTAAGCTCCACCCAGCCCCTCAGCTCGTTTTGGGATCTATCGATCGATCCCTGAATTCCCTGACTATGAATTTCCATAAAACTATACACGTATTAAGCTGTTGAATATTTTGAAACTAATTTGACTGGGTGCTGTTGCTGCAACAGCACCCAGTCAATTTAGTTTCAAAATATTCAACAGAATGTTTATTAAATAGTAAAGACACAGTTCGTACAACAACGCTTAGTCCGTCACCAATGGACCTTTCCAGTTTTAGCGATGTCCCGCCATCTCTAGCTAAGCTCCACCCACACCTCGGTCGTAGTGGGATCGATTGATTCCTGAACTGCTTGACTATTAATTTCCAGAACACTATACAGGTAAGATGTTGAATATTTTTAAACTCTTTTGACAGGTGCTGTTGCTGCCCATGGAGCAACAGTCCCCCCCCCCCGCCCCCGCCCCCCCCCCCCCCCCCCGTAAATTTAGTTTCAAAATATATTTAACATCTTACCTGTATAGTGTTCTGGAAAATATTCAACATTAAATAGTAAAGACATACAATTCGTAGGCTACAACAAGGCTTAGTCCGTCACCAATTATGCGTTCATGCCGAACTTATCTACATCATTCGTAACGCCATTGATTATGACATCATCCTACACATCGCGTAGTTGATTATGACGTTATATGATGGATGGATAAACTGGACAGGTCCATTAGTAATGGTAATTTGCTCTTGCAGAACGGTTAATATAAACGTTTGCCCTTTGCGATTACATTGTAATGGACCTTTCCGGGTTTAGCTATGCCCCGGCCATCTCTAGCTAAGCTCCACCCACACCTCGCTCGTGTTGGGATCGATCGATCTCTGAACACCCTGACTATCAATTTCCAAAAAATTACACGTGTAAACTGTTGAATATTTGAAACTAATTTGACGTGGTGCTGTTGCTGCCCAAGGCAGCAACAGTCCGCAGTCAAATTAGTTTCAAAATATTCAACAACATGTTTATTAAATAGCAAAGAATTACAAGGACATACAATTCATACAACGTGTCGGACTATTTGGGATTTAATGACGGTCTATAAGGAACCCATTGTGACATAATGATTGTGACGTCATCATACACGCGCTGAGCTGATAATGACGTCATACGAGGTCAGATGATGGATGGATACGCTGGAAAGGTGAATTGTATTGGAATTTAGCAATTAAAGTGGGTGAGAGAAAAAACTTCATCTTACAAGTTTTAAGAGTCCCTCAATATCAGCCATCCTGAAATAAATTAATTGATCATTATAACTTTAAATGTCAAAGAGCTTATAGGTATCTCACCTGAAATCAGATGGCAAAACATCGGATATTGTATTGAGCTATAAACGATGTGTGTAATTATTTCATACTCATGAATAATAAAAACAGAAACTATAGTTGTTCATACATTTTCTGTATTTGTCATAGACTGGTGTGTTCACACAGGTTTTTCAATGTCTGGAAGCATTGTATACATGTATAAATGTATGTATAAATGCTCCATTTCTAGAGCCAAAGACATGGCATCAGTTATGAACACAGAGGACCTACAATTTGCCAGCTCTCTTCATTTCGTAGTTACTTTCATTCAGTTTCGATGTTTCAAAGATCTTGTCACTTTGCACCTTAGGAATTAAGTCGTCATTCATATAGGAAAAGATGAACAAACATTATTATAGGATATAAGTTATCATATCCTACCAACCTATTATTATCACAACACCGTTTAAAAAATACAGGGAATATTGCAATCGTCTCTGTCCATCTGTGAGTCAGTTCGTCCGACTGTCCTTCAGTCTGTCTGTTCATCCGTCTATCTCCTTCAACACCATTTGGTGGAATTCAATCAAACATTTTTTATGAGGCTGCGACTACAGGTTGGGTGGGGTGGAGCCAGGGTGGTTATGGTGGAATTCAACTAAATTCGGTGTGTGTGTTACTCATATAATTGCGGATTGTGAGGCATGTTTAAATTAGGCTCCACCTCTGCGTAAAGTTGGGCTAGGGTGGGACAGTGGTGTCACATTATTATAAATTCTAACCTCATGCTTTAAGTCTGAAGGAATGTGAAGTTGGCCAATCATTGCCTCGAGCCATTTCTCTAATTTGCCATCACGGTGCATGCTGCGGAGTTTCATAAGAAGTGAATCTGATGCCATTTTCTGTTGTTGTGGATTCCTAATTTGAACAAATCAAAATGAAAATGGACAATGGTATATTCTTTATACAACCGCATTCAAGTATTGATGATATTAAAATTCTTTGGAACAAAGAATGCAATAGCATTGAAACATAATAAACAATTTCCTACCAATATACATCATCATTGTATGAGAGGAGCGCTCATGTTAGTTGAAATGAAGAGATCCGACCGGTCACTCAAGTATATGACGTCATAATCAATTATATCACATGTAGGCTGACATCACAATCAAACTGCGTAATGAATGATGTATCTATCTCCGTCATGAACATTTAAGAGTCTGTCAAATGTACGAATTGTATGTATTTGAAGGATTTACTATTTAATAAACATTCTGTTGAATGTAGGCTCAAGACACAATCATAATTGACAGAAATACTCAGTCATGAAGCTGGGCTCGTCCGTCACGTGTGCGAATTGTGTGCTATCTCTTTGTTAGATTTACTATTTCATAAACATCATGTTGAAAACTTTTAAATTAATTTGACTGGGCGCTGTTGCTGCCATAATCAACATATTCTACAGCTTACCTAGCTGTATAGTTACCTTGAAATTGGGATTCTGTGAATTCTGGATTCAAAGTCGATTCGAATACGCGCAAAGTCTGTGTGGAGCTCAGCTAGAAATGGGCGGGGCATAACTACAAATGAATCCCTCTATTGCAATCGTTTGACAACAGTCATATTGACCATTAGCATCCAAATCAAGTGGATATTTTGCACTCACAATGAATATCATGACGTCAACGAAGAGGTTTTGTGAAGTAGAACTCAATTTATTATGAACACTGGATGCTAGCTATGTTTGCTACCACTGTCAATGCCCAACTAAAGACTGTACTAAACTTTGACTTGGCTTGACTGGCTCCAATAAACCTGGTGGTGTTATTTTACCTGACACGACCACGCCTTTTCGCATTAGATATCAATTGTTCATAAATATTGGTGTTAATAAACATTTACCACACGCATTCACTGATAGACGTGATTGGGGCGAAACCTTCCAAGGATAGATTCTGAATGGCTTTAATTCAATGCTGTTTTAATCCTGCATCTTCAGTACCGCTTCGGAAAATTTATTGATGAGACTATGACTGCGAAAGCGCTTTAATTAGCTTTCTCGTATCAATATTAAATCTGAACCAGCTCGAATACACATTGTCTGTTGATATGTGTAAGTGGTAAACCAACTAGTATCGAAATTCCATTCAGAGAACTTAAATGGACCTTTCCTGTCTTTGCTATGGCCCGCCCATCCTTAGCTAAGCTTCGCCCACACTTCGCCTTGTTGGGATAGATCGATAGCATCTTTATTAAATAGTAAAGACATACAATTCGTACAACAATGCCTAGTCCGTCATTATTTACGCGTTCGTGGCGAACTGATCTACGTCATTCATGATGTCATTGATTATGACGTCATCCTACACGCCATGTGGTTCATTATGACGTAATATGGTGGAAGGATAAACTGGAAATGTCCGTGACCATATAAAGAAGTGGACATTCTATTTTTGTAAAGGTGAACCTGAACCCTTTATTATGAAACCCAGACAAAACAAACAGTATCTTCACTCAGCATGTTAAGATGTAGTACACCATCTATTTCTGTAATCTATGTGCTAGAGTTCGATTAGGGCAGAAATAAGAAGCAATGGGCCAGAAGTAATTGAAAATTAATAGTTTCTCCTTCTTTTGACTATAATATCATTAGAGGTATACAAACTGAGTATAGTGCTTACCCATGTTTCAATATGTGAGAATACTTTGTAACAGTTTCTGTCATTATTTTCTGAACTTTCTCAAGTTGTGTTTCCTCCAGATGGGACAGTTGGTCATCAAGGCATTGCATGCGTTGGACCAGTTTGCTGCTTACACTCTGTTTGTGGTCCATGTACTTCTTCAATTTCTCGCGCTGTTTATCTGCCTCACTTCGAGTTGAGCGCAACTCTTTTTCAATCCATCGGACAAGCACAGACTTAACATTATCTGTAGCCATGTAATGCAGCTGTTCACAGTGCTCGCTTATGCGGTTGATGCTGCGTTTATAAGACTACGAAAAACATAAAGGCCGGGTAAATAGATAGAACTTCATAAAACAATGATATAACATACATATGAGACAGCATATTATTTAAAATATCAACTTACAGATAACAAATAATGAAATATAAAAGTACCGTATGTAATATAGTAAACATTGTGTTGTGATTGACCATGTAAGACAATATATATATATATATATATATATATATATATATATATATATATATATATATATATATATATATATATATATATATATATATATATATATATATATATATATATATATATATATATATATATATCATAATATATTGTATTACATAACAATTACAATATATTATGATTGCTATGTAAGACAATTGCTATGTAAAACAATGTATTGCAATTGTTATGTGAGACAATATATTGCGCTTGTTATGTAAGACAATATATTAAGATTGCTATGTAAGACAATATATTATTGCAACACGCAGTGACCAATATAGAATTTGACATTGGCGCTCCCGTTGGCCAATGGCGCATGGACCAATATATAATTTCACATTGGCGGGCGCGTTTGCCAATGGCGCACGGACTGATATCGAATTTGATATCCGCACGCCCGTTGGTCAACGGCGCAGGGTACCAATATCGAATTTGATATTGGCGCACACGTTGGCCAAAGTCGCAGGCGACCAATATCAAACATGATAATATATAATAATATCAAATTACACAAGTTTCTGATTCCCTGTCATTTGCCTAAAGGGGGGGGGGGGTACTCAGGTGATACGCAATCACAATTTTGTATCGCAGTGGCGGTGGACGAAAGTTACAGAAGGTTCCAGAGTTGTTATAAGTAAATGCGAAGTTTAAGGGTGTCTTTTTCAACTGGCTTTATAAAAACAATCGACGACTGTGTGGAAACAAAATTATACGTAGCGGCGACATCGATGGCCACGTTGTATACACCTTAGAAATACATTGTAGCTTTTAGACTTAAGCTTTATTTTCACGGGCTCTGTGAATATGCGCCTTTCGAGGTGCGTATTCACATCAAAATGCCTGAAAATAAAACGACGCCCAGTCGAATTAGTTTCTAAATTTCCAATAGAATATCTAGTTATTAGTAAATCCATCAAGATATACAATTCATACACTTGACGGACTATTCCAGCTTTATGACGGGGGCACTTATGTAAATTATGATTGTGACGTCAGTTAGGGACATAATTGGTATATCAAATTCAATATCGGGCTTGCGCTGTTGTTCGTTCGGGCGTGTCGATATCAAATTTGATATTGGTCCCTTGCGCCGTTGGTCAAGGGGCATGCCGATATCAAATTTGATATTGTCCCCTGCGCTGTTGGCCAACAGGCGCACTGATATCAAAGTCGATATCGGTCCCATGCGCCGTTGGCTAACGGGTACGCCGTTATCAATTTGATATTGGGCCCCTGCGACGTTGGCCAACTGGCACGCCGATATCAAATTCGGTATTGGGCTTGCGCCGTTGACCAACATGCGCGCCGATAACAAATTCTATATTGGTCCCTGTGCTGTTGGTCAACAGCGCAAATTCGATATTGGCGCGTTACAGCATCATTGTTGATGAACAGTGAGTAAATCTCATTCTCTTGTCTAATCCCCGTCCACATAGACATCGTTGCTATGCGTTTGAATCACAGACAAAGTCGCCGTTGACTGTCAAAATGCATACCATCATATAACCTTTCAAGAATATAATAAAAATGAAAAAACCCTGTATTTATCTTAACTCAGACTGATTTTTGGACAGAAATGTTGCAATTTTTTCAATGGTTGAGGCCCATATTGTTCACAGATGTCTTAGAGGTCATACAATCTGGGACGAGGTCACAATAAAGCAAGCGCACAAGAGGTCACAATAAAGCAATCAGACAGGAGGTCACAATTAAGCAATCAGACAAGAGATCACAATAAAGCAATCAGACAAGAGATCACAATAAAGCAATCAGACAAGAGATCACAATAAAGCAATCAGACAAGAGGTCACAATAAAGCAATCAGACAAGAGATCACAATAAAGCAATCAGACAAGAGATCACAATTAAACAATCAGACAAGAGATCACAATTAAGCAATCAGACAAGAGATCACAATAAAGCAATCAGACAAGAGGTCACAATAAAGCAATCAGACAAGAGGTCACAATAAAGCAATCAGACAAGAGATCACAATAAAGCAATCAGACAAGAGGTCACAATAAAGCAATCAGACAAGAGATCACAATAAAGCAATCAGACAGGAGGTCACAATAAAGCAATCAGACAAGAGATCACAATAAAGCAATCAGACAAGAGGTCACAATAAAGCAATCAGACAAGAGGTCACAATAAAGCAATCAGACAAGAGATCACAATAAAGCAATCAGACAAGAGGTCACAATAAAGCAATCGGACAAGATATCACAATAAAGCAATCAGACAGGAGGTCACAATAAAGCAATCAGACAAGAGGTCACAATAAAGCAATCAGACAGGAGATCACAATAAAGCAATCAGACAAGAGGTCACAATTAAGCAATCAGACAAGAGGTCACAATAAAGCAATCAGACAGGAGATCACAATAAAGCAATCAGACAAGAGGTCACAATTAAGCAATCAGACAAGAGGTCACAATAAAGCAATCAGACAGGAGATCACAATAAAGCAATCAGACAGGAGATCACAATAAAGCAATCAGACAGGAGATCACAATAAAGCAATCAGACAGGAGATCACAATAAAGCAATCAGACAAGAGGTCACAATTAAGCAATCAGACAAGAGGTCACAATAAAGCAATCAGACAGGAGATCACAATAAAGCAATCAGACAAGAGGTCACAATAAAGCAATCAGACAAGAGGTCACAATAAAGCAATCAGACAAGAGGTCACAATAAAGCAATCAGACAAGAGATCACAATAAAGCAATCAGACAAGAGATCACAATAAAGCAATCAGACAAGAGAACACAATAAAGCAATCAGACAAGAGGTCACAATAAAGCAATCAGACAAGAGATCACAATAAAGCAATCAGACAAGAGATCACAATAAAGCAATCAGACAAGAGATCACAATAAAGCAATCAGACAAGAGGTCACAATAAAGCAATCAGACAAGAGGTCACAATAAAGCAATCAGACAGGAGATCACAATAAAGCAATCAGACAAGAGGTCACAATAAAGCAATCAGACAGGAGATCACAATAAAGCAATCAGACAAGAGGTCACAATAAAGCAATCAGACAGGAGATCACAATAAAGCAATCAGACAGGAGATCACAATAAAGCAATCAGACAGGAGATCACAATAAAGCAATCAGACAAGAGGTCACAATAAAGCAATCAGACAAGAGGTCACAATAAAACAATCAGACAAGATATCACAATAAAGCAATCAGACAAGAGGTCACAATAAAGCAATCAGACAAGAGGTCACAATAAAGCAATCAGACAGGAGATCACAATAAAGCAATCAGACAGGAGGTCACAATAAAGCAATCAGACAAGAGATCACAATAAAGCAATCAGACAAGAGGTGACAATAAAGCAATCAGACAAGAGGTCACAATAGAGCAATCAGACAAGAGGTCACAATAAAGCAATTAGACAAGAGGTCACAATAAAGCAATCAGACAAGAGATCACAATAAAGCAATCAGACAAGAGGTGACAATAAAGCAATCAGACAAGAGGTCACAATAAAGCAATCAGACAAGAGGTCACAATAAAGCAATCAGACAAAAGGTCACAATAAAGCAATCAGACAAGAGATCACAATAAAGCAATCAGACAGGAGATCACAATAAAGCAATCAGACAAGAGGTCACAATAAAGCAATCAGACAGGAGATCACAATAAAGCAATCAGACAAGAGATCACAATAAAGCAATCAGACAAGAGATCACAATAAAGCAATCAGACAAGATATCACAACAAAGTAATCCAACAGGAGGTCATTATAAAACAAATTGTGGACCAAAACCTGGCATAGCGAGTATCAAGGTATGTAACTCGGACGGGTTAGATGATTCATTTTAAGTTTGGCTGTTACTGTCTACGATAGAAGTGTTTATCGTCAGGAGTTGAATGATTAAATTCAATTTGTTGGCTCCAGACTAAAATAGTTGACTTACATGGCACATGACAAAGAGCTTAGCGCCGTAACGCTGCTTTCTTTCTAAGACATTTGTATAGGTCTTAATGAGATCTGTCCATAATCCTGAGCATTTGTGCGTGAAAAGGCTGTGAAGGAAAATAAACACATATTAGGCATTTGACTGACCGACCGAACGAACGACTGACCGACTCACTGACAGACCGACTACCCCCATGACTGACCGACTGACATACTAAGCAAGCACCCACCTGTTCGCCCCCTCGCATGCCTACCGGCAGGTTGTTAGGCAGGAAAGCATGTGGGCGAGGTGGGCGGGCGGAGATGGGCGGGGGTGGGTGAGTGGGTGGATGAATGAGTAGGTGGGCCAGCGGCGGCGGAGTTCGGAGGGGGTGGGGTGGGGCTAAGGGGGTGCTAAAGCCACCCCTAAAATAATTGGGGAGCGAGGGGGCTAATAATGTCTTTATCCCCTTCCCCTTCAATCGTCCTAGTGTACATTTTTTAACCCCGAATTATCACTCCAAATGCAGGAGATGACTTCTAAGAGCATCTATTTTAACAAAAAAAAGGTGGAGGAGACACTCTCCCACCCCCAAAGATCACACCCTCCTCCCATTCTGTAGGAGGGGAACAGCAAATCTTAGACCAGTTCCTCAACTGCCCCCACCGACATCGAGCCCGTATTACGGCCATGTGTATACACATTATTTCTACCTTTGCATACAGTATACGCGTTACGCATCAATTAAAAATGTGATTGTGAGAGTTGTTGCCAATTCTACACTTCCATGACCATCGGCCGGAATTTCCCTTGTTGTAGTGTTACCATACATGTGGATACACGCTGCCTCCCATCATCGCACATATATTCGATTCTACCCACTAAGGCATTAATGGAGAGTGAAACACTATTATGTCAAATTCGTGTCTTACATTTACGTGAAACGTGTTTAGATTTGAAGACGTCAAGTATCACAATAATGATTGATAAGGTACAAAACACACCAATAATAAATTTGTCAATATGTCACATGTAACTACCACTACATAAATAGCAACTTATAGCGTTGTGAGTTGAAAACGGAAACCAGGGCCCAGTGCGCTTCACCATTAAGCTTGTGAGGTGAAACTGAAAACCTGGGTAGACATAGTAATTCCACGTCGCTATTAGACTTCTGAGTAGAAAGTGATAGCCAGGGTGGAGGAATGATGGCAGGACATTTGCCTACACGTTTCAACCTTCGAGGAGAGGAGTGTTTGAAATTTTTTCTCTGGTCTAGAACCATTTTAGGCAAGAAAAAAGATATCCTCCGCTTAGAGGTACTCCCATATTACGTTATGCGTTGAATGCCAATTATGTGTTGAATGCCAAAACACGTTACAACCGAACATTAACACAACTCCTCCGTCTGCTTTGAATATTCAAAAATAATTTCTAAAGTTCTAAGCTAAAGTTTAAATGGGGTTTTTTTTATTATAGAAATGAGTAAAGGGCACAGCTGCCCCCGCTGCCCCCGTGCTTCCGGCGCCCCTGGCAGTGTTGTGTGTACTGTGCATATGTATTTCTATGGTACTGCCATTGTCCACTGATCACGTATTGCTATTGCTCATAAATCTTATATCAACAATATCTAGGAACACGTAAGCAGATCACTGATGGCGACAATCTGTGATATCATTAACCAAGCATTAACACCTTAACTAGACAGACCTTCTGAAATGATCTTGAAAAATGTCGATTTACATGCCCTGATTTGAAATTTTAGCATAGCAAACCAGTCATTCAAGTGGAAGATTTCTAAAAATATTCCTTTCATGCTCTGTAAATTTACACTTTCTAAGAGAAACATTCTCATTTTCCTGAACAATTTTAACCACGAATTGTCACTCAGAATACAGGAGATGGCTTCTCCGAGCATTTAATTTTCAAAAATTTCAGGGGGAGAAAGCCCCCTATCTGGCCCACCCCCTTCATGTCACCCCAAACACAAAATCCTGCATCCACTCCTGTCTCGTCTCCCCCACCCACCCCCGCCCCCACCCCCGCTTGCAGAGCCACTCCGCTGCCACCGAGGTGGGTGGGCTGGTGATTGGGTGTGAGGGTGGGTGCTTGAGGAGGGAAGGAATGGGGGGGGGGAAGTAAATGGATGGATGGATGGATGGATGGATGGATGGATGGATGGATAGATAGATAGATAGATAGATAGATAGATAGATAGATAGATAGATAGATAGATAGATAGATAGATAGATAGATAGATAGATCAACACTCACCTTTCAAACTTATGAATAGGCCAGTCGGTTACTATGTTTACCAGTCCATCTGTGTAATTAGAATCGCGATTGCAGTCAAAGGATTTGTAACGAAGCACTTTATCCACATTTGCTGGTAACCGTGGACTATTTTCACTTTCAACTGCAATATGATAGTTAGAGATGAATGAAGATAGATTATACAAACTCAATACTATGACATATCTCAGCTATATCTCATAGCGGTGCATTGCCTATGACACAATCTTATACTAATAAAGTTCCTCTTGGACAAACCTGTTGCCCATGTTATGGTTACACTATCACTAACAGATCCGTCACTAACAGATCCATTCCATCTTCACAGATAGATATCATCTGTGGCTCTGTTTTATGACTAATGAAAATCAGTGAAGAATATTATAGCGACGCATGTTGTGTATAGTATTGCATATTGACCATGGGTCAACGATATTGTTTACAATTACAGAACACAGGACAGAATATATTATCTTCAACATATGACCGTGATTATTGCTAAGTGAACCCGCTATCCTATCCCTATTCAAGATATAGCAGCAAGTAGGGCTAAGTGAACCAGCAATGTCTTCTCTTCTTAATAGATATGACAGCAAGTAGGGTTAACTGAACCGGCAATTCCTTCCCTATTCAACCACTCGCTACTTGTTGAATAATTCAACAAATATCGGGTAGCTGAAGAAACAATCAATTTTTCTTGGCTGGACTATTTACCAATATTGTGATCGAAGTTCTAGAAGTCTAGCTGATTATTGTTTTAATAGAATGATAACTTTTGACATTCTATAGAATTACAGGAGTGGATGTTAATTCAGAGGCAATTTTCAGAATCACTAGATGCTAGAATTTCAGTCATTGTTAGCAATCAGATGGATCTATCCTCGTGGACCTCTTCGTAGATATTAATATCAACAGTTAATACATTGGGGGGGGGGTGATAGACTTTCATGGTGGGCATAGTTTTATGATAGTTATTAGCTCTCAAACATGGCATAGGCATGAACACCGCCCAGTCAAATTAGTTTCAAAATATTCCTTATTACCTGCATAGTTACCTTGATATTGAGATTCTGAGAATTCAGGGTTCAATCGATTCCATCACGGGCAAAGAGTGGCCGGAGATTAGCTATAGATGGGCGTGGCTTAGCTAGAAATGGATCCTTCCATTCTGGGACGATTTTTAGCGATTAGGGAAATACCACTGGGCATAACTTTTGACTATTTGTCTCATCATTTAGTAATGATTTGCCCCTCAAGATGTATGTCTTGACGTCATCCATGAAATGATATGGTAGTTATACCAATACGTGTATGTCAATAGAGGTAAAAGAAGTCACAGGTGTTGGGTATTACCAGAAATCGATGAACTGTCAACTAACGCAGCATCAATTAAGAAAAAGTGTACCAGAAATGGTTATTATAGGCCTAGTTTGCGTAGACGCTTCCAGGCCAATATGAGTCACAATGTTTAATCGTTTACAAAAAAGTAGCCTCGATAAAAAAAGTATATACTGAAAAATGTCAGCTGTAGGGGGAAACCACAAATCCACAAATGAAAATGAATGTCCGATCCTTTAATATAATTGAATACAGATTATAAACAGGAAATCAGTGTTACACTGATGTTATATTGGCGAGAATTTAGGCATTTTTACCTCCATTGACATTTTGACATAAAGGCGGAAAACAAAACATTAAAAAACAGCAACCAGTCCACCAATTTTTTTAATTGACAGATATAAGGTACTCGGTGTATATATGATGTCAGTAAATCGCACAAAGAAAAACTTGACCATGATATTTAATCTCATTATCTGAGACTATATATTATGAGCAAAACAAAATACTAAACGCAAAAAACCCACAGAGTTGATCTTGACCTTTGACAACATGACCTCCATAACACTATGCTCCATCTTATCAATATATGGCAGCATTTATCCAAGTCTGGTCCAAATCCGATGAACCAATCGGGAGATCTAGGATGTTATGTTGAGCTAAACCAAAAACCTAACCCTAAAAAGGTTTTATACCAAGTTCCCACTTCACAGTGACCTTGACCTCATGACCTCCATAACACTATGCTCCATCTAATCGACATAGGGAAGCACATATCCAAGTCTGGTCACAATCCGATGAACCAATCCGGAGATCTAGGATGATATGTTGATCTAAACCAAAAATTTAACCCAAAAAAGAGTTTTATTACAAGTTCCCACTTCACAGTGACCTTGACCTCATGATCTTCATAAGACTATGCTCGATCTCATCGATATAGGGAAGCATGTATCCAAGTCTGGTCCCAATCAGATAAACCAATCGGGAGCTCTACCTGGATGATATGTTGAGCTAAACAAAAAACTTAAAATAAAACAGGTTTATACCAAGTTCCCACTTCACAGTGACCTTGACTTCATGACCTCCATCACACTATGCTCCACCTTGTTGATATAGGGAAGCATGCATCCAAGTCTGGTCCCAATCAGATGAACCAATCGGGAGATTTAGGATGATATGTTGAGCTAAGCTAAAAATTTAACCTGAAAACAGAGTTTCAAAGTTCCCATTTCACAGTGACTTTGACCTTTGACCTCATGCCCTCAGATTCCCTGTGTTGCATCCCTTCAATATAGGGAAGCATGTGTACAAGTGTGGTCCCAATCGGGTGAACCAATCCTGGGATATAAGACTTTAAGTTGAGCTAAACAAAAATCTTAACCAGAATTGGACGCCGATAGACAAACAGACAAACGGACAAACAGACAAACGGACAAACGGAACCAATTCATACATTGGCGAAATTTTTAATTTTGGCCAATAATAATCAAAAAACGCCACAGATTATGTACAAATACACCGCGCTACTCATGCATTACGCATTCGCACTTGATATATAGACTTTCGCATTTTAAGGCTGGAATCATAAAATACTGATCATTTCAACATAGCAGGCGTTATTGTTTAGTACCAAAGCTTAAATCTAATGGACCTTTCCGGTTTTTAGCTATGGTCCTCCCATCTCTAGCTAAGCTCCACCCACACCTCGCGCGTGTTGGGATCGATCGATTCATGAACTCGACTATCGATTTCCAGAAAACTAAGATTAGTTTCAAAGTATTCAACAGCATCTTTATTAAGTAGTAAAGACACACAGTTCGTACAACAGCGCTTAGTCCGCCACCAATTATGCGTTTGTGACGTACTTATCTAAGTCATTGATGGTGTCATTTATTATGACGTCATACTACACATGACGTAGTTGATTATGACGTCATATGATATATGGATAAACTGGAAAGGTCCATTGGTACATCTGATTAATTTATGGCCACTCATACAATATTACATATATAGTTATATTAATGTAGGCCCCATTGCAGGCTATTACCAACTTATCATGCAATAGTGCATGTATACCGCCATTAATATTTGTCCTATAAAAAGCAATTAGCAACTACAATAGAATGTGATATTAACTAATGGCCTGCCACGTTCATCCTTTGGAAAAGCCAGCTGTTGATTGTTCGGTAGGATAACGAAACGTGGGCTGTATTAACTCTCGGGCTTTCTGAATATGGCCGCCAACAACTTTCAGTCAAATTGTTTTCAAAATATTCAGCATATCCAGAGTTAAACCTTATGGAAAATGTGGTCTTCAGAAATTGACCGGGGAGACAGTTACACATAGAATATGAAAAACGAGGGAGGCCCTACTTACCTAAGCATAGACTCTTATAGAGCTTTTCAATTCTCTCTCTGAAGACATACATGGAGGACGTAAGATTCTCTAACGTATGCCTTATATCACCAATAATCCTGAATATAAAATATTACACGCATTCAATTACACGTCAAATTATACATCATTTAAACAGCGTATTGTTCTTTCATCATGTCAATTAAACACTCGCATGATGCGAACAACAGTCCATCCATTCCGCCTAACATGCAGGAAAGCATGCATTGCCATAACGTGCTTGTAATAGTGGGAACAGAAATGAGATATCATGTCTTTTAGCAGATAGTGTCAAAATTAGTCCAAATCTTGGGGGTGTTTTTTTAAAGCTAGGTTCACTGTTAAACCTTTACCTGTGGTTGAATATTTTGAGACCCCGTTAAACCTTTAGGCCCCTACCTGTGGCTGAATATTTTGAGAATAAATTTGAAACCACACTTGACTTTGGACATGTTGCTTTTTTAGTCATCACGAGCTCTCGACCAAATCGGCTCCATAATGTTTTACAATCAAGAGAATTTATTGCTACAAAAGTTTGTTTGTATAAATAATACGTGTATGGGTTAATAATACCGGATTAACTTGCTGAGTAAGATACCAAGATGTACACATCTAATAAGTAATATCTATTGACAATATTCATCCGTTTGGCCATTTCATAAAATCAATTGATGAATCCAATCTGTCACTCAAGCATATGATGTCATAATCAATTACGTCTCGTGTATGCTGACGCCACAATACTAATTGATAGAGAATAGTCAGTCAAGAAGCTGGAACAGTCCGCCAAGTGTACGGGATTTACTATTTAATAAACATGTTGTCGAATGTTTTGAAACAAGTTTGACTTGGGCGCTGTTGCTGCCATGTTCAGCAGCATCACACGGCCAAATTAGTATCAAAACAGTAAACATCTTATCTGTATTGTTAACTAGAAATTGGGATTCTGAGACTGCATGGTTCAATCGATCTCAATACGTAGGCCTAATTTGACCTTAGATAGAAATGGGCGAGGCATAGCGAGCAATGGGCGGGGCATAGCTAGAAATGTATCGCCTTGTTGCTTCATATGGGTTTCGAGGGAACTGACGAGAACGCCGCTGGAAACGCCTTGAAACAAATGTAACAGGGAACGGCTGCTTTCTTAGAAAGCAGTGGATTCCAAGCAAATTTTCTTCGTAGAATTCAACAACCCATCCGCGCAGTTAATCAACCCCACGTCTAGAACACAAGCGAGATTATCGCCCGGTGGACTATAAGAATGGACACTCACTTTTATTTGGGTTAATTTGCATTACAATTTTAAGATCAATATTTATCTGTCAAATATTCATGTATTCTTTTATTAGAATTAATTGGATTTTTTAAATAGTTGTCAGTTATAACTTTCTTATTAACCTGTATTAATTGTTTCTTGTATACATTTAGTATTTACGTCTTTCTATCAGTCTGTAACAGCGTAGGTCTGGCTGTTCGTCTGTTTATCTTTTTATTTTACATTCCAGACAGTCTCCTGTGTCGATTGTAGCGTAGCGCGTTTATTTAACATTTCTGCTCAAGTAATTCACCCCTTTGCATTACATTACGGCACACAATTTAAACCTCTAGACGTTAAAATAAATGGAGAATCATGTATTTGGGGGCCATTGGTTTAGAAAAAGTACGAAAATTTACAATGTCTTATGTTTTTGATTCTCGATCTTGCGCAATATGTAATCTGATTATGGAATATTTGAGGTCATGTGATCTTCAACATAAATATTGATTAGATCATAGACCTAATTGTTTCTCTTTAAAATTTGGAACTGCCACTGATTAGAGATATCACACGACGCATCCGAAAATTGCTAAAAAGAAAGAAGCAGGCAGGAAGTACGAAATGTTATTTTAAAATTATCCATGTGTACAATAAGATGCTATATACAAGTTTTCTAGATGAGTTGCATTAAAAAATTTAAATAATTTAGGCCTAGGCCCCCTATGTCATTGAAAATTATTAAACATTAAATTAAACAGTTGTGTTGGCCCTACATATAGGCCCCTAAGCCTCTTCCATTAAATTATTACCGGCTGGGCTATATTTAAAAGACTGTGCAGACTATGATTGACAAATCTGTCTTCAGCACTCTCTTAAATATTGAGCCTATATTGTGGTTAAACTATTTCCAGAGCTTTTTGTTATGTTGTCCCTGTGATCAAACATCTCTTCTCTACATGTGACGTCACATTTAGGCCTACTGTGAGAGGAATAATTATAACTACTTACGCATAACGTTTCTGAAACTCATTCATCTCAGCCATGATATAATACTGTGAAGGCACTTTGATAATTACACGTCCTTAACGTGTGTTAATATTTGCACTAATGCGGTTCCTAAGCAATGTAACCATGGAATCATTTCCCAAAGTTGGCAATTATGACGTCAGCGCACGTCATTGATTTAGCGGTTGCTTATTATGACGTCAGACATTACGTCATCGGTTTCGGTGGCTATCAGCTCACGTCATCAGTTTAGGTGGCGCTCACGGATACGTCTTCTCAATCTAAAAATAGAGGCGTGGCTTCTTCGAGAATACACCTTTCTCGATCTCGTATCGAAGGAGATCTCGCGAGATACAAATGACGTCTTCTATAAGCACGGCATTAGACTGTTTTATGATACATGGTCCATCATCTTTTACAGTCACAGTGCGCATTCAATCTTCAGTCTTTTTGAATCAGAAAGGACAAATTCGAGCATTCGCTTACAATTTAGTAAATCTTCGATTGAATATTTTGAAACTAACATTACTAGAAGTTGTTAATTCTCCTTGCATCTGCGTGTTTCTAAGGCATATGGATTAAGAGCAGTGGCATAGCCAGGAACTTTAAGACGAGGTCACTATCAGAGGGCTGATCAAGGAGAGAGTTTTACCCTCCCATAACGCAGGGATTTGGGTTTTCTCCCACCCCACCCAAATCGCTTCAATTAGATTATCTGGGAAGCGATTTCCTGCAATTTGGGTGACAAAAATCAAATGATTCTCCATCAATTTATTATAGCCTGTATTGCCTAAGGAATAAGCCAACATCATATTTTAGGGGGTGGGGGGTGGCCAAGGAAGGCACTGATTCTCTAGAGTGGAGCGCATGCCCACAGCTTCCCCCCACCATCTCACTCCACCCTCAACCCCCCCCCCCCCCAACCCCCCCCCCCCTCCCCCCCCCTCCCCAACCCCATAGCTATACCACTGGTTAAATGGTCAATGTGAAATAACGATGTAGATACAGTACATTTCAGAAATAACATTACGCTTCCAAAACAAAATAAGTGGGGCTGTTGAAATTATACTAACTAGCATATTTCTGTTTTTGTTTCGGAAACAAATTAGATATTTTAAGAGCGGTATATTGCAGTTTAAGGCTAGTTATTAAATCAGGATATGAAAAATGTCATATGGCTCTCCCGCCCCCACACCCCTCCCCGACCGGGCACACGACGTTGTTTCAACGTTGTTCAACGCTGCATCAGCGTTGAAATTGTCCGCTGGGCGCTAATGAATCTTTGCATGGAGATGGTTCTTAATGTTGACGCCCGGAGTAATAATGTTTACCTGGGCAAGAATTAAATACAACTAGACTGCCGTCGGATGGTGTGCTGACCCACCCGTAACGCTCTATTTTGCTAGTGCACTTATTACCGATCCCGCAGCCTACATATTTTACTCTTTCAGCTGAATTTTGCTCATTCTACCTTCTTGCATTACCGAGTGAACATGTGTATTCCGATGATACTCACTTAGTTACCGTAGTGACCAAGTGGCCTAGATATTTTACCATTCGAGCTGAAAGTTTAACCCTCCCCCGACCCGCCCGTCTTCTCTTTCTCCACCCCCACCCTCCCTCCCTCCCTCCCTCCCTCCCTCTCTCTCTCTCTCTCTCTCTCTCTCTCTCATTTAAAATTAATACAAAAACACCCCACATTCTTAACTTCTGTCTAATAAATAGTGTGGCAGGGAGGTGGTTAAGAACCAATTTAGTAATTTGCAACACCAATTAATAGAGAAAACCCCAGGTTGATATGCAACCGTAGTTTTATACACGTAAAGTAACGATTGCGGCCTCTTTCCGGTAATGATAAAGGCACAATTCACCACGCTACGGTACTTTCAGCTACACGTCACTCAGCGTGGGATGTCTGCCGATGGATGGCTCGTGCCGGGAACATCGCCAGACTCCAATGCACGCGTCCTTCTAGGATGCGCCATAACTCTCTGGAATCTGCACGCCGTGGCGTATGGGTGATTTAATTAATATTGCCCTTTTCAAAGAAAATAAGCACATGGGTAGTCGAGATTACAGTAAGATCAACCATTATGGTTCAGTCCACTGCCCACGTATGCATGATGGCAGAAGAATAAGAACTAATAGGCTATAAATTGCTAGGTTGACCGTAGAGTTAAATAGCGTAGAGTGGCTATGACCCTCTCAAAAGCGAAATTTCAGTTCAATAATTTATTATAGTCACCAAAACAGTATGTTTTTGTTACTAATTCTATTACGTAGTCGAATAAATTATCAGATTAATATAGCCAACACAATTTTATTTCTGATAAAAATATATAAATTATTTTTGTTCAATTTCTATTCCAATTACTAAAGTCCTTTTAGTCCTTTTTGAGGCAGTATATGCACCTGATCGTCTGCGTCAGTTGCATTTTACTGAACTCACGTCACCGGTGGTCGTGACAACTGTCCCAATATGGAAGATGCGCACCCTTCCCGTCTACGCTTATAAGATGTCTATGGGCTTCACGAAACTTTCACGACGAAACCGGCCAAAACCGGCATCTGCAGTGGTCTTAATTGGCACATGTAAATTTGCAGGCAAAGAGAATGATATTTTATAATTTTTATAACTATGATACATTTTCCAGAAATAATCTCTTGGATTGCAAAGCGCCATTCAATAAGCAAATATTCTAATGACTTGACCAAATTTGGCCATTAAAGGGTTAATCCAAGACAGGTTATTTAAACGGACGTCTCTCTATGGTAAAATGCTGATCACGGAAATGGAAGGTTGTTACAAGGTGTTACATCCTCCCAGCCATCTAATCTTCCCCAAATTGCTCTCTAACCAATCTTGTGTCTAACCTTTCTTACCAATCCTTTGTCTACCTTTCTCGACTACCCTATGGGCTTTGATCATGTACATGAGTTATCTATTACTATAAGCAATATTATCTTGAATATTCTGATACTATAACCCCTAATAGCTCAGGTTACTGGGCTGGTATTGGTCCAATATCGGCCCAGTAACCTGCACTTCCAGGGATGTGACTGGGAACTTGTTTCCAATCAAAGTGGATTCAGAATATAGCAGCATGACCTTGAGAGTTGAAATTGGACTTAATGGTTCAGATTTATTCGCAGAGATGTAGGAACGTAGGCCTAATTTGACCGTGGGGCATGGCGCTATGGGATACACTATGAGAGAAGCTAGCCCCTTAACCCCCACCTCACCCTCCTGTTCCTACGCCTATGGTTAAGCATCTATACAGAGAGTGCATGTGTAGTAAATCTGTGTACATTATCTTACTCATCGGATGATTGTTAAAGAATGCACTCATTTATGTTTGGGGTCGTTTTGGTTCATGATCATTATGAATGGTCCCCAACAACTGCCACGCTCATATATTCACTGTAATATATCGTTTGCAGTTTTTGTAGACACATACTACCTGTAATTAGCCCATGCGATAGCGCATTATTTCTGCAAATTTAACACCCAGAGATGTCAAAAGGTATAAGTAGGTGCTCTGCCAGATGTGCGTGATTTGTGTGTTGTGTGTGAAGATAAGTGCAGAAAAATGGCACAGCGATGGTCAGACCATGCATACGTTCACGCACGCGCGCGCACATCGGGTTTGTCTGCCGACACCGCCACACCCCGCGGATTCGTGTAGGCCTACTGACCAAAGTACAATACGGAAGTCAACAGCACAACAATGTAGCTAATCATCGGAAATCACTAGAATGGTTATTTAGTTGGCTGACTATTGCAAGCTTTTGGACAATAACTCTGTACCCGCTGAATATTTTGAAAACAATTTAAGTGAAAGTTGTTGACCAACAACTTTCAGACAAATTGTTTTCAAAATATTCAGCAGGTCCAGAGTTAACCCTCTTTGAAAATGTAGTCTGCAGAAATTCGGCAGGCAGCCAGTTAAAAAGCAACGTTCTCTCCGTATGAGTCAGTTCACATAGACCTGGTGTTGCATGCAACCGGCTTGGTCTCTTGATTTTGACTGAATTTGGATTGACAGCAAGAATCCTATCGCAAATTTTTCAGATTGAGATTGCATGATATCGCATGAAATTTAATTTTGTTATTAGAAATTAAATGTCTACCCGAATCTTATTCTTTCCCAATTTTGACAAAAATTTCGTATCTAAATGCGCGCCAGTGGGCCTAATGAGCTGATGAGGAGTGACAGCTTGTGAAAATCAAATATAACAGGCCATTAGGCCGTATTACTATAGAGGGATCCATTTCAATCTATGCCACGCTAAGCTCCGCCCATTTTTATGCGTTTTGGAATCGATTTGAAACTGTGAAACTTGAATTTCCTGAATCTAAATGGCAAGGTGACTTAAGTAGGCCTAAGCTGTTGCATGTTTTGATACTATAATTTGACTGAGGCATTCAACAGAATGTGTATTAAATTGTCAATTTATCCAAGCCATACAAATCTTATAGGCCTACTTAATGACTGCCTGCCGAATTTCTGCAGGCTACATTTTCAGAGGGTATTTCTGAACCTGCTGAATATTTTGAAAACAACGGAATTTCGATTTCTGTGATGAAGCTTTACGTCATTTTGATTGTGACGTAATTACCTGACTAAATCAGACTAAACAGAGAAGAGGAGCATTTACTGCATATACATGTAAGCATATACTTATTGTTATGGCAACATTTTAAAGGTTGTATCATCAGAAGCCCATAATATTGGTTTTCTGGTATCATCTAAATATCCGTCAAGAGATTATATTGCATCTTGTTGTGCGAGCGATTCAGTGCGTGTGTGCGTGTGTACGAGCGTGCGTGCGTTTCTACAGACATTCATCGTGATATATAGCTGTTGCATGACTCTGAATACTTCCTGGCAGTTTTAGTGGTCTGCTACAATCATTCGTTCGTAGTTCCGCAGATATATTTGCATGCCGCGCGATTCTTCCTCTCTCATCAAACCCCTCGTATTACTGACGGATGAGGGTGGATTGCGGAAACATCTGCCTTCGTGCCGGGACATGCGATCTTCGATCATTTATGGGGAATTATGGCCACGATGATCGGTCTAATGTCGCCAGACTGGCGCCGATAATGCAGAAGGCCACGTGTAACGCAGCATCCCAATCCGATTCAAGTGCAAGCTGTACGAAAGCGAGGGAGAGTAACGGAACCAGATGGACCGAAACACGGATCGATCGTGCAATCAATCAGTCAATATTTAATGTGCATGAAATAACAACAGGCAAAGTGACAAAATTCAGTTTAAAAGATTTTATAGCCCATGGTAAATCGCATACTTGGTGTTGTACAATATGATAGTAGCCAACAGGCGCATAGTTTACAAATCTGATTACTGGATCCTAACCGATTCACTTCAGGTTCTGGAGCCTATATTTAATTAGTCTACTTGGTCAGTGCTTTCTCACTAGAAATGTCTCCATACAATTTTTTCCACTTGCAAAAATTAAATGAGAACTTTTCGGTGTCGAACGGTCGGCTTTGGATAACCGACAGCAAATATTGAATGAGGTCTGATATGGTACTATAGGCCCCCTACCACAAAAATATCAAGTTTGCCGAATGCCGTCCCACTAGTGTAAGATTAGTCCTACATGTTTCAGTTATATGAGTGAAGTGTTGAATATTAGCGCAACAGCCGGTGGCGGCAGGACCAGGAACCAAGCACTCAGACACTACAGAATTTCAATCTAGCTGACATAGGTGTCATGTACATTATAACCGCCTAATGTATTGTTGAGCGTGGAAAATGCTTTGAGAGAAAGTTGTTGCTGTTTGAGGCATTAACAACTTTCAGTCAAACTACTTTAAAAATACACAGACGCTTTCATTTGAAAGCAATTAGCGATTTCCGACATTTAATCCAATTCTGAATGAAAAGGCACTGTACCCTCAACTGTCTCCGGCGTTGCAAAGTTATAACGACGGACCAGCGGGAGGCTGTCAAACGAACACCATCCTCAAAGGCAGCAATAATTACGTATGTGTGAATACAGTCACGTTCTAGAAGTAATTAGCCAATTATGTTGACTATCGGAGGCGACGGGTCACGCCCGCTGAGCCACTTGAAGACTGTTTGATGTTTCTTTGATAGATAAGTTTACGAACTCCATCTTCTCACATATAGGCCTACACCACTCTGATAACGCAGGCCACTGGGCGGGTACTGGACCAATACAGGGCCAATACGGTCCGCTATTGGCCCTGTAACATGTGTTATGAGGGCACTATTTATTTCTATTGGCTATATAATTTTTGTGAAAATACTAAGATTACAGGCCCTAACTTGTAAATCGTGGTATTTGTTCTACGGTTTCTACGTGAAATTATCAGAACGGTCCACGATGCGAGCGAATGCTCATTATGTTCTCGTTTGTGAGTCGGAATTAAGATAGGCGTAAATGTGTAGTACTTATGCCAGTAGACAAGGACAATGGACCTTTTCAAGATTATCCATCCATCATATGACGTCATAATCAACTAAGTGACGTGTATGCTGACGTCATGAATGATTTAATAAGCATGCTGTCGAATATTTTGAAACTAATTTGACCGGGCGCTGCTGCTGTATAGTTTTCTGGAAATTGATAGTCAAGAAGTTCAGGGATCGATCGATCCCAACACGAGCGTGGTGTAGACGGAGTTTAACTAGGGATGGGCGGGGCATAGCTAAAACTGGAAACGTCCATTATCATAGTATTAATAATGATCTTCCAGTAGTGAGATGTACCCAGAGGGCAAGAGACCACGTCATACAGAAATATATACGGATTGAAATTCCACGAGTGACGGGTGTCATAGTTGAAAATATTATACCTGCAAACGACTTCAATGGTTATTATAAATAGGTTATGCGAGGTATTATCGTTGGTAACGATCTCATCAATTGAATGTTTTCGTCAATTGAATGTGGATCCTTTGTGCTGTGGAGTACAACAACACATTTCGACGAAAAAGCGATATGCCGGTATTCATCCTTGGATATGGCGTCCACTTCGTTTCAACAAAAGTTGTACCTCATCCTCCAAATACCGGAGTGAAGTATCAGGTTCTAATTCACATTTCCCGAGTATCCCTCGATGATTTGGCTTCATATGACGTCATACTCAGGTAAGCGGCGTGTATGATGACGTCATAATCATTAAATTATTCTATTAGGCCCGTCTTTAACTCTTAATAGTCCGACACGTTGTACGGATTGTATGTCTCTATTTAATAAACATGCTGTTGAATATTTTGAAACTAATTTGACAGGACGCTGTTACTGCCTACAGCAACAGCGCCCAGTCAAATTAGTTACAAAATATTCAACAGCGGATTATAACGTCATATGACGTCAGATTGATAGATGCGTACTCTGGAAAGGTGAATTGGCGAATAGGTATTTACCCAGCGTTATATGAAGTGGTTATATATTGCGTTATTATTGCAAGAGTCTAATCATTTCTGTAGGTTATCTATTGTGCCGCTTGATTCAATGGTTAAAAAATGTATATTGTTGCAGAAGTAAAGTTGATGAATTATAGTATTTTATTTATGTCTGTCAATAGCTTCCATCCATTTCACTTCTCTTTGAAATTCTCACACCTATGGAGCCGATACAACTGTATAGTATGTATCACCTGCACAAATGCCTGTACATTTTCTCTTTGCACCGATATCGAATTTGATAATTGTCCCTTGCACCATTAACAAATGGGTGCACCGATATCAAATTCGATATTGGTCTCTGCGCCGCTGACCAATGGGCGCACCAATATTGAATTCAATATTGGCTGCTGCGCCACTTGCTGATGTCAAATTCGACATTGGTCCCAGAGGCGTTGCTCAAACGCACACATTCGATATCTATGGACATTGTTTCAATCTTATATCATAGATCCTCTTTAAGAACCATCCTATAACGTCCTGTGTCGCTCCTCCATTAAGAACCAGAGGCCCAAGAGACCTGTATCTCTCACCTGCGCCATAGGCATTTCAACTAGAATGGTCATTAACAATAAGTAGAACTCTAATCAGTTGAGCAGACTTGTAACAAGAAAACAGAGATCATGTTTCTTTATACATATATATATATATAACACATTTTTATGGCCCTTAGTCATCAATATCATGTCTCCAAAATTTCGGTCCAGTCCGTTCAGCGACTCTGGAGACGAAGTCACTTTCATGAAAACAAGGCCGCCCAACCATTTGGTTAATCAAGTTCCCTTGAATAAACTCGGTTCAGCTCGTGCCCTAAATGCTACTTTATGAGTTTTGAATCAATCGCTCAAATCGTTTCGGCAAAGATTTTTAAAGACATTTTGAGAAATCGGCCGAAATCCAAGATGGCCACCGACCCAATTAGCTGATCGGCTTCGTTTGAACAAACATGAATCTCTATGCGTAAGAATGCTTCCTGCCAAATATAATTGAAATTGGCCCAGTAGTTCTCGAGAAGACGTTTTAAATTTCCCATTGCTTTAGTATGGGAGCTTTTGGTGGCAAAACGATCCAAGATAGCCACCAAACCGTTTATCCTACAGTTTCAAAAATTGCAAATTTGAGTTCAGAATAACCAAAAAATGCATATAAAACCAATTTCGGCCTCAAAATCAATCAAATAAAAGAATTCAATATGGTCGCCAAACACGCTATATTTTGATTGCCCCACAGCGGCCATGTTTTTTTACCGATCAACTTCCCTTGAAACAAACTTTAATGGCCCTTAGTCCCTAATCATATCTGCCAAATTTTGGCTCGATCCCTTCAGCGGTCCTGGAGAAGTCGTTTTCGCTACAACTAGGTCAACCAAGATGGCCGCCAAACTATTTGACCATTCAAGTTCCATTGAACAAACGTGGTTCAGCTCTTGCCTTAGATCATATTTCATGAGATTTGCATCAATCCCCCAAGCGGGTTCGGAGAAGATTTTTAGACGTTTCTAAAAATCGGCCAAAATCCAAGATGGCCGCCGGCCCAATTGGCCTATTGGCTTCGTTTTAATAAACTTTAATTCCTATGCTGTAAGGATGCTTCCTGCCAAATATAATTGAAATCGGCCCAGTAGTTCTCGAGAAGAAAACATCTTAAATTTCCCATTGCTTTATTATGGGAGCTTTTAGCGGTAAAATGATCCTTGATGGCCTCAAACGGTTTATCCGACAGTTTCGAAAATTTTTAATTTGAGATCAGAACACCCCAAAACACATACAAGACCAATTTCGGCCTCAAAATCCATCAAATAAAAAAATCCAATATGGCTGCCAAACACGTTATATTTTGATTGGCCCACGACGGCCATGTTTTTTGACGGATCAACTTCCCTTGAACAAACTTTAATGAACCTTAGGCCCTAATCATATCTGCCAAATTTTGGCCCGATCCCTTCAGCGGTTCTGGAAAAGTTGTTTTCACTAGAACTAGGTCAACCAAGATGGCCGCCAAACTATTTGACCAATCAAGTTCCCTTGAACAAACTTGGTTCAGCTGTTGCAATACTAGATGATATTTCATGAGATTTGCATCAATCCCACAAGCGGTTTCGGAGAAGATTTTTAAAGACGTCTCCTAAAATCAGGCGAAATCCAAGATGGCTGCCGGCCAAATTGGCCGATCGGCTTCATTTAAACAAACTTGGATCTCTATGCCCTAGGGATACTTCCTGCCAAATATAATTGAAATCGGCCCAGTGGTTCTTGAGAAGTCGTTTAAAGGAAAAGTTGATGGACGACGGATGGACGGACGATCGCCATGGCATAAGCTCACTTGGCCTTTCAGGCCAGGTGAGCTAATGATATAAAACATTACTTCATCATCTCTAAGTATGCCACCTCCTACAACCTAATTATTTTGTCCAATATATCAAATGAAATGGGTGTCCATTGAAGGTTTACTGATGTCAATGGACATCTTGTGGACTTCATTAGCATTCTGACTGATACACGCTATAGTATGTGTATTCTTACTGTTGAGCAATGATTGTTTTACCTGAGAAGTCAAGGGATAAAATAGTAATCGTGACTCTCAATGTGCAATTAAATGGTATGTACTACTACTACTACCTACTACTACTACTGCTACTACGACGACTACCACTACTTCTACTACTACCTACTACTACTGCTACTACGACGACTACTACTACTACTACTACATTTTTGGAAATACATTATATATGCCTGTCGCAAAAATTGATCAATCTAATTTCTTGCTATGATCACTAGGATCTTTCCAACTAAGTTTCGCCAAAACGCGATCACTTTTATGGAGAACATGTTTTCAATGAAAAATTGTGGAAAATCCAAGATGGCAACAGGAACAATTGAACAATCACATTTTTTTCTGTTACACTACGTGTTTCAGATCTGACAAGCGGTTAATGAGATATTATAAAAAGATTGACAGACAGATGGTCGCCATCAGTGTTTCTCATGGCATCAAAATTGTGTAGGTCCCAGGGACCCCACCCCCTGAAATTTGTGGGTCCCCAGCTGAATTCCAGTGGTCCCAAATTACTGAAATCTGGTGCTCACAAGCAGTATTTCTTATCAATGCTAAAATTAGAGGGTGGACTCGCAACTATGAATTAGTGGTCCCAATTCACCTTTCCAGAGAACCCACCCATCATATGACGTCATAATGAACTGCATGATGTGTACAATGGCATCATAATGAATGACGTCAATAAGTACGTCACAAACGCATATTTGAAGAAGGTCTATGCGTTGTACACATTGTTTGCTTTCACTATTTAATAAATATTCTGTTGAATATTTTGAAACTAATTTGACTGGGCGCTGTTGCTGCCTATTGATAGCCAGGGCATTTGGGGGATCGATCAATCCCAACACGGCGAGGTGTGGGTGGAGCTTAGCTAGTGATGGGCGGGGCATAGCTAAAAATGGAAAAGTCCATTGCTGATAATCGTCTAATGCATGACCTAATGTAGTCAGCATGCAGACTTTGTAAGACTATTTTGGAAATAGTTATCGAGCCAGTCATTTGTCATAAATTTTCAAAAATAGTCTTCTCTTGGTCTGCAAATGGACATTTCTCAAGACCACTGTAGAATCCATTTTTGGCTGATATGAGTGTTAAAGGGTTGATTATATGACATAATCAATTACGTCACATGTAGGCTGACATTATAATGAAAATGCATAATGAATGACATATCTAGCTCCACCATGGACATTGAAATGTCTGTAAAATTGTGTCTTTAATGGATTTACGACTTAATAAACATTGCGTTGAATATTTTGAAACAAATTTGACAGCACCCAATCAAATTAGTTTAAAAAATATTTAACAGCTTCCCTTGAAAATGTAAGTCATGTCTTAAAGAAATAAATCGATTCCAAGTGGCGGATAGACGGCAACAGCGCCCAGCCAAATAGTTACAATGAAAATGGGATTCAGGGAAATTTGAAAGAGGGAGGAGCTTAGATAGAAACGGGCAGGGCATAGCTAGAATTCATGAATCCATTTCCTCACTCAATCATATGACGTCACAATCAACTACGTGACGTGTAGGCATGAATGATTCGAAATACTTCATCTTTAACGCTTAATAGTCTGACATGTTGTACAAATTCTGTCTTTACCATTTAATAAACATTCTGTTGAATCTTCAAAATATTTAGCAGCTTACCTGTAGTTTTCTGGAAATTCATAGTCAGGGAGCTCAGAGATTGATCGATCCAAAAACGAGTGAGGTCTGGGTGGAGCTTAGATAGAGATGGGCGGGGCATAGCTAAAACTGGAAAGGTCCCTTGGCTCCTTCTATCGACAGCAAACAAGACGCAAGAAGAACTTCCGAAATAATACAATAACTTTTATTGTAATATACTTTACAAATCTCTGTACAAAGCCATCTACTTGAGGTTTAAAGCGGAGTACCTAAAGTAAAATCATAATAATGCATTTGCTCTGCTGCGATCTTCCATGGAAAAAATTGATCTATTAAATAAAACAATGTCAATAATTAAATTATCTGCTCGCTAATTCATAGGTGATTAACTTAAAATCTCATAAAACGCTTCATTTACAGATCATACGCTTGAGAAAATAAATATATAATAAACATAACTAATTTCATAATTATAATTATTATATCAATTAGCCATGAAATAAATATAATGTAATTATTAGAGAAATTAACGCTTTCAACTCGAAAGATAAGATATCATAGATTCTTGATGATGTAAGGAATATTCTGTGGAAGATTCTGAAAACATGTAAGGTTACTTTAAAATTGAAATATTTAAATTTTAGTGTTGAAATGTTTAAATATAATTTTAACACTTAACACTCAAGCTGGACACAAATGGCTTCTGCTGTGGTTTTTGAGAAATGTGTATCTGCAGTCATTCTAGTGATAAATATTTTTAAATAATCTCGGCCTATGGCAGAAACAACGCCCAGTCAAATTAGTTTTAAAATATTCAACAGAATATTTATTATATTGTACATCCATCAAAGGCATACAATTCGTCTATTTGACAGAATTTTTTACATTTGTGACAGAGAGTTATACGCCATTTTGATTGTGACATCAGATAATGTGACATATTTTGACTATGACATCAGAAACTTGAGTGACAGATTAAATCCCTCCGCTATAAACAAAACAAAATGCAATTGGCCATTTATTTGTAAGGATCAAGAAAATTGGCATTTTTGATTTAGTGAATCTCTATTTGCAGGCATAGAGAATATTTTTGAAAATTTATCACTAGAATTACTGGCTCGATCATTGAGCCAGGAATTCTAATGATAAATTTTCAAAAGTAGTCTTCTCCTAGCCTCCAAAAGGCAATTCTTCAAGACCATTGCAGAGGCCGTCTTGACTACAATAGGGCTAACTATGTTACTGTCACAAGTTAAATAATTTATCTATGTGCGTGGAAAGTGCTGTTAAACATTTGTAAAATTTGCTTAGTACTGAAATTACTACAAAGCTTTTACTAATAAAAGGATATGTAAAATATATAACCGTATGTCAATTTGTTTCACATACACTGTGGTCAGTCCATTCTGTATTACTCATTACCATAGCAATGAGAAAATAACAACGGTATACCGGTATATTTATTAACCCTTTAATGGTCAAGCTGGCCATAACCGGCCTCTGCAGGTCTTGATGAATGTTCATTTACAGGAGACTATTTTTGAAAATTTACCACTGGAATGACTGGCTCAATAATTGAGCCCATCATTAGTGCTAAATTTTCAAAAATAGCTTTCTCTTGGCCTGTAAATGCTGATTTACTAAGCAAAATGTTCAATTTTTTTTTTTGAAATCTTGACCATTAAAGGGGTAAGGACGAATTGCACCAAAGTTTACATTAACATTTCATTAAAATAATAAAATATTACTGTTCTTGTACACAGTATTATCAAAAACATTTAAATTTAAAAGATTTTTAAAGTAAATAATTTAATTACTTTCAGATCTCAATAAATTTGTGAAAAAGATATTTATGAAAATATTATAATACAATGCCACAGTCTGCATATCGAGCCCTATGGGTCTGCTCCAGTTGTCACAGGCCACACACCTGACACCATATGAACCACTATGTTGTGGTATCCTCTGCCGGTAAGGCTTGACAAACAGCATGGTAAATGTTACGTGAAAGACCACCTGTCTCAGAGAACCACCTTTTCACACTAGATCACAAGTGACTCATATTTTTAAATCTTTTAACCCTTACTAATCAGATGTTAAAATTTTCAAATTAAATTAAAAGATGAACCAGTGTAGACAGCAACATCATCCACCAAAATAGTTTAAAGATGTACACCAGTTTAATTGCTATTAACACAGTAAAAGATAGAATATTGTCATCAGAGTGATAAGGGTTAAGCCTCAATGCTATTCAAGAAAATTTAATTTCTCTCAGAAAATCTCCGTTTGCAGACCAAGAGAAGACCATTTTTCGTTCTCGGTTATTGAGCCAGTCATTCCAGTGCTAAGTTTTCAAGAACAGTTATCTCTCGGTCTGTAAATGGACATTTCTCAGGACCAATGCAGAAGCCATTTTTTTGCGTCTTGACCATTAAAGGGTTAAACACTACAAATCAGGAATAACAAATTTCTTTAATAATCGAAGAAATATTTTCCTGAAGATTTTAAAACTAATTTTACTGGGAGCTGGTGCTGCCTTAGGTAGCACCAGCTTTCAGTCAAATTAGTTTCAAAATCATTCAACAGTTTACCTGTATAATTGTCCTGAAATCGAGATTGAGATTCTGGTACTGCAGGCACTGGCAGTTCAAGGGTTAAATGAGCTACTGTCTTTAGTCGCCACTTTCTCGTGCTCACTATAAACGTAGTCCTCAAAGACAGGTTGATTAATATTTACATACAACTCACTGCTATAACAATAACGTATGTTAAGTATGAAATAGTTGTTAAATATACCTTGAGTTAGGCACTATCTGTGAACGTCACATGGGAATAAGACAGGTATGAAAGCAATAATATCAAGGTAAATGATTTTCGTGGAATCCGAAGGCGCCTAGTTACTAATACCGGTACTCAACAAGGTATTGCTGAATTTTACATTATATATATATAATTGAACAATATATAATATATATATTATTTTGGGATTAAAATAGGTATGATAACTGCTGATTATTTTCAAAACTGTGGTGTTGAAAGCTGTCAATGACCAGCACAGCAACATCAGAATTTCCAAAATGAACACCAATAGATAACAAAATGATATTTAGACAAAGCAATAAAAAAGTAAATCATCTTTTGATAGGAAATTTGAGAATGTTCCAAACTTCCAATCTACTCACATACAAACTTAACCTTTGACCTTATTTCAGATGAGATAAACGTAAAAGTCGACATCTGATAAGACAACACCTTTTAAAATTACTCAGCTTAGGCCAGTATCTCTAACTCCTCTGCTAAATGATTTATCCTATGATTCACATAATCAGGTAGCATAACTATCCAATGAAATGCTAATTGTTGTATTTCCCCCATAATACTGAGATTCAGCACTGAAAGGGCAGTATGCGCTATATGTTCAGTGGGAAATTATGTAGATGATATGTATTTAGTTTCTATGAATGCCATTTATTTATTTATAATTATTATAATTATCATTAGTATTGATTTTATAGTTGGTCATATGTATATTGGTCATTATAGATGCTCTGGTATTAAATGTGGACATGTATTCATTTAGGTACATGGTGAATAATCAGCATTAAGTGTCCGAGTGCTGAATTTGTACAGACAACGTGTTAAATTTTATCCATGGTATATAACTCTGGACTGGATGAATATTTTGAAAACAATTTGACTGAAAGTTGTTGGTGGCTACCTAGAAACAAAACCTTTCTTTACAGTCACTAACCACGCTCTTAATAGAAATGTCACAGTACACAATGCCACTGTACACGTAGTTATTTATTCAATTAATTTGAGAACAATAGGTCGTCTTGACAACATAACACTAATTGGAAAAGTAATTAGGAGAAAAATTGCACTTTTTACCTTATAATACAAAAATGAGATCACTGCAATGGCACAACATTGTAAACATAATGGCAGGGGGTTGGGGTGGGAGGAGGCGGGGTGGCAGAAATTACAACATAGCAATGCAATAATCCTATGTTCTCAAGTTCAATAATTCAATAAATAGATATATAATTATACGTATTTAATACATGTTTTAACTATATAAAATAACTATATTAATATTCAATATGACGGAACCATGTAATGAATATATTACATATTTACATGCTATATTGCTTAATGATAACCGTAACTATATACAATTATTTACATCAACAAACTCTGACATAGGACGCACACACGGGCGCATGCACGCACGCACACACACACTTCATTCTACGCGATAACAGGAATTAAGAGTCCTACCATTTAGAGCCCAACACTATTGACTTCTGACAAGTTTTTGCACATAAATGTGGTTCACCTTTTTACACATGTTGATGGGCTGTTGCTGTCCATGGCAGCAACAACTCACAGTTAAATTGTACCAAATATTCAGCAGAATGTTTATTAAATGTTTAATTCACCACCAAAGACATACAATTCATATTGCTTTTTGATTTCCATGAGAGAGCTGTCATTTTGATAGCGACAGTAGCCCTCACGTGACGTATTTGACATCAGAAGCTTGAGTGGGAGATCTGATCCCTCTATTCCTATTACAACTGGTCTCAGAAGGTACTGCCACTTATTCATATCATCAGTTATATACAGGTGGATATATGGGCAAAAACTGAACTGCTTGTATCCCATACAAGTGCCTCGATAAAAATCTCATAACTGTGGATACCTAAACAATCATATCTGCTTAAGAGCAGATGCAAGAAAACCATAAGCAATTTTTGGGTAATAGCTTCACTCTGACATGATGAGTAATTTATAAACTAAACCTCAAATTATCCAGCTCCTCTGTAATGTTTTAAAAATTACATACTTAATTAATGATGCCGCTCAACATAACAACAACAACAACGTGTCTCAGAAAGACTTGTTCCCTGAATACACTTTTCCCACATTGAAGTCAGTACGCCTGGATTCCCCTAAATTCATGCGGAGAGCATGTTTGCTGGTTGGTAAAGTGTTAGACAAACAGCTGGACTGCGTTGTGTTACTATTACAGTAAAAGGCCCGGCATTTTAAAGATTTCATATGATAAACTACAATCACAATATTATTGAAGTTATACATCATTGGAAGGCTCATCCAATTTTCTAAACATTTTTGTATTAATCTTTTTATTTTGGTAAAATTTTCACTGAGTTATTTGCATATATATAATACACCATTGTACCTGGATTTAGTAAATCAAGCAGACAATTGGGTGTGTTTTAAACTTATAATTCGCTTGAGAAAATTTTTTTAAATATAAAAATTAATACAGAAATGCTTAGAAAATTGAATGAGCTATCCAATGATGTATGATATTAGGCAAAAATAAAACATAGTTTCGTTTCCTGTAAACCTCCCGGGTGAAATTTGTCTTTGTTTCCACCCGGCCGGGAATAAAAAAAAAAATTTTCTACCCAGCATAAATGTTAAAACATGCATACATTTGTCAAACTATACAAATTACAATGTTTTAATGTCATTTGTATGCAATATGAATCCATTTTGCTAATTGTGACATGAAAAACATAACAAATTTGGCAATTACAACCATATTTAATTGATATATGGTCAAATATCTGGAAACCAAATATTTATGACCTCTTTAAAATAAATTAATAATTTAAAAAAAAATTAATTTCCTACCTCCCTACTGAAATCTTTTTTCTACACCCGGTTTGCAAGAAACAAAATCTTTTTTTATGGATGGCCTTATGATCATACTTCTTCACATAAACATGTATCTGAACCTAATAGTAAAGTAATACTGTTCGCGCACGCAGAAACAGCCCCCCGGACAAATTAGTTTCAAAATATTCAACCGCTTCCCTGAATAGTTCCCTTGAAAATTAGATTCTGTGATGTCAGGTTTCAGTTTTAAACCGATTTCAACACGCATAACAAGGTGGGTGGAACTTAGTTAGAAATGGGCGGGGCATAGCTAGAAATGGCTTCGTCTATTTCTATGCAATGCACTAACTGTGACAAAAATCACTGGCCAATACTTCATATATATATACACACATTCAGCATGAGAAGCAAAATGTGTTTTGTAATGTAATATGGTTAAATAGGCCCGAGTTAACCCTTTAACATTCAAGATGCCCAAAAATGGCTCCTGCAGTTGTTTTTGAAAAGTTCACATCTGGAATGACTGGCTCAATAACTAAGCCCATCATTCCAGTGATACCTTTTCAAAAATAGTCTTCTCTTCTTCTGCAAATGGATATTTTCTATGAGAAAATTTTAATTTTCTTGAACAAATTTGAGGGTTAATAATGAGTATCAAAGTCAATCGGTGCCATTGGTAACGGTCATACATCACCATAGCAACATGTGGCTTCTTAGAGATCTTCACTGTTGTCAAACATATTTACATTATTCACAGAATAAAACATTTACTATACAACACAGTCAAACACATCTTCGATCACCACCCAATGTACTGCCCGTAATGTGCTCACTAACGACAGGTGATATCTTAAACGTTTATGCACAAGCCGGCCACAACTGGTCTATATGATGGTTTTGAGGAATGTCCATTTACAGGCCAAGAGAAGACTATTTTCGCAAATTCACCACTGGAATGCCTGGCTCGATAACCGAGCCAGTCATTCCAGTGGTAAATTTTCAAAAATAGTCTTCTCTTGGCCTGCAAATGAACGTTCAATAAGAAAATATCAACATTTTCTTGACCAAATTTGACTCTTAAAGGGTTAATACAGGTCAGGTGCCATAAGATAGGTCTTTTGAGGTTGAAAACATGGTGGTTCATTAAGACAGGTGGCTGTACAATCACCTGACTTTACCATTTAATACTCAAATTTGTTTAAGATGATTCAAATTTTCTCATAGAAAATGTCAATTTATAGACCAAGAGAATATTTTTGAAAATTTACAACTGGAATGACTGGCTTCAGTTATCGAGCCAGTCATTCCAATGGTAAATTTTCAAAAATATTCTTCTCTTAGTCTATAAATGGACATTTCAATAGACTACTGCAGAAGAATTTTTGCCAGCTTGAGTGTTAAAGGGCTAAAGAACCTTCATCATTCGGTACATGTGGAAAGATCATATATAGATCCAGGTTTAACTGTACTAAATAACAATAATATGCACTATTTTATCTCTTCAAAATATACCATAAATATTAATACATCTATTCATCATCATCCGTCTCGCTCTCGATTGGTGGGTCGATTCCAGTCCGTAACGTTACTTGAACATTTCGATTTAAACTAACTGCCGGGAAGAAGACACCGTGGAGATTTCTAAAAGCGATGGGTCCGTGTGGCTCGTCATTAACGTAGTAAGTGAGCCGATGTTTATTGAGATCGAGGAGAATACCGATGATGCTACCCTGTTTGATTCCGCCGTCAGTTCGATTAGTGTGCTTGTCAACGTGGACAAACCAGCTTCTCTGATGATCGATGTACATGCTCCACGCTTTGTCATCCTTACCTGTAGGCACAACAAAATAAGGAACACCATAAAATACAACGCAGTTGATAAATAAGTTAACACGTTTCCAAAGCAAAAACAGAGCCATGTTTGTTAGTACAATTTTGAACACGATGTAAGAAATGTTCTGTTGAATGTTTTGGACATAATTGGATTGTAAAACATAGCTGCCCAGGCAGCAATGTTGAGGCAGCAATGTCGTCCAATCCAATTATGTTCAAAATATTCAACGGTACATCTTACTTTGTTTTGGAAATATGTTAAGCTATTTCTGAGTTCTGTACATGGCAATTATGACATAACCTGATTATGGATGAACTGGCGGTTTTCAGTATTCCATTTCCAATCGTGTGATAATAGTGTGTTTATTTTGAAAACAGTTTTGCTGGAAGCAGCCAATTTCTTGACACAGTTTTCAAAATAAGAACAAGTACTCCTCCAATAACTCCTATAAAATATGGATTTAACACCCAAGCTGGCCAAAACAGCTTCGATCGGATGTGGTGTTGAGAAAAATCACCATTTGCTAAACAAGAAGACTATTTTTTGAAAATTTACCACTGGAACGACATAAACGAGCCAGTCATTCCATTGATAAATTTCCAAACACAATCTCTTGGCCTGGAAAGAACCATTTTTTATGAGACAATAGAAACTTTCTTTAACAAATTTGAGCTTCAAATGGTTTAATGACAACATTCAGATAGAATTATTATGGATGGACAACATGACCTCTTGGTAAGATTACAGACTGTCTCCGAGAAAATGACGATGCAGGATAACTTGACTGATCAGGTCTAAGTAACTGAAGATAAGATCATTTCATTATTCTTAAACAATTATTCTTGACAGTGGGCTTGCATGAGGAGAATTAGCCCGGTAAGCAGTGACCACAATGGATGCTAATTCGCCGAGAACTCTCACATTTTCTCTATGACTGACAACATCACAACCCACCCAATCACAAACTTCTGGTGGTCAACAATGACATTCATCAGTTGACCTGTTAACATCTCCCTCTAAAGTCTGGTTATAAGCTGAGAAAGGTTGGTCAATATATCTATGCAATCAAACTGGACCAAGAGACCACCACTTGCCTTCAGATGAAAACATACAAGAAAATCATTCATCAAGGCAATCTGGGGAGGGGGGGGGGGGGTAGTGTTGCACGATTTTTCGATTAATCATGATTATATAATTCAAAATGATCGTGGACGATTATAAAATGAAATAATCGTATAATCGACATGTTGAAATTTTTGTTAAGGCACTTTTATGCTTGTGAAACTCTGTTAGCATTACCAATCATGGAAACAAACATCCGGCTATCAGCCAAATGTGTGAATGATTAAATAAACTAAATAAATAACTGATTTGTTTGTATTGACTCATGATTAGTTTTAGATGAATAAAGATTGTTCACTTCATCGCTATTTGTCATTGTTGTTGTAATCACACACGCGTATCCCGCATTCCCCATTCTCTGAATAGCTATGCGCTAACGGTCTTCCCAAAAAATTCTAAAACTGATACCACGGAAACTCAACGCATTTCCTCCCGTAAAAATTCTCACCGCCTACGCCTATGTTTAATATATATCTCAAAACATCACTGGGAAAGTGAAATTATTTGATTTGAGTGCCTAAATATTGCGTATCCTTTAATAAAGGTCATTTATTACATCAAAATTAGTCCAAAATTTGATATAAAATGGCGTCGCGAAAAAAATACAAATCACGTGATTCGCCTCCAATTGAAGAGTTTATTTTAGAGCGAGTACTCGGATATAAATATTCTGGAATCGGGGACTCGGAACTCGGGAATTTCTATATATTATCATTGTGCGATAGGAACTGAGTATTATACTGATCTGAATAACGGGTAACCGTTTGATAAACTCCCGTTAGCGTATATCTCGCGAGAACACGCCGCCTCCCATCGCAAAAGAGCCTCTGGCTCGCCAACTTAAGAAGCCGGCTATATTGTTGTTCGTAATAATTCAATTTGGATCATTTAATGTTGATCAGCGTTACAAAATTGATGCACATTTTCTCCCGTATTTGTTTGTTACATAAATTTGGTCTTAAAATATATTTGTAAGGAAGCTATTTAATCACGCCAAGACTGTTTTAAGCGCATTCTGACTACAAAAGTGTGGAATAAACTTTATTATATCTTGAACACACGTGGCCTACTATTAGTATTAAGCTAATAGGTGGTCAAGATTTACAAATCCGAGTCCTGTATTGACTTCTAGAGGGGCCGGAAATGTATCAGGGCAGAGATTGGTCTGAAGTAGACACACCCTGTGACACGATTGTTATTATTATACACGCTATTCTTACAAATTATCCTATACAATCTGCTGAGTTAGGGGTGGGCATCTAATACAGAGTTTTGCCGTTTTGAAACTGCTAAGAAATCATTGGAGTTCATATGTCAAAGTTATGGGTGGGCTTCTATTAGAGCATAGGCTATAATTACGCGAAATATGGTACCTTCCATTTTCCATCTAGAAAAATGTGTATACATTCCTTTGTTTGCAATCAGCAACTGGCGTATTCTGTCCATGTATGTATACCCATGTGCCTAATAATAACGTCCTCTAAGCAGCATTGATGTAGTTAATATAGTTCATGATTAATCATATAATTGTTATTATTTTTTCGAAATGATCGCGATTATGAAAAGTGAATAATCGTGCAACCCTAGGGGGGTGTGGTAACAAAAACAGGCTGTGGCCACAAAGGCCAGTAGTCCCTATGACCGCTGCAGTCTGCATATCATTAATGCTATATTAACCATATAGTAATCAAGTTCGGGCAAGAAAATCTAAATATTTGCTTACTGAACATCTATTTGCCGGCCAAGAGGCGACATTTTTTGCTAATTTACCACAGGAATGACTGGCTCGGTAATCGGCAAATAGGCATTCCTCAAGACCACTGTGAAGTGAGGCTGGTTTTGGCCGGATTGATCGCAGAAAGCATAAGACATATTTGAAGCAAGTCCTGACATAAACCAGTAAAACAACATCCCTGTATCTTACCTAACAGTTTATCCTTTGCGACGTCATACCGAGCGATGCCAAATGCTGGATCTGACTGACTGTCATAGCGGTCAATTATCCACTCCCAATAATGAACACCCTTTGAGAAGCCAACAGCGGCCAGAGCCACACGAGGTTCATAGCTGTTCGTGGTCACCGTTAGGCACGTATTGGAGAAAATTACATCAGGGAGAGCCGTAATTTGATCCAGCGTGAACCAGGCGACTGTAAGACAATCATAACATAGAGAACAATATTCGTGAGGTAGTCTAACATAGATAACAAAACACTTATTAACACCTTAAGTGTTGAAATTCCAGTTTCTTAATTTCAAGACAGGAATGTTGTTGAATATTTTGAAACTAATTTGACTGCAAGCTTGCTACTGCCTAGGCAGCAACAGCTCCCAGACAAATTAATTTCAAAATATTCAGAAGGCTGTTCCCAATGTCATAAGGAATTCATGGTTTCTAGTCGATGAGAGTTAAACAAGGGTGTGTAAAGTCAAACCTGTTAATAGCCAAACTTCCTGAAGAAAATGAAAAAGTTCTATTTCCAGACAAAAGAAAATAATATGTTAGAAAACATCCCACAGTGGAATGACTACTGGATCAATTAAATACCGAGCCAGACATTCTGGCAGGAGATTTTCTAAAACAATATATTCTTGGTCAACAACTGGCCATGTTTCAAGGCCATTGTAGAAACCATTCTGGCCGACTTGAACATTATTTAAGAGTAATGTTTGGACCCTGAATACAAATTAACCAAATGCTGTATGACATGCCTATAGGACCACAACATGGTGACTCGTAAACAATGGTATTCAAGACAGTCTTCTGTAGTGATTGTGTCAATTTGCAAACCACTGGAAAAATGTACAACTGGAATGACTGGCCCGATAACCGAGCCAGTCATTTCAGCGGTAAATTATCAAAAATTGTCATCTTTCTGTCTGCAATTTTATGTTTTCTCAAGACCACTGCTAGAGGCGTTTTTGGCCAGCTTGAGAGTTAAAGCGTTAAAACATCTAATTTAGTATGTACCATGTAGAGGAAATGGCAGGTGTTAGAGAATGACTACTTATACATGGGATTTCACACACGATCTAAAAGCTTTCTTACTTCCTAAGCAAGAATGGCTTCTTATTCTAACACTTGTTTTGTAAAGGTGAAATATACACTCATTAATGGCACACCACATTTCCAGCCATATGAACCAAAGCCAGGCAGGTGGAATGTGGGTGGGATGGGGGTGTGTGTGTGCGTGCGTGGCTGTTACTGGTCCACATGCACATTTTTACCGATATATTATGATGTGCAATAGGTAACATGCCAATCACATAACTACCTCTATAACGTCCAATAAGTAAGAATTAGAAAAGCCACAATTATGCCACAAACTAAAGCCAGCATAGTGGAAGAAACCACCGCATACCAAATAAAACAAATATGTTTACGATGTAACAGATATTTTGTGTAAATATTTTTAAAGTAATTTGGCTGGAAGCTGACATTGTCAGCTTCCAGTCAAATTACTTTCAAAATATTCAACAGTTTATCTGTAGGATTATTATAAAGTTTAGATAACAGTGTAGCAGTGGTTAAATTTTACATCTTTCAAGCAACATTTTATAAGTGTCTAGACTGCACGTGGCCGACATTGCAGAATTCTACTGCCTATCTTGACGGATGTGCCGATGTTCAATAAGCACCCATCATCAGTACAACAGACGAGCAAAACCATTTATCAAGCAATGACAACCACAACTACACATTCAAGATGGTCCCTAGACTCACTGACTCGCCTGTCAGAAATGTACGAATTAGAACCAGCTTGTCCCTCATAATTCTACCACTGCCTCTCACTACTACGCATCATGCACTAGTCATAATCACTTGATGCGGGGAATAAATTTTTGTTGATGGCTTCATCACATGGCAAAATGTGGCATTTTTTCAACAAACAATGATATACTTGTTACTGGAGAGTATTTTGAGTAATACATGTATTTAGAAATAAATTGTCGACCAGAGATTAGAATATCGTGGCAACATTTATAGATTTATATATATATTTTTTATGCTTTCTTTACAACATAGACTATTATATGAAACAGCTCAGCAATTTGTCCTACCAGTTGTCATTGTAAAATTGATTCAATTTTAGAGTGTGTATTCAAGCAACCTGTGGCAAAATTAACAAGTTGCATAAAAATTAAATATAAACTTTCAACAAGAGGTCCAAGGGGCTTGTATCGCTCACGTGGAAATATTGGCCACAAGCACAACCGAACAAAATGAGATGACCACTGAAAAAATTTACCAATCTAATTTCTGTGAAGATGGCTGAGCCAAATTTGATTAAAATTGGCCCAGTGGTTAATAAGTAGTCTTTTATTATGATTTTCTCAGAAATTTTCCGAAATCCTAGATTTGACCACCAAACACACCAAATTTTGATTGATCCAAGGCAGCCATGTTTCTTTGCGAAATTAAATGTCCCTTAGGCCCTAATTGTATCTCCCAAATTTGAGCCCAATCCGGTTAGCGGTACTGGTGAAGTCGCTTTCATGAAAACTAGGTGATCCAAGATGTCCGCTGAAACATTTGGCGATGAAAGTTCTCTTAAACAAACTTGCTTCAGCTGATGCTCCAGATGAGGTTTTGAAGCAAACCCCCAAGTGGATTCAGAGAATATTGTTAGATGTTTCTAAAAATCGGACAAAATCCAAGATGGCTGCTGGCCAAATTGGCCGATCAGCTCACTTACAAAACTGGATCTACGTTTCCTTAGGACGCTTCCCACCAAATAACTGAAATCGGCCCACTGGTTCTTGAGAAGAAGTGGTTTAAAGAGAAAGTTGATGGACAGATGGACGGTCGCCATGGCATAAGCTCACATGCCTTTCAGGCCAGGTGGGCTAATAAAATGCATTGTCACAAAGGTAGGTTAGTAACGCAATATACAAACAGACTGAAGATCAAATTTGAAAAAGTTAACACACTATGCTATTTTCTCTTCACCCAACCCACATACATAAATATGATTACGTTTCTAGGTGTGCATAGACACATGCACACACAAACACACAGAGAGCTAGAATTGAAATCAAGAAAATATAATCCAGTCATTGTGAAACAAATATATTCTTTTATACATGAAAAAATCAAAAGAGCAATGTAATTCTTGCATTACCTCAATGTGGAATCAATAGTTTCTACTAAAAGTCATGCCAGACAAGCAACATATGTCGAACATTTGTTCATCTCGCAAAATCAACAATACTCCAGCCACCTTACTACAGAAACAAGCCACTCAGGTACGCAATTGGAAAATACCACAACTAATAACATATACTCACTTTACAAAATACAGTCACTATTTTATTGATTTCCAAGTGTAATATTCCCGTATTCTTAAGATTGGCCCTTCTTGCATGATAACTGGTGATTATTTTGAAAATTACTTTTACTGTTAGCTGAAGCAACAGCTCATAGAAACACCGTTGAACCCTTTACTGGTCAAAATTCACCAAGACAATCAAAATTGTGTGTCCATTTGCAGACCAAGAAGCCAATTTTTGAAAATTCACCACTAAAATGGCTGGCTGGCTCGGTTATCGAGCCAGCCATTTCAGTGATAACTTTTCAAAAATTGGCTTCTTGGTCTGCAAACGTATATTTCTCTCAACGCTAGTACAGGCACACGTGCACATAGACACACATGCGCGACACTTGCACGCACACAAGCAATCTTGTTGATTAAAATGATAAAACAACTCGATCACCCAAAAACTTCGAACTCAAAGGATGATGAAGAAAACCTGTTGTCAATCAAGGTTTATACAGATTTAGCAGTTCAATTCTGTTTGTTAATTTTTAGTTGCGTCTCGTAATAGGTCTGTCTATCTGTCTGTCTGTCTGTCCATGATTTGTCTGTCTGTAAAATTTTTGACATTTCTGATAAAGCTGCTTACTATATTACGTTCGCACTTGTTTTTGTTGTCATCAACTCCCGTTCACACACATTATTTTGGTAATGGTTATATCGCAGTTACTGACAAAGCTTGGCCTGCAGTTTGGTTTCAGAATTGCACACTAACACGCATGTACACACACATGGACGTACGCACGCACATACGCACGCACGCACACATCTAAATTTTATTTCATTATAAGGTGCAATAATTTCAGGATTTATTTTGAAGTCACACTGTTATGTAAACGACAAGCTACTATATACTAACACGCAAGTAGACCTACAGAGTATATCGCTCTGAATTTACCTCGGTTCAGGAAATTGAAAATTAGCAGATAACATAAATAAACAAGTCATAGATACATATGCCAGCTACATTGATGTGCTCTACAGAATACCCCAGAAATAACTTATCATGTTTCCAAAACAAAATAAACCATACTGTTGACTATTTTTTAATTTAATTTGATTGAAAACCATAAGGCAGCAATGGCTTCCAATGAAATTAAGTCAAAAATAGTGAACAGAACATTTTGTACATTGTGTTCAAAATTGTACTGTTTAAAAACATGATAAGTAATTTCAGAGCTGTATTGTAAGCCAGGTATAATCTGGCATCATAAGATTCCAGACACCCTAATCACCAGGTACTATCAGTCAACCTCAGGTGTTAGCTAATATATCTGTTTATGTTTCCAACTCGATGCGTTTATGATCTCTCAAGGATTTTTAATGTCAGGAATCTATCTAGATCTGGTACACAGGTAGGTATACATATGCAATAATTCATACCTGCTTACCGTTCTGCTAATAGGGAAACCTAACTATTTCTATCTGTGTATACAAAGTATCATCCTTAAGGCGCTCACACGCAGTGGTGTTAGCCTATGATCTTGATAAATAATACCCCCTAACCCTTGGGCATTACAATACAATATCTTAGGCACCACAAGCATCACCACCCACTATGATGCACACAATTGATTCATAATTTAGGTTAGGTAACCTGAACAACACCATCAACAAGTGAAAACTGCAGCCTGTTCGAAAGTGAGAGCTCTACAAAATTTGCTAACTGAGCTAGTTATTTCAGTGAAAAAAACAAAACCCAAGAACATCTCTTGTTCAACAAAGACATTTTCTTAAATTTTCTTGAACAAATTTCAGGTTTAACTTTTAGGCGCAACCTTTTCACCAATAAATTCCCTGCATCTCAATTCTCGGGGCAAACAAACCTGTTGGATATTTTGAAATTAATATGACTGAAAGCCATTGCTGCCTTAGCCATTAACGTCTTCCAGTTATATAAATTTCAAAATATTCAAAGGAATATACATCGCAAAGAATCTACTTTTTCAGGGATATGTTGTTGAAAGGGTTAAGGCATATGGGGTGGGTTTTCCAACATCAAAATGTCGCCTTGGCTGTCACTTTGCTATTGCGAAATCATTCATACAGACCAAAGTCATTACAGTAGTCTAATAGAAACTACCAGAGTGAAAACAGACCAGCTGATCACCTATGTCACCAGGTGGTTTCTCCAGGCCAAAAACTTTATCAGCAACACTCAGGAACTAGCCACAGATTTGTAAACCTACCTCCCACGATAACAGACCTCTGCTTCGAACCAGCTTATCTAACGCCTTCACACCCAGATCTCCTGAGAAAACATTATGTTTTCATGCTGAACAACACCTGAGCGCTCATCCACCACCCCACCCCTTCACCACATCACTTTTCGAAAGAAATCGACTACTGTGTTGATTAGTAAACAAAAGATGATTTGTACCCAGTACACCGAATATATACATTTTATTTAATCTATAAAAATCTTCTATCAATAATATATTGGATTTCAGTATTAACTCCAGCCACCAGGGAAAAATAATGTAAACAAAAGTAAGCGTTATTAATAACATTATTCATATGAAATCTAAGGAACTAATCATGAATTAAGATGAATACTTTGAGAATAATCTAACCTATAGTTGTTGCCGCTAAAAACTGAAAACTTTCAAAGAAATCGCTTTCAAAAATAATCAGTAATCTTCTAACTATGGTTTAATATCGCTAGAGCGCTTACATATCATATATGAACACATAGAATGAAATAGATAAATTCTTCAAATCTTAACAACAAACAGCCTATTAGAAACCCACCCAGCCCCACCATTCACTCACTACCTTCCCGGGAGCTCTCCTCAAAGTATGTTTACCTGACAGCTAAGACAGAGCAGTATTCTCACTTCAGCAGATTAAGGCTCAATAATCCGCAATCAAATGGATTAAGAGGATTACTCCCTATGCCTTTCAAGTGTCAAATTAATAAAGCCTTATATTATCAATAGCAGATTAAGCATGTTTTAAGCGTAAACATTTGTAAACTCTCAGGCTAACTTCGTGTTAATTTTGATCAAACTGACTTAGAGACAGTTTACTAGTTTGTAAGCTGGATTAGGTTGAATAAGCCATATTCTGAATGTAAAAACTACATTTAATACAAAATCTGTTGCACGTCTTAGTTTCTAAAACAATGATCAAGCTGTGCAGTACAGCTCATAAATAGGTTAACCCCCGGAAACATGTCAGTAATAGTACATCTTCCAATCTAATAATGTTCAAAGTATTCAACAGTACGTTTTATTTTGTTTTGGAAATATCAGAGGTATTTCTGAGCTGTACCATACTGTATCATCGCTCTCGTAAAGGAAAGGCTGTATTCTATTTAACCATTTAACCCTCGAATTTGTTAAAAAAAATTTTAATTTTCTCACGGGAAAATGTCAATTTGCAGACCAGGAAAAGACTATTTTTGGAAATTTACCACTGGAATGCCTGGCTCGGTTATCGAGCCAGTCATTCCAGTGGTAAATTTTCAAAAATAGTCTTCTCTTGGTCTGCACATGGAGATTTTTCAAGCTATTTTTGGCTGATATGAGTGTTAAAAGGGTTAATAGGCTAGGTGAAAGAAAAGTGGACTTATTTGGTCTGCCTGTCTGCCTTCTAGCCAGCCTGCCAGTCACCCAGAAACGTATTATCGGTATATGTATAGGTCATGGTTTTATAGTCTGCTTCCACTCGTGTGCTCAGCCGACTTTCTAACTTTATCCCAACATTTCCAACTTTCTATTATCTGAAAGCATGATTCTACAACTACTGCTTTGGTATCGATCCGAAAATCAAATCTGTCAAATTCTTATAGTATAGCTCACAATGAGATTAGTTTCAAAATATTCAATAGAATATTCCTTACATTATAAAGAATTTGTAATTTCGTGTTTGTACGGGCTAACGCGTTAATATGATAAGCCAGACAATACATTTTACAGATTACAAATCGGCATTTTGGAAAACGCTTTGCTGAAAATTGTTATCATTTGAAATGGAATGAAATTTAGGAATATGTAAGCTAAGCAGCCTGGGGGAGGGGGGGGGGGGGTTGTCAAGTTCACTAGATGAGCACAGAATCATATGGTAACCATAGAAACCATGACAGATTTCTGCAATTTCAACGAGCAAAGATAGTTCTGAAGAATGGATCGATGTAGAAAAATGAACAGGAAATGGATTATAAGCAGCAGCAATTGTTGGGTGTTGAAGGGTTGTTAGTGATGACAGGGAGACGTGGGTGGTGGGAGGGCGGTGCGGGTAGTGATGATAGGGAGATAGGTGGTAACAACAGCAAGTGCAGGAGAGCGGGATTGATTACAGGGATATCAGCAGAACATCTGGATAATGAGCAGAGGTTACAATGCCAAAATACCTGTAACCACGGTCTATATTTAAAATGATTAATCTTTTCATTCACAGCTAAATCGCTATTGAATATTTTGAAAACTATTTGACTTAGTTTTTTGTGTCTAAAGTTGTTCATGCCTAAGAGGGCAACAAATTAGAAATTTAATCATTCAAACTGTTTTCAAACTACTTACTGGTTTTAACCCCTTCACCGACAAATCCTTGAAAACGTATATTCTTTACTATATAAAATTTATTCTGTTTAATATTTTGAAATTAATTTGAATTGCAGTGCCTAAGACAGCAATGGCTTTCAGTCAAATTAATTTCAAAATATTCAACAGTTTTCCTGTATTGTACCGTTGCAAATGAGATATGGTGAATTCATTGGTGAAAGGGCTAATATTTCAAATGCCACAAAAAAAAATAGAAAAGCCATAACTATCATGTCCAATGCATAAGTATGTGTTAGCCACTAATTTCTTTTTACGGCTATTGTAGGGTATTGTGAACTAGTAGTGTAGAAAATGGTATGATGTGGTATCGTAGAAAAGGTTATAATATAAGGTAAACTAGAATGTGTTAAGTTAAGGGTGAGGTGAAAGCAGGGCATGGCAGCACAAGGTGGTATGGTAAAGTGGGGTATGCAGAATGGAGTTGATAGATTATGAATGTCAAAAGGGTGTCAGTATCGGCAAGGTAGGGGAGGAGAGCAAGTGGAGTGCACGATTTGTTCTCAACACTTTAACACTCAAATTTGCTAAAGATAATTTCAAATTATTACAGACCACAGAAGTGTTTTTTAAAAACCTACCACTAGAATGACTGGCTTATAGAGCCAGCCATTCCAGCGGTAAAATAGCAAAAATGGTCTTCTCCAGGTCTGCAAATGGTCATTTCTCAAGAACACTGCAGACATCGTTTTTGGAGGACTTGAGTGTTAAGGTTCAGACAACAAAAAGCTTCAGTCCCAAATATTCATCAGACTTACAAATACCAGTATGCAGATTGTTATTTTGAAACTGAGATACTGAGATTTCAGGCAAAGGCTTTAGCTACCGTAAGTACTAAACATAAGTGAATGGAACGATGCCAACACAGTTCTTAATTTAAGAAGGAGGAAACTATTTCAAAATGAGGGGTAGTAATCAAACAGGCATTACATAAGTTAGGTACTTAGGAAGGCAGACTGAATACCCATCCAAATTACCCACACACCTGTAGAAATCACCTGTCAGTCTGCATTATCATTCACCTCCTCCATTTAATAGATATTTAAATGCTCCATTCATAGCTAATCTCATGCATCTACAACTTCTGATGAATTAACACTAAAAGATGGAAAAAATATCCTAAACTTGATTCATTCAAGGTGTGAAACTTATCTTTATTATCGCTTAGTGTGAGGCAATGGCACACAATGTTCTATGCTTTTTAACAGTATTCATCTGATTTGAACCAAATGTGACAAGCCGATAAAGATTAAATTGATGATATTTAAAAGATATCATATTATAGGTCTAAATTTAAACATAGATTTTAGATCTAGAGTATGAATCATCTTGTGTAAAAAATTAGTGGTTCACTACTTAAGAACAAAAGAACAACCATCGTATGTCCTACCCAAACCATAGCAATCCACATAGCAGATATAGCTTTTTCAGCTTGCTCGTTATGCTTAGTCTTATTACTGTTGATCATTAGCTGTCAGTGGGAGCACCTATATGGTGGATGGTGAATTCAATCTATTTTAGATTAGCCAATGCTTTCTAGATACTATATTTACATTTCTATGCCCCAAACGCATTGCCTATACCATCTAATAACTTGTATTAATTACGAGTTCACTTGTTATTAACTACCATTTTCTGTTACTATAACAATGATGATGATACTAGTGTGTTGTAATCATTCATGCGTGTAGAGATTAGTAATACAGCCAAGGTGCTCATGTATGCAGAGCAATCTTATAAAGATGCTTTCCTATGGATTGTGATTCTCAAACTTTACAGCTGAGGAGATTGCCAATGATTTTCACCACTGTATGTAAGACGCGTGTGGGCACTCTTGAAAATTTGTCTTCATTTCTCCACTTTGTTGCAAATATTGCAGTATGTGACGTATCACGGAAGTACAGTCTTACACCCAAAAAATTATCCAAACTGCTGAAGCCCACCACTACAACCAAAACCAATCACGTCAAACTAATAAAATCTGCCAACTACCAGAAAGGCTCTAACTGCCCCCAACGACTTAAAGCCTCCCACAGACCCGTGTAACATGCTCACATAATCATGCAGCACAAAACATGCCCATATTTGGTCATACATCAATAAACATCTGGACCCCCAAGTAAAAAGTAAAACAGGAGCCAACATTCAGCGCTCAGATCATTCAGATTCATTCTAGTGATAACCATTTAAAGACAATATTTTCTATGAGAAAATGGAAATTCTCTTGCTCAATATGAGGATTAAAGGTTTACATGTCCGGGAAATAAATCAGCAAATTTTATATAAAGGACAGAAAATATATTATGAGCTTCCTAACTGGATTCATCTGAAACAAGAGTGAAATCATGCAGACAACAAGACACACAGAAATTAACTATCATATATTATTCATGAAATAATTTTGAAGATTTCTCTACACACCTTCTGCCGTTTGCAGACTGATGCAGTTGCTGTATACACTCTCTCCGCAGTGATTGTGCGCCTTGACACGTGCGTTATATATACTGTTAAAATGCAGACCATCCACGGTACATATCATCTCACGACCAACATACACAACCTAATGAGGAAATGAGATGAATATGTCAAGAATAAACAAAAGTCCACTGCTGCATGGTCACATATTTAACTCAAATTAATTTTTTTAAATTCAATTGTCTCATAGCAAATGTCCACTTGCAGACCAAGAAAAGCCTATTTTTGAAATTTTTCCACTGGAATGACTGGCTCGCTAACCGAATCAGTCATTCCAGTGGTATATTTTCACAAATAGTCTTCTCTTGGTCTGCAAATGGACATGACTAGATCACTACTGCAGAAGCTGTTTTTGGGCAGCTTGATTGTTAACGGGTTAATGGTCAAGAAAGTATAGAAGCTATATGATCAATGTCTATTTGCAGTCTAAGAGAAGAAGAATTTACAAAACTTCTAAAGCGAGCTAGTCACTCAAGTTGGAAGTTTTCTAAAATATTCTATTCTTTTCTTGGCCTGCAAATAGACATTTACTGCCAAAGTCATTTTCAGAGTGCTTCAAGAAAAGCAAGTTTTCCTTTGTAGGTCAAGAGAAGACCATTTACGTCATGCACAGTACCAAATATGGAGACAATTTATGTAGGTGTAGTGCCCCAATAACTAAATTGAGCTGTTTGTAACGGGTCATACGTCGTTTACAAATGGGCGCACTGACAGCAAACTTTCATATGGGTCTGCACCATTTACAAATGAGCATGCCGATGACAAATTGGCATATGGGCCTGTGCAGTATACAAATTGGCCAAATTGGTTATTGGTGTGTTACAGAGGCATTGTAGAACTATGCTCTGGATATCTCAAACTTTAATTGTCACGATTGATCAAGAAAATCCAAATATTTGCTTTTCAACCCTTTAACCCTTAAATTGGCCAAAACGCCTTCTGCAGTGTCCTTGAGAAATGTCCATTTGCAGACCAAGGCAAGACAATCTTTGAAAATTTACCACGGCAATGACTGGCTCGATAAACGAAGCAAGTCATTCCACTGGTAAATGTTCAAAAATAGTCTTCTCTTGGTCTGCAAATGGACATTTTCTATGAGAAAATTGAAATTTTTAAAAACAAATTCGAGGGTTAAATGTCAATTTGCAGGCCAAGAAGACTATGGTGAAAATTTACCTCTGGAATGTTTGGCTCAGTTATCTATTAAATCATAAAGTATTAAATTATAAAGGATTAGAAGATGATCCTTGTGTTTAGGGACCTCTTTTCAGTGTTCTCTAACATTTGTCTGAAATAGAGTTATTTACAGCAAGGTTCTATCCTCTCCTGCCTTAAGTGGCTACCCCTTCGCCATTGCAATCTTACAGTAGGTGCACCTCTGTTCGCCGTCATAGTGAAATCATATACAACAAATTATTTGTCATACTTGTTATGACTTTGTTTTGACAATTAGTGTCAATAAGCGTTGTATGAACGACAAACATACGATTAAGCGCTTTGGAGGCAAATGATATCTTACTTTCAGAAAAAAGTATGACTGTTTTGAAAGACATGAAGGGGTGTGACGCCAAAACTGACATCTTGAGACAAACATGCGAAAAACGTTACTCATGTCTGTTACACAATAAATCTTTTTTTACGAAACATTTTCAGCCAACTGCAGACTTTTGGCAATATGGAAACATTTTTGCACAACACAGCACTTGACTCAAGAGGTGCGTAAATTCCTACTGTAAGCTCACATAATGAGCCTCTAAACCCTCAGGAACATCATTTGAACATCTTTCTTGAGAAGGAATTGCTGCTTTAGTTACATCTGACTCCAGACTCACATCAGCTGTCAGTCAAACATTCCTCATTAGATTATATTACATGAGTGTTTGTCTACATATTTATCTATTTTCCCAAGATTGCCAATTATGCTAAATTAGACATTCTTGATTAAAAATATTTGTCGTTTTTTCATTTTGGAAACAATGTTGCAACAAACTTGATATCTATCAGCTGAAACAACATAAGTATATACATGTAGTGGTCTTGCAGAATTTACCAAGTCAGTCATTCCAGTTATAAATTTTCAAAAATAGTCTGAAAATGTACATTCAATAAGCCAAACATTTTGGTTTTCTTTATCAATCTTGACAATTAAAGGGTTAATGGCCATGCCGAGCCAAACTTACTTTTGTATGAGAAGTCAATACACAAGCTCAGTGAAGACTACTTTTAAAATTTTACCAAAATCCCAGCCAGTCATTCTATGGTAAATTTTCAAAAATAGTCTTCTCTTGGCCAGCACATGGACATTCACAATAAAATTATTTTTCGAGCAATGGACCTTTCCAGTTTTAGCTACGCCACGCCAATCTCTAGCCAAGCTTCAACCACACCTCGCTCGTGTTGGGATTGATCGATCTCTGAACTCCCTGACTATCAATTCCCAGAAAACTATACAGGTAACCTGTTGAATATTTTGAAACTAATTTGACTGGGTGCAGCACCCAGTTAAATTAGTTTTAAAATATTCAACAGCATCTTTATTAAATAGTAAAGCCATACAATTCGCATAACAATGCTTAGTCCCTCACTAATTATGCATTCATGACATACTTATTTACATCATTCATGATGTCCTTGATTATGACGTTAGCCTACACATCAAGTAGTTGATTATGACATCATATGACGGATGATTAAACTGAAAAAGTCCATTGTGACCACTGAATGACCAACTGATATCTGTACGTAGTGGCATAAGATCTTTTGCTGGATAAGGTAATCATATATGTGATCGTGGCACAGGTATGCACCCATACCCACCCAACACACCCATTATAAACTCTCTCAAAATAAATTAGAATCATTTAATACCCTGAAGTCTCCTCCATTTCCATCATCTAACTCGAGCGTATACGCCTCGACTACGCTGCCTGGATACGGTAGCCAGACGATGGTGACGCTGTTATTCTCTGCACTACAGTCTTCCGGAATAATGACCGGTTGTCCAGGTGCTGAAAATGGACAAAAATGATAAGCGTGTTTAAGATATTTAATGGCAAATTCAAATAAAGCATTGACATACAATTTTTATTCTGTTTATGTAAAAGTAAAGAAGAGTTCCATGAATGTCTGTGATGTTTGATGTGGCCTGGGAAAGGCAGACACAAAGGCGACATTACGGCAATTAAACACTCTTAACTCAAGGCCTCTCATTTCTCATATACCATTTTCCTTATGAATTGCCAGAAATGTGTTACCAATGAACATGATACATATAACTGACTGATATTGTTAGAACAGTGTTTGAAAATTTGTGGGCAAAGATTTTCAGTGATTGTATTAAAAAATAACCATCAGGCCATAATTAAGAGTAACTATAAGATTACAATTTTATACACCATCATCTAGTCAGCATCCACGATAGAATGCATTATCACCTCTGTATTCATATCAAGGTGCAATTTTTCTGCAAGTGTAAAACAAACAGATTATTTGAACTTCTGTCAAAATTTATAGTAATGTTTTAAGGGTCCAGCAAGGCTAAGTGGTTGGCCTTTTGCATGATAAAGGTTTTCTGAGAGCCGACTGACTAAATATCCTACATAAATTGTTTTATGTGTATTTTAAGATCTTTTTGTTTAAATAGTTAAAACCAAGTTTGTCGCCATTGTTGACAATGAACTTACGCTACACGCATAGATGTTTGCCCACACACATACGCATGCACGCACATACACACTCACATTCACGCACGCATGCACATAGACTCACGTACACATGCACACACATACTATTTTAGTTAAATAAATTTATCATTAGACATAATTTGTCTTTATAGAAATACATGTTTGTTAAAATTAATATTTTCATTTTCACCATCAACAATACTTGTGACAAAGAAAAAAAATGTACCACAACCAAACCATTGCAAAATAATTATTACAATAAACGAAAACATGTGCATTAAATTTCCTGAAGCTGTTTATATTACCATTGATTATGCCGACATAAGATAAATGTAATGTGGCTATAATAATTATATAGTATACTGAGCCAAAAAAGTTTAGCAACAGTGAAGTTTTGTTTGTTGTATTAAAACTATGCGTCCATTTATAATCAAATTTGCAGGCATGTTTCGTCAATGTAATGTCTCGCTGATCATGAAGAAATGCAAATCATTTCTTGCATTTCTCGGCCGCACGCTTAATGCATGTGAAAATGCATTTTTCATGCACTGGCCCACATTGGCGGGTAGCGAAGGCAGAAATTCACCATATTGCAAAAGCAGATAACGAACGTTAACAGAAAACGCTTAAAGGTTTACCCTACCGAACATGGGCCGCCACCCAGGGCTACCCGAAAATCAGCGCCATGAAGCAATTGGAAGACTCGCTGTTGCTCGACATTTTAATGTTCACGCCTCAACCATTTCCCGTCTCCGCCAACGTGAGCAGGAAACTGGACATGTTAATGACCGACCACGATCTGGCAGACCGAGAGCAACAACACCACAAGAAGACCGCTACTTAGTGACGTCATCACGATGGCACAGGCTTGAGACTGTGCCGCGGCTGTCCCGTAATTTGCACACTGCTACCGGTGTACTACAGTGCATGTACAAACTGTGCAAAACAGACTCCATAATGCTGGACTGCATGCCCGTCGTCGACTTGTTGCTGTTCCGCAGAGCGTCACATCGAGAATCGGTTTGCATGGGCAAGAACTCATCAGCGATGGCGTGCTCAACAATGGAGCCACATTTTGTTCAGTGATGAGTCGCGGTTTTGTGTGGATGTGGCGGATGGTAGGCAACGGGTTTGGCGACATTTAGGAGAATGGTATGATGCAGTCATCATTCAGCACGACAGATTCGGTGGCGGCAGTGTCATGGCGTGGGCTGGAACCCATGAAAATGGCAAAACAGATCTTATTGTGATTCGCGGAAATTTAACGGCTCAACGTTACTGTGAAGAAGTTGTCGCCCCTGTTGTCATCCCTTTTATGCAGCATCATGCAGACTTTATGTTCCAGCAAGACAACGCCCATCCTCATTCAGCTAGGGTCACCAGTGCTTTCCTTGTGGCTAACAACGTTCCAGTGTTGGACTGGCCAGCGCGATCACCGGACCTGTCTCCTATCGAACACGTGTGGGACATTCTTGGCCGTATGGTGCGTGAGAACCATCCACATCTTCACAACGTGCGGGAGCTGGAAGCTGCACTGCTTCAGGAATGGGATGCGATTCGTCTTCGTGACATCAGGTGCTTAATTCGAAGCATGAGAAAGCGATGTACGGCGGTGGTCAATGCGCACGGAGGTCACAGCCGGTATTGACAGCTCAGTGTCATTATTTAAATTGGACCATTCCGTTGAATGATGCCGTGTTAAAGGCGCGATGCTAGCATTACAGTAACAAGAGACTGTTGTTCAAATTGGAAAATGACCTATCAATTAAATAATATATTTGAATCAATTTATTGTTTTTGTTAAATAACATTTATACAGTAATATTCTCAGTGTTGCTAAACTTTTTTGGTTCAGTATATAAATGGAAAAAGTACATATGGAGTTGGTGAATGTTTTGGATGTCTGTCCTGTGTAATCTAAATGCTTTCTCCCTCAGCAGTGTCCTGAGATAGTGTCAGTAATTTGCTAGATTACACTGGCATGGAACTCATTTAGTGGCAAAACTTTTCAAGAAAAAACAAATATTTGCTTATTGAATGCCCATTTGTATGTGGGGAAAAGATTTTTGATAATTTATGATTGGAATGACTATCTAGATCATCCCAACCATTCCAGTGGGAAATTTTCAAAAATAGTCTTGTTTGCCTGCAAATGGGCATTCTCCAAGACCATTGCAATACCATTTTTGGCCAGCTACGACAGCACCATCTCCAACCAAATTTTTTGAACAAGAGGCCCAAGGGCCTGTGACGCTCACCTGCACCATTAGCATTTGAAACATATTTAAATATACACAATTCTTTACATTAAACAAGTTGGGCACCGGAACAATTGACCAATCAAAATTCTGAATGAAGTTATGGAGCCTATCACCATAGAATACATCTAACCAAATTTGGTTAAAATATGTCAAGTTGGCTATGGAGGAGTAACATTTTGACCATTTTCGGTAAATCTTTCACAAAATCTAAGATTTTCACCCAAAACATTTATGAATCAAAATTCTGATTGGAAATTCTGGAGCCCATCACGACAGGATCCTTTCAGCCAAATTTAGTTGAAATCACTCAGAATGGTAAGGAGAAGAAACATTTGGACAATTTCCGATACATTTTTAATAAAATCTACGATTTTCACCCAAAAAATTGATGAATCAAACTTCTGAATGGATGTTCTGGAGCCTACCACAATAGGGTCTGTTCAGCCAAATTTAGTTGAAATCGCTCAGAATGGTAAGGAAAAGAAGCAATTTGACAATTTCCGGTACATTTTTCATAAAATCTAAGATTTTCACCCTTAAAAATTGATCAATCAATTCTGAATAGCAGTTCTAGAGCTTACCACCATAGAAGCCATCTACCCAAATTTGGTTGAAATATGTCAAGCAGCTATGGAGGAGTAGCATTTTGACCATTTCCGGTAGATTTTTCATAAAAACCCAAAAAATTGATCAATCAAAATTCTGAAAGAAATTATCTGGAGGGTACCACCATAGGATCCTTTCAGCCAAATTTGGTTGAAATTGGTCAAACCGTTAAGAAAAAGAAGCGATTTGACCGACGGACGGACGGATGGACGACCGCCACAGCATAAGCTCACTTGGCCTTTCAGGCCAGGTGAGCTAGAAATGAACACCATTTCACCTTTTAATTTAATTTGAAAAATTAAAATTTTGACACCAGAGTGGTAAGGATAAAATGGTTAACATTACATGCTTGTTTTGCTTAGTATTTGTGGTAATATTACTATCACTTGAAACATCCCTGTATTAATGTTCACTTAGATACAGATGTTCAACTCTTTCTTTGAATAATAGTGGTGAGCTTGAGTGGTGAGTTGAGGAGTTTCAGAGTGAGTAATTATTATTTCAGCATGTCACCTTGTCCCGCCTCAAGTCTTAGACCACTGTCCAATCCAGTGACCCATGACAAGTCATTAACAATGGCAGACTTGAACAAGCAGTACAAGGAATCTTTGGAAAATTGGCTATTTCTTAATGCTACCTTGCAATAATGGTCAGGCAAATTCAATCAGCCTGGGGGTTTGCAACTAAATTGCATCTCAATGTAGAAACAAGTGCGCGTTTATTTGATGACTAAGTGGGCTGGATTTTATTGACCAAGTACCAAGCCATTGTGTCAGCAGAGAGAATGATGGAATCTGCTAGCAAAATGTCTGGCAATCCAGCACTTTTATCAAGCTACATTACCACTAATATACAGATTCAAACTAGACATGTCACATCTGAATCAGGGGTGGATTGATTGATTTCTTAAAAGCTGAGAATCTTCTCAATTGAGAAGATTTCTAAGGCACCATTGCAATTTCAGCCAATCAAATTTCCGCTGCCATTCTCTCAACTCTGGATGGTTTTATGAAATCCAACCTAGCTTTTCAGCATAGAACAAGACAGCAAGAATTACCTTCTTGAATACTATCTCAGTAATTGATAAAAATGTAACTGAAATGGTTAAATACTTTAATCTAATCATCAAATAAAGAATTTAAATTGGTCTTGGATATATAGATTCTAAGTTGTGTGTGAAGCAATGCTCTGTGTGCTGCCTCCTCATTGTCAGTAATGACTGAGTATTATATGCTTTGACCTTTAACCCCTTAACACTAAAGCCAGCCATACACAGCTTTTGCAGTGGTCTTCATAAATGTCAATTTGCAGACGAAGAGAATATATTTGAAAATTTATCACTGGAATGACTGGCTTGATAATCGAGCCAGTCATTCCAGTGATAAATTTTCAAAAACATTCTTCTCTTGATCTGCACCTGGACATTTTCTATGAGAAGATTCAAATTTTCTTGAACAAATATGATGGCTAAGGTGTTAAGCTCTGGTAATTAATTACTAAGCATTGAAAACCCACTGATCATGCATTGCTTAATTAACCTGGTCAACACTGAACTTTTAGCACCACAATCATACACACAAGATAAGCTGGTGAAAAATCTGAAAATAAACTGAACAGCTTCCAATCAAATGACTCAGACTCAGTCTTATTCTAAAAATATCACCTGTTACCCCCAGAAGATAAATAACCTGACTGTAATTAATTTGAAAAGATTCTTGGGCAAAATCCAGCACATAAATTCTTGTATACAGATTTCTAAGTATGTACAGCTATTTCTAATGTATGTACACATTTTATTTTTATGAATTTTTACTGGAGAAATTTGTAGATTTTATTTTTATGAATTTTTACAGGAGTAATTTATTATAATATTAACTTTTTAATGGTCAAAATTCATCAAGAAAATTCAAATATTAGTTTTTTAGCATCCATGTACAGACAGACTATTCTTGAAAATTTACTACTGGAATGACTGGCTCATATATCGAGCCAGCCATTCTAGTGTTAAATGTTAAAAAATAGTCCTCTCTTGGTATGCTAATGGACATTCCTCAAGACCACTGCAGAGGCCGGTTTTGGCCGGCTTAATGTATAACAGGTTAATATCAATAAAACAAATCAATCGCTAACTTTTAGTATATCATAGGCTTCATTCTCGAAATAATTATCTTGCTTCAAATTATTTCTCCATCAATGATATGCATGCAGGCCTATGCTAAATGAAGTCCAAGAAATGACTGGCCGTATGTCTCCACAAGTACAAGTGAAGTAATTGCATGGTGAAACCATTAAAATGCTTGGCACTGCATGGTGTATGTCAAGACACTTTAGGTAGTCCAATTGTTGTACAAAAATCAAACATAGGCAATATTAAGGTACAACACATGGTCAAGTTAACTAAAATGACCTGTATTGCACCAGCCAGGCTTTGGGAATTAATGTTCATTTACAGATGCGGAGAGAAGTCATCAACAGCAATTCCAGCAGTAATTACAGGTAGTACATACTTTATATTCTAAATTATTATTCTTTTAATCTGCAGATTGATATCGCCATATTTCCTCTTAATTTAATAGTTTGTGACCACTAACTGGCCAAAGCCAGTGCTTGAGGTGGACTTGAGAAATGCCCATTTGCACGACAAGAGAACGCTATTTTCTAAATATCAATACCAGAATGACTGGCTCCTTTATCGAGATAGTCACTCAACTGGTAAAATTTCAAGAATAGTCTTCCCATGGCCTGCAAATGAACAGTAACTAAGTAAATATCAAAATATTCCAGACCAATATTGACCATTAAAGGGTCAATTTAGACTACAGTCAGAGCAACTAATGCAGTGATTTAAATAAAGAACAAAGCTGTGTGGAAGCTGTATATAAGGTGTATTGTGAGATAGTTCTGAAAACTAGTATATTAACCCTTTAACACTCAAATTTTTTCAAGAAAATTTAAATTTTCTCACAGAAAATGTCCATTTGCAGATCAATAAGACTATTTCTGAAAATTTACAACTGGAATCGAGCTAGTAATCTAGTTGTAAATTTTCAGAAATAGTCTTCTCTTGGTCTGCAAATGGACATTTCTCAAGACCACTACAGTTACTGTTTTTGGCTGATATGAGTGTTAAAGGGGTAAAGCATGTGAATTAAATTAACAAAGAAACTATAAACTTATATATTGTATTACCTTCTATTACATAATTTCTACAGTGGCTAAACAAGTCAGACTTAGACACATTGTAGAAATGCATAAGAGAGAAAAATTAATTTACTTCTTTGGAAAATATAAAAAAGCTGCTGCGTGTAATTTACTAAATATCATTATGTCTGTCTATATCTGTGGCTATATATTGGTTTGAAAAGATGGTATGTTATTTAGAGATCTACGAAAACGCATATTCTAGTTGGTTATTTTCCTCAAAAGTAAAGAACTACTTATGGATGAATCAATTTTTTCATGGTCAAATTTGTTGAAGAAAATTAGACACTTTCCATTTCTCAAGTCCAATTTAATCATAAAAGGGTTTAAGGCCACAACACAATAATTTTAATGAGCAAGATCTTTTGACTTGCCAAATATTTTGAAAACAATTTGACTGAAAGTTCAAAATATTCAGCAACTCAAGAGATATAATGCTTAGAATGTTGTCTCCAAAGAGTTGGTTCAGTCAAACGGTTAAAAAGAATAGTCGATAAAACGGATGATCGTTCATAAGTCAGTTGTCATATAATATGGCTTATTGAGGACGATTAGAATGGTCATGTAAGATCCATGGTCATGTATGATCATTGACCACCTGTCTTAAAAGACCCATGATCTTGTGTCCATGAAGCGTGTGTCCACTGCCTGACCCTACCATACTCTGAATGGGTGTTATTTCACAGTATTATAAATACATGTACATGCAAACACATGAATAGAATTCTGCTTATTTTAAGAAACCATGTGATCAGTATGTTCAGACAGTGCTAATTTCCATGTCTAATGTGCCAGCACAACTGATCTCACATATGATAGTGACAGCAAAGGTCATTTTAGAGTGGACAAGTCAGGATTATACAGACAAAAACAAAGCATGTCAGACATCATAACCAGACCTGTGTCTCGTTAATTAGTTATTCAAGCCACTTTACCCATCTGACATGCCCCCCCCATCCACCCACCCCGAGTTTTTGCAGACGACATATTCCAAGGGTTATATCTCTGGACCTGCTAAGTATGTTGAAAATAATTTGACTGAAAGATGTTGATGGCTAAGCTACGAACAACTTTCAGTCAAATTGTTTTCAAAATATTCAGCAGGACCAGAGTTTTTGCTCATTGAAATTATTTGGTGGCTTGCAGCAACCTATCTAATAGCTTTATTTATCAGTCTAACAGCAATGTAATTATTTTGATAATAGTGCCAATGACCCATCTTAAATGTCACTCAGTAACACCTTTCAGTTATCTGTAATGGTGTAATAGACTGAAAACAAGAATTTGACAGGAATTAAATGTCTGTCCTGTCTGTCACAGTGACCTTCACCTTTGACCTTGTGACATCAATGTTATCATGCTGCTTCCTAGCATTATAGGTAACCTAACCATGTATTAGTTCCAATAGGATTAGCCAATCCTGAAATATAAATGATTTGCTGAATGGAAAAACTTAAGGTTGAAAAATTAGAGTTCAAATAGCAAGATCAGAATGACCTTGACCTTTGACCTGGTGATTGCCATGTCACCATCCTGAATACGCTTGGTTAACCATGTACCCAAGTTGTGTTCCACTAGGGTTGAAGCAATCTCGAAACATAAACTGATAAGATTTGCTAAGCACAATTCAAGCTGTTAATAGCCTAGCTAGATTCCACTACTCTCATGTGAACCAGCTTCATCAGGTAAATTTAAATTCATTTTAGATAAATGTACAGCTGAACTAGATCATCCACTCTAACAAACTAACATTTATGCCACATGACCAAGCCAGTTATGGCAGTGCTAATTTAAAACGAAAAAAATTATGTTTTGTCTGGAGACAAGCTTTTATTCTCATTGTTATGAGTTCTCATGACGAGCTTTTATTCTTATTGTTAAGAGTTCTCATGACGAGCTTTTATTCTCACTGTTATGAGTTCTCATGACGAGCTTTTATTCTCAGTTATGAGTTCTCATGACGAGCCTTTATTCTCACTGTTATGAGTTCCCACTACGAGCTTTTATTCTCACTGTTATGAGTTCTCATGACAACAATAAAGCCTTTTTGAGTATGGCTTGACCCTTAATGTACACACCTGCATGATCATAATTATTACACCTTACAACAGGCTAATGTCAAGCATTCTCAAGGCACATGATAAACGCTTGGGTCATTAAACACAGGTGGTCTTATAATATAATACATTTACATGTGTTAAACCTTTAACCAAATTTGGTTAAGAAACTTAATTTTCTCATAGAAAATGTCAATTTGCAGGCTTAGACTATTTTATTTAAATTTACCACAGGAATGATTGGCTCGATTATCGAAAATAATCTTCTTTTGGTCTGCAAATGGACATTTCACAAGACAATTGCAGAAGCAGTTTTTGGCTGATTTTGTTGCTCTATGAGGTTAAATGTTTTTTAACCCTAAAACTTCAATTTTCTAATCTAAAATGCCCATTTGGAGACCAAGAGATGACTATTTTTTTTAATTTACCAATGGAATGACTGGCTCGGTTATCGAGCCAGTCCTTACAGTGATACATTTTCTAAAATAGTCTTCTCTTGGTTTGCAAATGGACATTTCTCAAGACCACTGCAGAAGCCATTTTTGGCTGATATGAGTGCTAACCAAATTTGATCAAATTTGATGATTAAAGTGGCACCATTATTTGGGCACCAAAGGTCGGCAAAGGTCGGCTACTCTCTCGTAGGTTTGATGAGATAACAACATATAGTATTAGTACTTGGTCAATAACATGTAAATATTAGCCAGGGCTGGTGGTTAGGTGGATAAATGATGAAGTTACCATTAAAACGCAATGATGAAATACACTACAAAGGTGAGAGGAATTTATATTGAACATTAAAAGGAAGTATATTACATACTACAGACAAAAACTCGACCACGCCTAACAAACCGGATGCAGTACAAAATAAGCTTTCACTTCCCTCTCTAATATTAGAGATCAAATTATCTGACTAAAGCACAAAAAAATAAAATAATCACAATTTCAAAAAGCCACTTTAAAAACTATATACATGTATGTAAAATGTACTTAACGTATGACTATAATTATTCTCTACCAAACATGCGAATGCAATCAAACGTCACTGAAGCTTTGAAAAGACGTAAATGAATATTGGGAATTTGTAGAAAGATGCAACGTTTCACCACTGTAGCGGACTAGATGCAGCACAGACGAATGACTTGATACTTACCAACAATTCCATCTGTGCCAAACAAAATCAAACATTTTATGTTACTTTGATAATACCATACTAAAAAATTCCCAGAACCACTACATGATTGTCATGTCAATGGACCTTTCCATTTTTAGCTATGTCCCGCCCATGTCTATCTAAGCTTCACCAACACCTCGCTCATGTTGGGTTCGATCGATCTCTGAGCTTCCTGACTATAAATTTCCAGAAAACTAAACAGGTAAAGCCATTGCATAGTTTGAAACTAATTACCAGTTTCAAAATATTCAACAGCATGTTTATTAAATAGTAGACATACAATTCGTTCAATGTGTCAGACTATTAAGAGTTAAAGATGGGCCATATAGAATCATCTATGACACAATGATTATGACATCATCCTAGACGCCACTTAGCTGAGTATGACATCATATGACGTCAGATCATCGATCATCGATGGATACTCTGGAAAGGTGAATTTTCAGGACATTCTGTTGAAACTACTCAATCTAAACCTATGTATGGCGACCACAGAATTTGTTTGTTGTACGTTTAAACTATCAGATCATGCAATATCAGGCTGAAGCACACACACACACATCACACCACATACCTCTTGCCCACTCTTACCATCTCCGGGCCGGCACACAGTGTAATATATAGCGAATTGAAACAATAAAGTACCTTTAGAACATTGTCAATTAGATTGTCCTTTAAAGGATAACTAACCTCATCTATTGATAGCTTTTCAGGTGATCCAATATGCCACTCAAACTATGCAGGTAGTTTTAAGCTTTTTATCATGCTGCTAAAGAAAGATATTAAGGCTTTAGTAGCTACATGTTGCTTCATTTCTACAGCCTGTGATGGCTGTCATGATTTACTTTTCAACCAATCAGAAAAAGCCTAGCGTGTTTGCCTCAGGATATACATTTAGACACAGAGGTGCTAGCTAATGTTTGGCAATGTAGTATAAAAGCAATCATACAGGTAAGCTGTTGAATATCTTGAAACTAATTTGACTGGAAGTTGTTGCTGCCTATGGCAGCAACAGTTTCCAGTCAAATTAGTTTCAAAATATTCACCGAGATGAGTATTACATAATAAAGTATTACATAATAAAGTATCTAATGCATTGGCACTTGCATGACATCACACGCTATTTCTTAACAAGACAAAATGGTGGCGATCACTGTTCAACATATATATGCGATATTACAAAGCAGATAGTTGTGATAAAGAAACGGGGAATGTGACAGGATATGAATGATATAGAATCTATAAACCATAATCTATTGGTGCAGTATAACATTTGATATGAGATTAACATGCCTTAAGACATTTCTATAATGTATTTTCGAATGATATGATTTTGGGGAAATGCAAATAAGTATTTCACCAATATTTGTTCAGGTAAGTGGGTGTGGGGTGTGTGGGGGTGGGGTGCAATGGTTGAATCCAGTTTTAGCTATGCCCTTCCCATCTCTATATAAGCTCCGCATATGCTTTACCTGTGTTGAGATCGATCGATCGCTGCACTCCATGAATCTCAATTTCTAGAAAACTATACAGGTAGGCTGTTGAATGGTTTGAAACTAATTTGACTGGGTGCTGTTGTTGCCATTGGCAGCAACAGTGTCCAGTAAAATTAGTTTCAAAATATTCAACAGAATGTTTATTAAATAGCAAAGACATGCAATTTCGTACAGCTTGACGGACTATTAAGCCTTTATGACATTAGATATGCCATTCATGATCTAATTGATTATGTCTTCAGCCTACATGTGATGTTGTCGATTATGAGATCATATAATTGAACGATAAACTGGATTCATCTGTTGTTTCTCCTGCCTGGTCATAATGTCCTTGACATTAGACATTTTTAACCCTTTGCTGGCCAAGCTGGAGAAAACCTGCCTCTGCATTGCGGAGTGTGCAATGATCTTCAGGGATGTGCACATGGAGGCTAAGAAGACTATTTTTGACAATTTACCATTGGAATATGCCTCGCTCAATAACCATGCCAGGCAGTCCAGTGATAAATTGTCAAAAATAGTCTTCACTTTGTATGTAAATGGACATTTCTCACGGTCACAGAAGAGGCTAGGATTGGCTGACTTCACCAGCAAAGGGTTAAATTTCATGCAACATTTCAAACCAATCAGGAACTGTATGAATTCTGGTCTTAGATAGCAATGTCACTTACAAAATAAACGTCAGTACATAAAAGGAAAAGTGAATAATGCAAATGGACAATTCATCAATTAACCTTTTAACCCTCATATCATCCAAAAATGCCTTCTGCAGTGGTTATGAGAAATGAACATTTGCAGACCAAAAGAACTTTTTTTTTTAATTTACCACTGGAATGACTGGCTCGATAACCGAGTCAGTCTTTCCAGTGGTAAATTTTCAAAAATAGTCTTCTCTTTGTCTGCAAATGGACATTTTCTATGAAAAAATTTAAATTTTCTTGAATAAATTTGAGGTTTAAAGGGTTAAACAGATGATGTTTACATTCTAAGCCCTCTGAAATATGCATATCTCTATTCACTAATACAGAATGGCAGGAATCTGTGGTGACTAAGTTACCATCATAGATTTAATCCACGAGACGGTATCAACGCCAATAAACGGCCGATTCATCAATCAAACTATCCTGTCATTTTATTGGAAAGATGAGAAACGCTAATTTGATCCAATCTTTCTGTATCATTTTATCTGCACATCAGCTGGCTGCAATTCTCAGGATCAATAAGCCGGCTGCAATTCTCAAGATCAATTTGACTCATATATATATATATATATATATATATATATATACAGGCAGATATGAAGCACCCTAAAATGTCATAACTGTCATAAGTTTTAAAATAAATTCATCTACCAGAATTTTTACTTTAAGGACTCGATGGATGATCATAAATACATTTCAAAATTGTTCAAGACAATAACAAAGGGTACTAACTACATGCTGATGGCCCAGCTGTTGGTAGGCCTTGCCAATAACAAATAGGACCTACTATAGATGCGACTTAGACAGTTTGTAAAAAATGTTAAAAGTTCTACGGATAAAGTGAGTGACTTACAGAGACAGACAAACTAGTTGTAAGTGACAACTAAAAATCAGCTCGTTATTCCCGTGATATATTTTCTAAAATAATCTTCCTTCACCCGGAATGACATTAGATATATATCTCAAGTTATTATTTTTGGCTGTTTTGAAAATTCAAGGTTTAAAACATCTGCCCCATGAATCAACATTACTATAGTTCATGTTTCACCAAGTGGGTCTTAAATCTTTAACGGTAAAAATTGGTCAAGAAAATTCAAGTCTCTGATAACTGAGCGTTCAGTTGCAGGCCAAGAGTAGACTATTTTTTTAATTTGTGCGCTGGAATGACTGGCTCAATTATCGAGCCAGTCATTACAGTTGTAAAATTTGAAAAATAGCTGTCTGTTGGCCTGCAAATGGACATCTCTCAAGACCACTGCAAACAATTTATGGCTATCATTACCACTAAAGGGATAAACAACAAAGGCCTCAAAACTTAAGAAACTGGAAGCAGGTGATATATTACTACAAGTCACTTGTTGTCTTGATAAAAATCAAATGCAGCTGAGGAAATAAAATGGTGGAAACAAATCTTCAGTGGAGAATTATAACTTGAATAAAATCGCTGACTTAAATCAAATCAAATTCCATATAATACAATCAGACTATTCAGTACTACTGTCTTGAAATATACCAAAGCTAATCAATTGTATGAGATATAAAATTTCTGTAAATGTCTGCATAAAGCATCTGAATGCTAGCCACTAACTGCCTCTATCTATACTTCTTGTTATTGTGTGATGGAATGGAAACCCTGTGAACACACTCCATACTCTTCAAATGAAATGTTCTGGCAGATTCATTACTTTCTCCATTATACTCAGTCCTCTTACAAATCACACAGACCCGCTGTGACAACTAGTTCACGCATTGTCCCAGCAGCAGATCTATAAGTTTCTTATTACTTTCTAGTGCGCTCACCATAAAAGGTATCCCACAGAAGGAGAGACAGATATTTTAACTCCTTTGTCAGGACAAAAGTGTGATTATTGCAGACTGGCATACTTAAATCACACGTCTAGCCATTTCTAAAGTACTCATAAATTGAAAATATTTTCAAACAATAAGGGGAACTATTGCTATCTATGACCTACATTATCTAGCTAAGCACCGCCCATATACTACTGCGTTGAAATGTATTTGAAACCTTAATTCACACAATTTAAATGTCAAAGTAACTAGAGAGCTAAGCTGTTGAATATTTTGAAACTAATTGGACTGGGAGCTGTTACAAATTTGACCACAAAATGGCTAATCATTGGACACCAACTGACCAAAATTCTGATCATGACATCCATAACAATATTATAACTGTCATGGATGCCTGCTATGAAAATGAAATGCAGGTTACACATAGATCAGGATTTTAAGGTTCAGTATGACCATACCTACTGAGACAGAAATTTAAATTAAGAAAGAACCATCAGAAAGGAGTCTCGAAGGTTAAATTAATATTCTTTCATACCAGTCTCTCAGTAATACAGTCAATCTTGTCTTAACCGATTGATTCTCAAGCTGGCCAAGAATCGTGGGCTTGAGCCTGGGTTTCCAGGCTGGCTGGATAACACAGTCAGTCATTCCAGTGGTGGATTTTCAAAAATAGTGTTCTCTTGGCCTGCAAAATGACATCTTCTATGAGAAATTTAAAATTTCTTAACAAAATTCAAGGATTAAGGGTAGAGTATAAAAATATTGTCTCCGAAAACATATGCTCTCCTGATACAGAACCGTTACCATGACGATTATTATGACTATTTGTGGTATATAATAGAATAGTCAACATCATTTATTTACCTTCAACACAAGTGGGTGGTCAAGTGCATTTAGGCACAATTCCTAGAACTAGATGTTGTAGACATTTGAAAAATAGATACACATATCTAAAATCCATGTACTTCAAAATATTTCAACATTAAGGATGACAGACATAAGAAAAAATGTATATATATACATAAATATAATAGAACAGATATTGTCAGATACAAACTGCCGAATGAAATAACGGGAATAATTTCATAGACATCAAGTGATTCAGAGAATGTTAAATTGTGCATTCTGCTTTGACAAGTTCTTTCCTGTATCTGAAATCTCAATCCTCCAAGACAAAATCTCATGCTGGCTCCCCTCTGGCGGCAGATCATTGATACGATCACTTTACATTCCATTACAAGTTGACGCTCACAATTCATGATACCGTCATTACGTTATTAACCATAGCCGATGCCAACAAAGACCCGACACATTCCTATAGTCCCGACTTCAGCTGCATCGATGCAAAATCAAACTCTTTACAACCACAGCAGCGATGAACAACACTAACGTCGGATGATTCATCGTGATCCAGCTACATGAACAACAACGCTAACAGAGGACCATTCAATTCATCAAAGAAATTCCATCACATTAAGATGCAATCCCCTTTGGGGTTTGCTGACTGAGTGGCGCCACTCATTGCCCTGTTGTACCCTTTGCAGAGATGTGTAACCACAGCATCTTTTCACGATTATCCATCTATGGCATCGATCGCGGACTTGATTACCGCAGAAAGCTTAGAAATGATGCAGCGATTGACTGTCCAACATGAGTGCAAGTAAGACACAATTAGCTAATTAGTGTCGGACTACAATGAAGGTTGGTGCCACAACTTCTGGGAGAGGCGAATAACGAGGATGGCAGAAAATCGTTCATCGCATGATAAATGCACTCATGAATGCAGGATCGTATTTCGAGGACAAAAGTCACTATAAAGACAAGTAATGAAACGTAAGATGACAACTGATCGCCTCTTCCGAGAGATTAACTAGATCTTCCATTGAATTATATTTGAGTGTATTACAAGTGTCACTACACTGTGAACCTACATGTATCAATCACTGCCGATATATGCCATTTTGTCAAAATGTGTATAAAATACTTTTTAGTTTATATAATCTTAAACCTAGCTAAGAAACTAAATCAACACAATTTTGGGCCAAAACCATGATGCTTTTCTGACCTTAAGACATTGTGGTTGAAAGAGCGTTTCTCTTAAAGAACCACCACCTTGTGCCACTGATAATTACTGCTTAGGCATGCATTTAAGAATGAAATAGTACCAAATATCAGTTAACACAATATAGTAAAAGCTCTATATACAGCATAGGCATAGGAAGATGGTGTGGGGCGGGGGGGGGGGGGGGGGGGGGGGAGGCGGCAATAGGCCTAACCCCAGGTTTTCCCTCTCCCAGTGTATCCCCATAGTGCTGTCTTGGTTTTGGCACCCCCCCCACCCATAGCTTAGCATCCCCCCAGGTCAAGACATGTTCCTACACCCCTGTATATAGTATTCTCACAAAATAGTAGATCCTCAAGCCATGTGGTCAGAATCAGAACTAAGATTTCATAAGACAATTGTCTTATATATATTGAGACAACCTGACTCATTAATGGCAGAAAGATTGTAATTGATCGTTGACTCTTTAATGGTCACGTCTGCCAAAACCAGCCTTTGATGTGGTCTTTTACCCTTTAACCCGTAAATTTGTTCAAGAAAATTTCAATTTTCTCATGGAAAATGTCCATTTGCAGTCCAAGAAGACTATTTTTTTTCATTTACCACTGGAATGACTGGCTCGATAACTGAGCCAGTCATTCCAGTGGTAAATTTTCAAAAATAGTATTCTCTTGGTCTGCAAATGGCCATTTCTCAAGACCACTACATAAGCCATTTTTGGGCGTTTGAGTGTTAAAGGGTTAAGAATGTTCGCTTGCATGCCCAGCGAATACTATTTTTGAATGGGTATCACTGGAATGATTAGCTCGATAACCAAGCCAGTCATTCCAGCGGTAAATTCTTTAAAAATGCTATTTTCTTGATCTGCAAATTGGGATTCAATGAGCAAATACTTAGATTTTCTTGACAAGATTTGGCCAGTTAATGGTTAATGAATGGGCTTAGTGACATCAAACATATTCACAAAGACCTTGTTTCATGTCACTGACAGATTGAATCGTGACACAGTTTCTCAATATTCGTGACCACATCACGATATTGCCAGACCGTGAAGCCACTCAATGCAGCTTGTCTGTCAACCAGAACAAGGAAACTCACTTCTGTTCAAGCAAAACATAGCAGATCATATGTCCATGCAAACACCGGAAATGTTATGAAAAGTATCTTAAAGAGAAATGTAGATTATGCAATATGGCTCATGAAGCTTAAAAGCCATCGTCAACTTTCTTCCAAAATCATGTGTTTTTCATTCCAGATTCAGACCAGTCTGACATTAGCTAAACTTGAGTGATACTCTGAAGGGGTGACAATAGCATGCCATTAACTCCTTCACAACTAAAATCCAAAATTACCAGTTTCATTACAGTCCAACAGAAACAGGACAGTTATTGAAGATATTGAAAATAACTTGGACATTTTCTGCTTCTTTGTGCATCAAAGAATGTCCATCAAATTATATTCAAAATATTCAACAATATAACTTTGATACATCGATCAATCATCATCAACTTCAATCCTGTAGTAACTTGTGGCCTGGAATGTGGAATGTTAGGCTTAAAGGATTAACCCTCAAATTTGTTAAAGAAAATTTAAATTTTCTCATAAAAAATATCCATTTGCAGACCAAGAAACTATTTTAGAAAATTTACCACTTGAATGATTGGCTTGTTTATCGAACCAGTCATTCCAGTGGTAAATTTTTCAATATCATCTTCTCTTGGTCTGCAAATGTATATTTCTCAAGACCACTAGAGAAGCCGTTGTTTTTAGCCGATATGAGTGTTAAATGGTTAAAGAATTAAGCAGATGATGACAAGTCACTATCATTCAATGAACTCTTCACATGTTTGACAATCTTGCTTGATTTGTCAGAGCTTGCTGACAACATAATTGCTATCACAAAAAGTGGGTAATTCATGGGCTTTCAAGCTTTACTTCACACTCCATTCAACAGGGTTCTAATTTATGCAAATCAACAACATCAGAAGTTCACTTTACAAGAATTAGTGCTTAAACATTCAACCCTCAAATTTGTTCATGAAAATTTCACTTTTCTCATACCAAATATCTATTTGCAGACCAAGAGACAATTATTTTTGGAAATTTACCACTCGAATGACTGGCTCTATTAATGAGCCAGTCAGTCCAGTCATAAATTTTCAAAAACAGTTTTCTCTTAATCCGTAAATGGCCATTTCTTAAGACCATTGAAGAAGCCATTTGTGGCCTGCTAAAGGGTTGTGACATAGTACAAATCACAGACTAGTATTTGTGGCAAACTTGGAAAGTTTTAATTGTGAATATTTGTGAATGGAAATGTTGAGGCTGAGGTTATCATTTTATAAAGAAAATCAAAGCATGTGTATTTTACCCTCTGCTCCATGCTACAAGGTTGATCATGGGATGAACTGCTTGTATTATAATAATGACTCTCATCATGAAAGCTGTAATGCTCTCTTACATACTAACACAATTCAATAGCACCATTCTCCAAAAAAAAGACCAGCAATTATTCAAATTAATAACAAAAGCCTGAGATTCAGCAGGACATGGTGGTCTAAATGATAAAATTAGTCTACTTTTAAAAGAAAATGTATATTAATTTCATGATTTGGTGGAATGAATGGAATTTCTAGTGATTATTTTGACAAGTGCATTCATCAGTAAGACATGGGATGACAGCAGTTGGGCCATTTGAAGAGTAGTTAGCACAACAGTTTTGACCACCCAATTAGTCAACGCTTTAACGCTTTGGTTGTCAGATTTTCTCAAGACAATCAAAATATTTGCTTATTGGATATCCATTTGCATGCCATGAAGACTATTTTTTTTTTAATTTACCACTGGAATGACTGGCTTGATTATCAAGCCAGGTATTCTGGTAGTAAATTTTTAAAAATTGTCTTCTAATATCATCTGCAAATGGATAGATATTCCACATGACAATTGCAGATGCCGATTTTTGCCGCCTTGACCATTAAACCGTTAATTCAGTCATATGGCGATTACCCGGGAATAAGCAAATTCTAATCTTTCCAAGATTGTGTTTTGATATTTTTGAATAAAATGTACTAGTAAACTAAGGAGCTTAGAGAAAATTACCAGCTGTGCGCTTCACATGACGTGACAAGCGCATTATCATTCTGTCTGGAACGCTGTCCATCCAGGTCAAAATAACCGCTGTTAATATCAGCCACAGTTCCGCAAAGATTAATTCCTGACAATCTCATGGCCTTCACATTTTCAGACATTACAATCTAGCTCAGAAATAAGTTTAAATGTTTCCAAAACAAAAACAGAAACATGTTTTTAAACACGATGTAAGAAATGCTCTGTTGAATATTTTTAACATAATTGGATTGAAAGACATTGCTGCCAATCCAGTTATGTTCAAACTATTCAACAGTATGTCTTAAATTCTTTCTGGGCCGTACTGTAGAAGCAGCAGCAACATATTTGCATGAAAATTATCATACGCGGCTGTCAAGTTATTGACTTTTGATACTCGATCACCAAAAATAGCGGAATTATTATTATTTGGTAAATCTGATTTATGGAGATTAGAATTGAATTAATAGGATCACATGGTATTCAGATTCCAGACATACCTGGTGTCACAGTAGACAGTGGGTACAATTAGCACGTCTGTAAAGGGATTACCTGCAGTTCATCTACTGGTCAGTTTAAATTTCTTAACTCTTAACTCCTTAGTTCTCATATTTGTTCAAGAAATTTCATTTTTCTGAAATAAAATGTGCATATACAGAGCAAGAAGCCTAATTTAGAAAATTTACCACTGGAATGACTGGCTCGGCAACCGAGCCAGTCATTCCAGTGGTATATTTTCAAAAATAGTTTTCTCAAGAGCATTGCAGAAGCCGTTTTTGACAAGCTTGAGTGTTAATGGTTAACCGTTCTCTAAGTCAGAGCAATATGTTCTACACATACGACAGTTAAAACCATGCCGATCACCCATACTTTGATAATAATTTGAAGTGAGCAATTGTAGCCAAAAACAACTTTCAGTCAAATAGTCATGGTATTATTCAGCTCCCTAGTTTCTTATTTAGCTTCGCTCAAGAAGGGCTACTGAAATTCAAGAGGAAAAGCGCAAGCTTTAATGTCCATAGATTGTGACAATGTGGTGCCAAATTAAGCTGACCACTGGTCAATCCTAATGAACTTTGTGACATTTCTTTTTTTGCTAGACACTAAATAGCAACTGAGTCTAGTCATTATCAATCATTCTGACTAAATGTCAAATTAGTGTGTGATCAAATGGTGTAAGATATCACGTTAACCCAGTAATGGTCAGGATTGTCCAGAAAAATGAAATTTTTGCCTTGTGAGTCGATAAGACAATTTTTTTAATCATTTTCTATTGGAATGACTGACCAGATTACCGAGCCAGTCATTGCGGTCATAATTTAGTCAAAACTAGTTTTTTCTTGGCCTATAAATGGACATTTTTCAAGACCTTGCAAAGGTCTGGAGTTTGGCCTTTGGCCGGCTTGAACATTAAAGGTTTAATATTAATTACTTTTGACAAGAGTTGTTATATTTCAAACAATGAAATCTTAAAATCTATTGAACGTAGTGCGTTGAAAATTGTAAAAATAATTTGATTTAAAGACATTGACTGATTGCCCTTTAACACTCAAGTCATCAAAAAAACGACTTTTGGAAATGTTCATTTGCAGACCAAGAAGAATATTTTTGAAAATTTACCACAGAAATGGCTGGCTCGAGCCAGTCATTTCAGTGGTATAATTGTTGTAATATTTAAGGCGTTTATATGCTAGTTCCCAATGCTAGGGTCTAGACTCACGGATTTCAGTGGTATATTTCCAAAAACAGTCTTTTATTGGTCTGCAAATGGACATTTTCAAATAAGAAAATTGAAAATTTCTGAAATTTGAGGGTTAACGGGTTAAAGCTATCCAACTATGTCTCTCAATCAGATTGTTTAAAAAATCTCATCATAACACTCAAATTTGATGAAGAAAATTTCAAATTTCTCATAGAAAATGCCCATTTCCAGACCAAGCGAAGACTATTTAAAAAAATTTAACACTAGAATGACTGGCTCGTTTATCGAGCCAGTCATTACAATAGTAAATTATATAAAATAGTCTTCTGTTGGTCTGCAAATGGACATTTCTCAAGACCACTGCAGAAGCCATTTTTGGCTGATATGAGTGTTAAAGGATTAGAATGGTTCCTCATAATTTTATTTCCGGTATATCTAGGATTGGTTAATTAATCAAAATGTCTTTATAGAAAATCAAGCAGATTATAAGGATCAGATCCATCAATATGAGTATATGGCCAATTATTTGTCCAACAACATTTGTCCTTTAACACTCATACCAGCCAAAAACGGCTTTGTCAGTGGTCTTGAGAAATCTCCATTTGCAGACCACAAGATTATTTTTGCAAATTTACTACTGGAATGACTGGCTCTATAACCGATTAAGTTATTCCAGTTGTAAATTTTCATAGATAGTCTTACCATGTCTGAAATTTTACATTTTCTTTGAAAAAATTGAAATTGAAGCATCAAAGAATCAGTTGAAAAAGATATTTTGTCTGGGCCATGTCAAAATAGTACCTACATATTTGCTATTTCAATGCCAGTTGATGTCGCTTTAGGCAGCAACAGTTCGCAATCAAATTATTTCCAAAATATTTACCGGGTTTAATTCAAATTAACGCTCCTGAAACACTGGGTTTTTTTGTAATTCAGCAAGCAAATGGTAAAAAACATTGGTGAGATAAAGCTGACAATACCCAGACAGTACAGAGAACCATAACTGTTATTCTCAGCTGCTATGTTAACAACTCAGGAGACAGCCAATGGCTCAAATTTCCCAAAACATGCAATTACCAGATTAAACAAAGTGATGCCTAAAATGAAAAGCAATAATCTGTCTTTAAACTCCAGACTGGAGGATAGAGGGGGCAGGCATAGAGGAGACAGGGGTATTCAAATCTGTCACAATTAATAGGAGAATTACACAAACAAACTTCTGCTTAGCATGATGAACATGGCTTGTCCTCTGGGGCATATCAGATGCTTGCAAACTGGGATAGTTGAGATGCATATTAGCTGAAATTGGAGCTGAGAAAGATGTGCAGTGTTTGTTGGTGTTCTTCACTGAATACTCCCCAGGGGGGGTGGTCTGGCTAATCAGAGGCTGTGTTTTTGTCTAAGGATCAATCCTGATTTACCAATATATCAATTAACAAGAGTGTGTGCCTACATGTTCTGCTTTCTTTCATGAGAAATCTGTACAGGTTATTATGGAACATTATGCCTGACTACATACAGAATCTTTGATCCGCTTCCTGTAACTGACTTTCAACCCTGAAATATCTCGATATCAAAATATTTATGAAACCAAAAAAGCTGTTTGATATTTTGAAACAAATCTATCTTTGCAGCAACAGCTTCCAGTCAAATTAGTTTCAAAATAATATTTCTTGTATTGCAAAGAATCAGATCAGATGAGTAGGGTTAAAAAGTTACTTTTAGCTTGTTTCATGTACACCCCATGGGTATGTTGTCTCCGTGTTGTCTGCAATGTAATTAGATTTCACGCCTTACAAGTGTGAAGAGGAGGATGCTAATGTATCTACTCAGTGTCTGATGACGCAACATATACATTATAGTGAATATCCAATGAAGCCATCCATAGCTTAACCCTTTAATGCCCAAGATCTGTCAAGAAAATTACAATTTCTGCTTTGTGGATGTCCATTTGCAGGTCAAGAAAATAACTTTTTTTAAATTTATCACTGGAATGACTGGCTCGGTAGGTTACCGAAACAGTTATTCCAGTGACAAATGCTAAAAAATTGTCTTGTCTTGGCCTGCAAATGGACATTCACTAAAACCAGTGCAGAGGCTGATTTTTGGCAGCGTGACAATTCAAGGGTTATGTATATATCCAATCTTTTCTAATAATTATTAGCCATCCACTATACACATTCCCAGAAACAGTGTTTTCACAGTATGTGTAGGACATTATATCCATAATATGCTGAATATTTTGACGGAAGAGTAATTGCTAATGATTATTGGAAATAACAATAACAATTTCCATCCCAACCATATGATGGTCAAGATTGGCTAAGAATATTAAAATCTTTGGTAAAACAATTATGTCCATTTGCAAGTCAAGAGTAAAGTTTACTTTACTGGAATGACTGATTGTTAATGAGGTAGACATTTCAGTGGTAAATTAAAAAGTATTCTATTGGCCCACAAATGGACATTCCTCAAGAATGCTGCCAATTTTGGCCAGCTGGACCATTAAACAGTTAATAAAATATATAATGATTGTGATTTTATTTGCGCTGGAAACAGGACAGTGGTACATGCCTTTTAATACATAATAGAAAAGGCTGGAAAATATCCAACAGAATCTTATCAAGATATATAGTTGAAAGACATAAAAATGTCAGACAAATACCTCCACGGACTCACATCAATAACGGGTGACCGCTTCTGGGTTTCGTGCCAATGTTGCCACTACCAATGTAGCCAGCACATCTTAGGACGTGACAGCAGCAATGACTTTGTACTCAAGTCTAACACATTTACAAGCATCTAATCTTGATCCTGTTTTTCCCATTTTCACAGATGATATTGCCGAATGCCAACAGCTTTGATTCGATTAGTAATATCTCCATCAAAATCACACCTCCAGATCTGGCAGACTGAACTAATGTATAACTGCATAAATGAGTCACGGATCTAATTCCAAAGAATATAAATATAAACCCACTATATCGATGAAAAGGTTCTTGAAGATCACTTGGTGTAAAAGCCAGCAAAGTTCAATAGCATCTACAGATGGTTAACTCTATGCAACGACCAGTGCATGAACGATGAACAAGTTGAGATTAAAGACAGAAGCTCTAGATAGCTATTAATGCAAGTCAGTTACCATAGAGAATATTGCTTATGGCCACACAGGGTGATTCTTTAGCCCTTTACTGGTCAACACTGGTCAGTAAAATCAAGAGTTTTTCTTTGTCAATGTCCATTTGCAACTGCCAAGAAGACCTTGCACTTTTAATTTGCCACTGGAATTACTGAGTCAATTATTCAAGTCATTTCAGTGGTAAATCTTCAAAATTGGTCTTCACTTGGCCTCTAATAGGACATTCCTCAAGACCACTGCAAAAGGCCGGTTTTGGCTGGCTTGATGACTACTGTTTGAATTGGTAAGAAATGTTTCTGGAGGTACTGTCATAGGGTATTTATAATCCTTCTTCGATTGTCATCTAAACATAACATATCTGAATCATTGTCGAACATTACCGTTATTAACACTTTAACCCTCGAACTTGTAAATATTTAAATTTTCTCATATAACATGTCTATTTGCAAACCAAGAGAAGAGTATTTTTTTTAATTTACCACTGGAATGACAGGCTCGGTTATCTTCTCTTAGTCTGCAAATGGACATTTCTCAAGATGACTGCATAAGCCGTTTTTGGGCAATTTGAGTGTTAAAGGGCTAAAGAATACAATGTTTGTTTAGATGTGGATAGATCTCAAGGATGGAAGGAACACATCCATTCCAACTGGCTCCAGATGCCTCCTTGTTCATCATCTAATGCAGGGAAAAAACCTTGCTAAATAATGTAGAGTCTAACTGTTTCACAGAGTAAAAGACAGTGGCATACAATATTATGTAAAATTGTCACTGTATATTGTCTTGAGATAGACAGTACAACATCTATGATAAACATTGTTATGAAGAGATAATCATCATCATGATGATCCCGAGTGTGTACATACAATAGAGACACATGCTCTCGCAAAGTTGCCAAGTTTAGATAAGTGTAAGAAAAGTATATAACAAGAGCAATCAGAGATTGCAGACTCTCAGCCTCCTGTTTTTGTCAAACTGTAAGAAATTTTCACATTTTCCAGATATTTTCAGATTTCCCAAAGAATTTTCAGATTCTCTTATATCTCGCACAAAGTTGTGTAATCCTAGTGTATGGTCACACACCCTTTCCTGTGTTAAAATCTTAGCCAAATCAGACCAGTAATTTCTGAGATATTCACCCCTTCAGAATTTGATCCGATCCAGATCCGGGTTCTCTTATCCCAATAAAAGCCAAAATCTGGAAATCATTGTGCACCGCAAGCTCCTTCGTTGTGTTAAAATTTGAGCCACACCGGATCAGTATTTTTTTAGATATGGATCTGGACACACAGACAGACTGACACACACACAGACCTGATCCGAATACCTCTTCCCCTTATGGGGCGAGGGTAATCAGCCTATTTCAATGTTCTCTTTAATGTCATGTGTAGGCTGTAGATACAATTTAGAGGATTTCACAAGAGTTGACATTTAGTATCAAATTTATCACATGTTTAGTAAAATCTCACTGATGGAACTAATTTTTTCACGTGTTAAAGGGCTTAACTCTCAAGTTGGCCCAAAATGGCTTCTGCAGTGATATATATATATATATATACACACACTGCTGGGCAAAGAAAAAAATGAGGCAAACATGATTTATCATATTTTTATGTTTACTTTTTCATGTTAATAAATACATGTGAAATAAGTGACAATTTTACATAATATTGTATGCATTGTCTGTGTGCAGGGTACCTTTTAGTATCGGATAGCCTTTCCCTTATTTTTTTTGTCTCAAAACTCAACCATTTGGGCAAGCTATCTGAAAGCTTTTTGCATTGTGCTGCGTCAATGCTGTTCCATTCATTTATGACTGCTTTCCACTGCTGAGTGAGCTAATTCGCATATCAAAAGCCATCTAGTGAATGGATTCTTGTTCTATATTAGACCTACATGCATACACAAAAGACAAATAGTGAGTCTCTGTGTTCGGGATTTAAAGTGAATTAACTAACCAAACTAGGAAGCTAGTTGAGCTACGCTGACCGAGGTGACAAGACATTAGCCATTTCTGTAATCTTTGTGTATTACCATACTGTGCCTGAAGAGTGAAGTTGTTATTTTTGATTCAAAATGTCTTCAAAAAAGGCTAAATTCCATATACCTGTTGAAGTCAAAAGCCGGATCGCAGGTCTTCGTGAAGCTGGAAAGTAATATCCTGAGAATAAGAAAATTCTAAAGTCTGAGGATATTCAGATTACACTGTCTACAATACAGAGAACTGGCCACACGTTTCAAGTGACAGGTTCTGTTGCCCGGAAAGCAGGTTCCGGACGAGCTAAAGTGACAACATGTCGAGATGAAAGAAGGCTGAAAACGACTGTTCTGAAGAATCGTAAGAAGACTCTCACCAAATTAGCAGAATTCAGAAATTCACAAAATAAGGCTGTTTCAAGAAGAACAATTGCAAGGAGGCTCAAGGAAGCTGGTTTTTCACCAAAGCGGTGTGCTAAGAAACCATTGCTGTCCACAAAGAACGTTGCAGACAGACTCAGATTTTTGGCACTTTATCGTGACCATGATTCTCAGTGGTTTGAGCGTGTTCTCTGGAGTGATGAGTCACGTTTTGAGCTGTGTACAGATGCTCCAGAGCGCTGTCTTCGTAGGTCAGGTGAAAAATATAACCCAGAATGCCTCTCCACCACTGTGAAACATGGAGGAGGTGGAATTATGGTATGGGGTGCGTTTTTTGCATCTGGTGTTGGCGAACTTGTGCAATGTGAAAAGTCCACTAATGCAAAGGAGTATCAAAACATATTAGAACAGGGGTTGCTTTCAAGCCTGAACAAGTTGTGTAGTGGAAATAAAAACAAAAAGCTATTTTTCAACAAGCTAATGCCCCGGCACACACAGCAAAAACAACAAAGTCATGGGTTGAGCAGCATTCTCTGTCGGTGATGTTTTGGCCTGGACAGTCACCAGATCTTAACCCCATAGAGACTATATGGGCGCATATCAAGGCCAAACTGGTTTGCAGAAAATTTGGGAGCACTGACCAGTTGTGGGAAGCAGTCATACATGAATGAAACAGCATTGATGCAGCACACTGTTAAAGGCTTTCAGGCAGCTTGCTCAAACGGCTGAGATTTCTGAAGAAAAACAAGGGAAGAGCTATCCCATACTAAACAGTACCCTGCACACAGACAATGCATATGATATTATGTAAAATTGTCACTTATTTCACCTGTATTTATTAACATGAAAGAGTAATCATAAAAAATATGATAAATCATGTTTGCCTCATTTTTTTTCCCCAGCAGTGTGTCTATGTATATGTATATATATATATTATATATATTATATATATATATATATATATATATATATATATATATATATATATATATATATATATATATATATTCATTTGAAGACCAGGAAGACCATTTTAAATTTATCACTGGAACAACTGGCTCAATTATCGAGCCAGTCATTCCAGACATAAATTTTCAAAAATAGTCTTCTCTTGATCTGCAAATGGACATTTTCTATGAGAAAGTTGAATGTTTGAACAAATTTTAGGGTTAAGAGGGTTAAGTACCTGGTGAAAGATGATTAAAAAAGTGGCGACTGCCTTACTGACAGAACTGCGAAATAAATTGCTTAATTAGACAGTAGTCACAACAAGAGACTACCAATGATTGTAGATAGGCCAAAGCTTGGAATGAAAATCAAGACATAACATTTTTCGATAATGAGCTACAGGTTATGGTGCTAAATATAACAATCCTAATGACAGAATTGAGGCAAACACCAGCATAATCATTTCACATCATAATTCTGTAAACATCTGAACTCTTTCTGCAAACAGAACAGGCGGATAAAAAGCGTTTCAAATTCAGAATTCATCGAAAATAATTTTATGAGATTAAAAGCTGGCATAGCTCCATTGTTCTGGTGATTATCTGATTCGATGACCCAAAGGTCGCAACACAGACTAAATTGATTTTTTTTTTTTTTTACAAATTTTTACATTTATACAAGGATATATAGCGACGGTCTGTTAACACCATAGAAATCTTACTATATTGTATAAGATTTCTATGGCTAGCACCCAAGGTTCATGGTTCAGGGTTCGATCTCTAGTTATGTCCGCTAGTCCGAGACTACCTGATTCTCATACGGACTACTTATAGTCCGTTGGTCACAAGTCCGTTGGACCAGTGCAAAATTTCTGTCAAAATTATCCGTTAGACTCGCTAAAATGAAATATTCCATAACGCAAGTAAAACTAATGCATAAATTTCTTGCAAACACGCAAGCTTAAATTACCCGTACCGCAGAAGCTATATATGTTAAAATCTATGATAGCAGTGCCTGTTCATAGTCAGCAACCATTCCGGAGCATTTGCATTTAATTCATGCTCAGCTTTTTTCGGTTTCTATATGATAGGACATAAAAGATCCGAAAACAACCGAATTGTGAAATCACTTAATGCGTGCAAAAGTGCTGACGTCGTAAAACGAATTACTTGGTCAATTCAGCCTAGAGGAATACAAGAATTGCTCATTGCCTCGTAGACGAGTTGCATGGCTTATCAATTGATCGGTAATTATGTAGAATTCATAAAATTGATTTTGACCGATACGGACATATCTGGCATATGTATATGGCTTGGAAACCACATATAATATAGCATAACGATTAAACCAACGTGAATACCTGTACACTCTACATTTAATAATTAAACAAGTATAATGATGACAGATTTTGTCGAGGAACATATACACTCCCAACGTTCCAGATGAATTGAAACTTCTGGTTCATTTTGTCCTAGAGGGGGATATGAGAATTGCTATTATCTAGGAACATTGTCGTGCCAAATTTAGTAATGTCCATATCAACCAATTTTGAGACAAACGTTATGATAGAATGTATTAAATTGTCACTAAGCTACTATTAGACAATACAATTCAATATTTAATCATTTCACGGCTTGAACTGACGACTTTTTAAAAATAAAATGGCAGTAGGATAGCGATAGTCAGAACTGACCATCTAAGAGTCTTTAGATAAAATATCACAGCGCATAGTAGCTACACGGCGTATGACACTGTGTAGCCTGGTTCCCAAATAAATGCCCCCGGGAAGCAAGCTACCGCAACGGGTAAGGTGTACTGCAGTTCTGACAGAATTAACTTCCTGGTTAGTGTGCTATAACAATATGCGCATGCGTGTCAAGATATTGCCATGACTTGCAAAATAGTAATGCAATTTGGACACGTAATATGCTAATTCTTCTTAGATGCACGAAAATTTATGATCATGGCACGTATTATTTAAGATTTGCAATGTGTTAAACCTGTATTTCGCTTACAAATTTAAAGAAAAAATCTTATTTAACATGACTGTGCATATGTATTCATATGCATGATTTGCCGATTACTGGAACTACACAACAAATTACATGTGGTGCCTGGTTCCCTGTACCATATAATATTATAGCGCTAAAAGAATTGATAGCGGTTCCAAACTAATTATGCAACATCAAATCAAGCAATAAGGGTACTAAAAACTTTGGCGGGAAATGTGAGTACCATAGGATATGTATTGTGTGGTATGTAGATTTTCTGAACCCCTTTTAACAGGACTTGTGCTTTTATCTGCGGACTAGTCCATTTTCAAAAAGTTAAGATCACCCCTGAAGTTCATTATAAAAGTTAAATAAAAAGTGCTAGCTTCAGCTCAATGGTAGAAGAGAAGTCTTAGATCTCAGGAGAATACACTATTAAAGCTATCAATATTCGAGATCAATTATTCAGCTAATAGAATAAATTCACCGCACCCCAACCCATTTTCCCCACGCCACCCACAAACCCCTCCTTTCACGGAAGTATACATATTTATACCATTTTACATTCAAACTCAGTTGCAATTTTGTTGATTAAATTCTGTAAGAAATCAAAATACACTGGTACACTAAGAGATAGCCCCATTTCTAAAAGGTTGAAGTACTATTCAATTTTAGCATTAATGTAATGTAAGATCTTTACCTTTCATTTCAAAGAAGTTCAGTGTACTGATTGAATGCAGAGCTGCAGAGTTGTCCAAAGTGAGTTCAAATTCAGGTGACACTCGCGGCGCTAACTCCATCTCCTTATTAAAGCCATTCTCTGCAATTCCCACCCGACTGATAAGACCAGGAGATACCTACAACAAAAAGAATAGCAAAATGACAGGAAAGAATAAGTTACTGGTACATTTTTAAAGTATTTTCTGTTATGTAGAATCAAATTTGTTAGGTTATTGAGCTAAGGATTATTTGCTAACCCTTTAAAGAGGAACACAAACAACAAAAGGTCAAAGCATGCTGAAGGATGCTTGTGCACTTTAACCGTGTAATGGTCACTCCGGCTAAAAGCGGCCTCAGCAGTAATCTTGAGGAATGTCCATTTGCAGGTAAAGAAAACAGTATTTTTGAAAGTTTACCACTGGAATGGCTGGCTTGATAATCGAGGCAGTCATTCAGTGTTAAATTTTCAAAAATACTCTTCTCTTTACCGCAGATGGACATTCAATAAGGAAATATTTTGAATTTCTTGACCAAATTTAACCAGTAAACGGTTAAAAATTATATATTTTAATAATAGTGAATTTTGCCACAGAAATTTTCTTCAATTTCCCATGAAGATCACTGAGTGACATCATTGCGTGAATGATTGTTGTGGTATGACATCATCGTGTTAATAAATTTGTATGTAAAGCACACCAGTTTCTGGGAATAAGAAATTATGAAAATAGTCTTAATGGACAGAAATTTAGACAATCTTAAATATGTAGAGACAGTTTGGTCATTTCAGACAAATACTGTCGCCACATTAAGTCCCACAAACCTCGTGGCACAAAAATTTCAAAGGCTATCAGCGGGGGAGGAGGCACTAACCACCAAATATTATAGGGACAACATCAAAGAAATTAGTTGCCAACATAAATCTGAGGCACGCATCCCACAAAATGCTCTGGTGTTCACTGAAACAAAGTAGCGAAAACTACCATCAGACTTGTGTTTACATTGTTATTATTTGTGGAATTTTTAGTTTACATCGACTATTGAGTGGCTGCATACATAAAAATCTATGTTCAAATTCTGGCATTGATCCACAAGAAGTATTTCATGCACATAGTTCTGTAAATCAAATTTATAAACCTTTCAGCTATTACATCGTTTAAAGAATTGAATGCAATAAGCTTGCCAAAAGCAGCTTCTGCAGTAGTCTTGAGAAATGGCCATGAGCAAGCGGACTATTTTTAAAATTTTACTACAGGAATGACTGGCAAATTAAAAAAAAATAGTCTTCTCATGTTCTGCAAATGGACATTTTATGAGGAAATTCAAATTTTCTTGAACAAATCCTTAACCCTTTAATACTCATATCAGCCAACATGGTTTTTGTAGTGGTCTTGAGAAATGTCTATATGCAGACCAAGAACACTATTTTTGAAAATGTACTACTGGAATAACTGGCTCGATAACCGAGCCAGTTATTCAAGTGGTAAATTTTCAAAAATAGTCTTCTCAAATTTTTAAAAACGTATTCAGGGGTTAAAGGGTTAAGTACTTATTATAAGCATGATAAACCAATACAAACAGTATTCAAATGTACACAAACATTCTAGCAAAAGATATTAAAGAAATCTGTGCTAAAATTAACATAACTAAATCTCTGCGGTCAACTCTGTGCATCAAGAAAAATGAAACTTTATAATTCATGAAACGGAACAGGGAGATTACTTTAGCTTTTTTTACAAAAGGTTCATTTGCACATTCCTCTTAAGCCAAACATTTTGGCAAATACAAGCAAATTGACGCATACAATAACGAAGCAAAGATGATAATATGTGTGAAAAGTGTTTTGTCAACATAGCACAATGCCTGTGAAAAATGGTCAAACAAAACAAGTGGAGACTTCTGAGTGACCAAGCGAATAACACACTGGCCAGAGTGATGAGGCGCGAGACTTGTTAAGTTCATGTTTGCGAGAAACAAATTTAACATGTGTTTTATTTGATCATAGGAGTTGGTCAGAATTTAGCTATGCCTATAAACGAGTGTGGAAAGTGCAAAGATATGCGACCCTTCGCACATATAAGCATGCCGATCGAAACATCGTCTAAGAGGGTCATGTGAAATCTCGATTGACTGTGAACTAAAATTTCAGAGTCTATTACTTTTAATATGATATATTGTGTTCTTTTGTAAACAATATTACTGTATGCTGTTGATATCGAACACAGCAATATAAGTTTTAACAAAAACGCTGTTAAAATGTACTTCAAATTTTTTTTTACTGATTTTGAAATAGTAATTAGCTAACTGGCATGATCTTGAACAACGTTATTAACTAATTGTTACTAATATTTAACTAATATTTACGGGTTATAGATTAAATTGAATCCCTATAGTTTAACTAATAAATATATGCTGTTGGAATAAACATTAGGACTTTCAGGTTAGCTGACTGGCATAATTTATGAGAATGGTGTTCAAAGGCCTGGATCGTGAAGGGTGTGAGGTGAGAGGTATTGTTCTTAACTGGCCTCTATGTGCAAAGATGTAAAGATGGCATTCTTCTGACTAAAAGGTCAACCATGTCAAATATGAACCCACTCCTTCCATCCTCTCATGTCGTTCAGGCTGGATGGGCACATTAAATCAAGTAGAAGTGTTAGGAAATAGACATTTAACAGAGCTAGAGCCCTTGAATTGTAGATTGAACCTAGCATCATCTTTACTAGGCATTACTTATGGCAGCAACAGTGTCCAATCAAAATTAGTTTCGAAATATTCAACAGCGTGTTTATTAAATAGCAGAGATATGTAATTCCTACGATGTGTCAGACTATTAAGAGTTAAAGATGGGCCAAATAGAATAATTTATGGCATAATGATTACGATGTCATCCTACACACCGCTTAGCTGATTATGATGCCAGATGATAAATGGATACCCTGGAAAGGTGAATTACATGACCTATGTAGGATGATATTATAATCAATGACATCATGAACGCTTAATAGATGATGGACTAAGCCTTGTTGTACGATTTGCATGTCTTTAACTATTTAATAAAGATGCTGTTGAATATTTTGAAACTAATTTGCCTGGGCGCTGCTGGTACCATAGGCAGCAACAACACCCAGTTAAATTAGTTTCAAAATGTTCAACAGATTACCTATAGTTTTTTGGAAATTGATACATGTAGTCAGGGAGTTCAGGGATCGACACCAACACGAGCGAGGTGTGGCTGGAGCTCAGCTAAAAATGGGCGGGACTGAGCTAACACTGGATTCCTGCATTACGCTGTCATTGTAGCACTAAAATGATATACTGTGATACTAATGTGTCTATAATTCTAGAATGCAATATGCCCACACGACAATTAGATAATCTCTGTTATATTTTTAAAAGAAAAATCTGTATAATGTTACAGTGCCATTAACCTTACTGTCTTGACAAGATCTTGTCAGATTAAGACCGCATCATAATGTACAATGAAAACAAAAAGTAATCATCCCTGGCAGCAAAGACCTTCGATATGCCAATAATGGAAACATAGGCTGACCCTGATAATCTCAGAATTTCTCAGGAATCGTTTTTCGGAAAAAGAATGCTAAGGATGATGTAGGTCTGAGAGCTAACTTAATCACAGCTTTCAGTCATTCCGCAAGTGTCAAAACTAGCAACATAGCTCCTAACTCAATCACGTCAATTTTCTTGTCTTATACACGGGGCGGCACGGATAGATCACACATGCCAGTGTTTACTTAAGCCAGAAGAAAAGAAAACAGTAGAGAAATTTTGCCTGAATCTAACACTGTATTTGCTGAATGTTTTCATGTTTGTTAAAGCTGGAGTGAGCAGCTGACATACCAGGGAGTTAGTCAGTGTCAAATAGCCTCTGGCCAGTCTTACTGGAGCCAGTGTGCTGGTGAAATGTAGACATTGACCATCCAAGCTGACCATCTACCTAATGATGTGCATGTACAAGAAACATCCGGGAATGTTTTGATACAGTTGAAGATATAAGCTAATGCAGTACAAATTACTGACAGACGAATGACTGCACCAAGGGACTAGCATGTGCTTGTTATCACTTTAAATAAACTGCCAAAAAAAATATTTAACTAAAATAACTTTGGTCTAACGAATTCAATTTAACATTTTCATGATGAGTATTTCTTGTACTCTCTCATTAGTAGCAAGCATATGTACATGTACATAGAGGTGATATGTTTGGCATAAACCTCAGCCAGTAATGCCAATACTATGTTTATACTTAGAACTCTCAGTAATCTGATTGTATTAGAAGTAACATTTAAAAGCAATTTAACTAAAATGTATTGACTATTATTTCACTGAGGCAGTAATGGTTGAATAAACCCCATATAAAATCATCTCCCCTACTGTGACCATGAATCAATGACTATCATATAAACATAAAGCCAACCACTTGACATGCATATATGTCCACTTGAATTAGATGATTATATAAATACTGAAGAGATAGGAAAAAATCATGTTATACACACATCAACCACAAGCTGACTTTAACCCTTTAACCACTGAATCTGTTCAAGAAAATTTAAATTTTCTCATAGAAAATGGCATTTGCAGACCAAGAGAAGACCTTTTTGAAAATTTACCACAGGAATGACTCGCTCGGTTATCGAGCCAGTCATTCTAGTGGTAATTTGTCAAAAATAGTCTTCTCTTGGTCTGCAAATGGACATTTCTCAAGACCATTGCGAAAGCCATTTTTGGCTGATATGAGTGTTAAAAGGTTAACCTTTAAATTGTCAAAATTTTATCAAGAATATTGAAATTTTTACTTAGTGAATGTCTACTTCCAGGTCAAGAAGACCATTTTGTAAAATGAATGGCTGTCTTGATTTAAAATAGTCTCCTCTTGGCCTCCAAATGCACATACCTCAAGACCTCTACAGAGACCAGTTTTGGCTGGCATAACCGCCAAATGGTTAAAATATCAAACTGCGATACTGAGTACTCAGATGACATTATGCTCAAACCAAGTGTATTTTCCTCAATATGCCAGCACTGTCTGCAACCATTCTTCATATCTACTCTGAGAGGCAATTGTTGTGACAGCTATAGATGTTCCCTCCCACAGGGAAGTTATTCTGAGGGGCCCAGCGTATTGTCTTTAGGTAAACCCACATTCCTAATTAGAGGGAAGCATTCCTATGGAGGTCAACCACTCGAGAATCTGAACGAGATAATCACTGTGGTAGACAATGATGCATGAATTGTTCTATGGATTGAGCACCGATATCTGGGCTACAACTGAATAAGTTTTGACATTCTATTATTCTTCTTCTTACTAATTAATTATGCTATATCTAGGCCGATTTGGACTATACAGAAACTACAATTAGTCAGCATGAATTCAACTGCACAAGAATACAAATTAAACTTCTACAGTTACAGGAGACAGAAATGAAGGCATAACCATGATTAAATTTGGTAGGCTCTATATCTGGGTTTGGTTGCCGCATAGTTCGTGTCCCTGTTAAACAGGTCCCATTCACGCGTAGGCTCTATATCCAACAAAGCAGCCATTTATGTAGCTAAGGATTGGTGCGTGGGATTAGATAAGGGATTAACCATTTAATGGTCAAGATTGGTCAAAATTTTTGCTTAACCTTTTAACACTCATATCAGCCAAAAATGGCTTCTGCAGTGGTCTTGAGAAATGTCCATTTGCAGACCAAGAGAAAACTATTTTTGAAAATTTACCACTGGAATGACTGGCTCGATAACCGAGCCAGTCATTCCACAGGTAAATTTTCAAAAAGTCTTCTCTTGGTCTGAAAACGGACATTTTCTATGAGAAAATTTAAATTTTCTTGAACAAATTCGAGGGTTAAAGGGTTAATAGTGACGGTCCTGATTTCAGACCAAGAAAAGATTACTTTTAAAAGTTTATGATTAGAATGACTGGCATGAGCCAGTTATTACAATACCAAATATTAAAAAAAATAGTCTTCTCGTATCCTGTAATTTATGGACATTCCGAACAAGACCATTGCAGAGGCCGGTTTTGGCCAGCTTGCCCATTAACGGGTTAGTAATTACAGGAGAATGTGATATGTTATTCTCTAATTATTATGACAGCATACTGGCCTTTATAGCTTTGAGGTGTTAAGTGGATACTTTACATTTATAACATCAAAGTGAGTTACCTGAGGATTTCTGATCAGAAGTGTCTCAGCTTATTAAGCTATAATAAACATATATGGGTCAAGTACAGGGCATGTGGTCACTGGGCCAGGTGATTAGGAACTTCTTATATATCTTAACAGTAATAGTTCATTCAGGATTAGAACAGCTTTAATCGTCAGTTCCAGTTTCAGCTATGCCCCGCCCATGTCTATCAAAGCTCCACCCACACCTCTTCCGTGTTGGGATTGATTGATCTCTTAACTCCCTGACTATCAATTTCCAGAAACCTAAGCAGGTAAGCTGTTTAATATTTTGAAACTAATTCGACTGGGCGCAGGCAGCAACAGCATCCAGTCAAATAGTTTCAAAATATTCAACAGAATATGTATTAATAGGGTTAAGCGCTAAAGACGGGCTATATCAAATCATTCATGACATCATGATTATGATGTTGTGATTATGATGTCATCACACACGTCACTTAATCGATTTTGTCATATGATAGATGGATAAACTTGGAAATGTCAGTTATAGAGCGGCACTCAAAATTTGACAATTTGATGCTCCAGCCAGCCAGGACCGGCCAATGCAGTCTGCGATCTTGAGGAATGTACATCTGCAGAAACTATTTTTTTTATTAACGAGTGAAATGCAAGCGAGCCAGTCATTCGATTGGTTAGTTTTCAAAAGTAGTCTTCTTTTGGTCTGCGACTGAAGTTTCACTGAGCAATAATATCAATTTCTAGACCAAACATGACCATCGAAGTTTTAAACAACTAAGCATAGAAAGGAGATTTCATATTCATATAGAGAATGGCCAACAGTAAAGCTTTTCTTAACCCTTTAACTCTCGAATTTGTTCCAAAAAATTTCAATTCTTTCATAGAAAATGTTCAATTGCAGACCAAAAGAAGACTATTTTTGACAATTTACCACTGGAATTACCATTTCGGTTATCAAGCCAGTAATTCCAGTGGTAAATTTTCAAAAATTCTCTTCTCTTGGGTGTCCAAATGGACATTTCTCCAGACCACTGCAGAAGCCATTTTTGCCTGATATGAGTGTGAAATGGTTAAAGCAGTCTACATACTTAGCGAACATGCACTGTTCTCAAATTGAAAACAGTCACTATCATGGGAACTGCAGTAACCTGGTACACAAATTACATTAGCATACGCTAGCAGTTTAGCTTCATTATCATCCATGCTTTCTCATGACAATGAGATGGGAAAGATGGGATGCTGTTTAATGTCTGCCTAAAAAAGAGACAGATGTGCTATAGTTGACATGAGGAAAACACTTGACAGATATCACATGCATGTATATGCATAATTAGAATAGAGATCAAGCTTTTTCAATAATCAACCCATTAATTGTCAAGATTGGTCAATTGAGACTTTTTCTACACATCAAGATAATACTACTTTATATTTTTAGACACTTATTGAGCCAGTTATTCCAGTGGTTAATTTTCAAAAATAGTCTTATCCATAGCCTGCAAATGGATAATTCTCAAGAGCACTGCAGAGGCTAGTTTTGGCAGGCGTGACCATTAAAGAGTTAAGTCCCACAATGCATCTCACTTTCATCTGTTCTTTATCAAACAAAATATCCTGACAATCCATCCTTCTTAAAGGGAATCACCAGACCCTCTATACTACTGTGTATAAAATGAATCTACAGACCGTAACGTTTTCAAAAATATAATTGTAAGATCTGTGCTCAAATTAGAAATATATATCTTCGTTATTTAAATATGTGGTACATGGGTTAAATTTCTATTCCCGGATGAAAGTGTATGACGTCATAAGTTGAAAATTGTTCTCGCTGTCATCCAACGCTATCGCAATAAAATTGCGAATTGCGTTTTTATAAGGGGATTCTCTTCAGCGGTTTTAGGAATATATAAACTATATTTGCGGAAATGCTGAGGAATATATACTAACAGTCCTTTGTCTGATTTCTCTGATGGTGCCAATTTTGACATGAAGTTTTGATCTTAAGATAAATGAATGACGCGATAGTATAGGCAATTCAATATAATTGCCACTATTGAATCAACGCTCTCACTGGGGCTACGGCAGATAATGTTATTAAAGTTTCATCTATTAATATGAGAGTTTAAATAGTTTGTACATACATCCAGTCCATCTTTAGGTACTTATGTTTTCATATTAGCCTCCAAACTTCCTGAGATTTTGTAATGTTAATGTAATTGGCAGGTATCTTCATAGAAAATGGCCATCTTAAGGTTCGGCAATTAATGTGTGAAAAAAACAAATACATTCCACAAATTTGCGATATTGTGATACACGTCTTAATCTCTTCAATCTGTACAGATATAAATAATGTCGATAGCATTATCACCGTTAGAGATATCACCATCCAAATGCATGCACTCCTGTCTTCAGAGTGCCGTTATTATGGTTCTTGTTGGATGGGATTCAACCTATGAATGACATCATAGGTTTAATTAACTCGCAGAAAATTATAGTAACATAGCGTTTTTTAACACCATTTTACTCGGATTTATATACAAATGTCGGGGGAAAGCTTTATACAGTAGCTTAAATGTGGGCTCTTCAATAGAACTGCGTGTTTTATGCAAACGATGGTAACCCTTCTTGTGTTCCCCTTTAAGCATAATAATATAAAATTAACATTCAATTAAAAATATTGCGTAGTCCGTCAGTCACTAAGTTTGGAAAAGTTAATTTTACTATTTCTAACGTCCCGTACATGTACCAAAATTAATACATGTGTACACTTAGGACAAGTTTGGTAATATAGTGAGTAAAGCAGAATTATGTGACAAACTACTCAAACCAGTTTATATATAAACAATAACATGCATATGGGTGGCAGCAGAAATCTAGGGTGGCGGGTGGGTGATGGTGGGTGATTGGGAAGGATAGCAATCGCATAGATCAATAAATCATGTATATAAAATAACGATATATAATCTGTTCATCAGTGCTCATCAAAATTAAGTAATTATAAAGATGTAAATCAGGCTTATTTTGTTAACTCATTAGCTGCAGCGGTTTGATAAATGTTTGTCTGCAGACCAAGAAGACTATTTTGAAACTTTACCACAGGAATGACTCAGGCTCGCTTATTGAACCAGTCATTCCATTGGTAAATTTGATTCACAAATGGTCATTAACCCTTACCACTCTGATGTCAATAGTCTATCTTTTACCCTGTCAATAGCAAAGAAACTGGTGTACATTTTTCAACATTTTAGGTGGACGATGTTGCTGTCTTCGACAGCACATAATCTTCCACCAAATTTGTTGGAAAATGTACACCAGTTCATCTTTTAATTTAATTTGAAAATTTAAAATGCTGACATCAGTGTGGTACGGGTTAACTATGAGAAAATTGGAAATTTGATATTTAGATGGTTAATGTATAGGCATTAACCATTGTTACATTAATGTCAAAAAGCTAACTGTCAAATACAGGAAAAGCTAGTGTACATTTTAGAAACAATGTCACTGGAACTGAGATAAATGCCAACAACGTAGTAATGTTTTTTCAAAAATGAACACCAGTTATCATAACAGAATGGAATGGAATTTTGGACTTATAGTGTACATTTTAGAAACAATGTCACTGGAACTGAGATAAATGCCAACAACGTAGTAATATTTTTTCAAAAATGAACACCAGTTATCATAACAAAATGGAATGGAATTTTGGACTTATTTAAAATTTCAGTAGTCTATCGGGATTAATATAATTAGCATGGTCAGTGATGGTCAAGCTGTGTGTCTGAACACAGACTGACTGGCTCCATTCAGACTGGACCACCACTGGTTGAACAGTGGAGAATAAACATGTGGTTACTGATGCAGACAGAGATTGCTGGGTACTTAGATAACTATCAGCTATTAATCCAGTCTTGACAAATTGATATTTAATATCTACACTGGGTAGAGATAGGATGATAGATTTTTATCACTTATGACAAGTTCTTGTGGATTATAGTATGAAAGTAAATAATTTATTATGCTCATGATCAGGCATTGACACTTTAACCCTAAAAAACTGTTAAAGAAAATGTAAATTTTTTCATACAAAACTATTTTTGAAAATTTACCACTGGAAACACTGGCTCAGTTATCGAGCTAGTCATTCCAGACCTCAATTTTCAAAAAATAGTATTCACTTGATCTGCAAATGGACATTTCGACATCAAGACCCCTGCAGAAGCTGTTTTGTCCAGCTTGAGTGTCAAAGGGCCTTAAATACTGATAATGTGAAGAGCTGATGACATGAGCTCCTTGGCTGGACACTGAACAGAACAAGATGGAATCTTGTTTGCTCTGGTTCCAAGATATACAGTCATGTACATCCACAAATCTCATGTTACAACTCTCACTCTGTCGTGAATACCATACCTTCAAACTTTATTTAACTCGTTAATGGTTAAATTTGGTCAAGAATATTTAAATATATTCCAATTGAATGTCCATTTACAGGTCAAGAGTATACAATTTTTGAAAATTTATCACTGGAATGACTGGTTCGGTTAATGAGCCAGTCATTCCAGTGTTAAATTTTCAAAAATTGTATTGTCTTGGCCTGTAAATGGACATTCCACAAGACCATAACAGAGGCCGGTTTTGGCCGGGAAAGGGTTAATCCGTTAATACTCAACAAGCTCACCAAAATGACTTTTGCAGTCCTCTTGAGATATGTCTTTTGCAAATATACAATTGGAATGACTGGCTCGATAACATTGGTAAATTTTCAAAAATTGTCTTCTCTTGGTCTGTAAATGCTTATTTTATATGAAAAAATTGACTTAAAAATAACAAATTTGAGGGTTAAAAAAAGTTAAACGAAGTCCACCCATAATCACAAAACTGTCTCCCGTTAATCCTTGAAATGCTGGTGTACCAATTTCAAAACAGCTATACAGGAAAACTGTTGGATATTTCGAAACTAATTCGACTGGAACCTGTTGTGGGTTATAAATAGTTTTAAAAAATGTTAGTCTGGTTAAAATCTTATTGATGCCAAGCCTTGTCTCCATGTTTTGTTTGCATTCATAGAAAAATTAAATAATCATCATCATCAGTGATTCCTGGAACAAATTGCCATTATGGTGAAAGTCTGTAAAGGAGGAAGACATGGACATGATGAAAGCTGAGCTGCTTACATATTTTCAAAATTATAATCACTTTATATAGGACACAATCCTTCAGTCACACAATGCCGCAGGTACCAGCATGAGTCACAAAATTACGGGCAAGTTAAATTTTGGTATAAGAATTATGTCCCTTTATCATAATATAAAATGCACAGAATTTCTTCCCATAGCATCAGATTTGTATAGTTTTTGAGAGATGGAGCAACAGACTACCTCAACTCAACCCACCCAACCCCAACATGTTGGAGTGCATGTAAAATCCCTTCTTGAATCTTCCCATCTGGACTTCACCACTCCTCCCCCAATTTTGGCTAGCAAGAGAAATCATGTGACTGGTCATCTTAAATAAACATCACAATCTTATCTATAAAGTATGCAATAAACATCATCTTATCTAGTATGCCCTGGTATATTCAATATTTAATGCAATGGATTAAACAAGCAGCAACATTGTTAAAAAATAACATTATATTTTGTGTCAGATACATAAATTAGCTAGTAGATGAGACTTGAATGGGTGTTTTCAGCCAGAGTGGAGCCACTAAATTGGCAGTGGAACTCATTCAAGTACCCACAAGTGGTCTATCTATCAGGCTCTGTATTACTGAGAGCCAGGGATATTGCCATTGATTCAAATCTTAGGATAGGATATTAGACTCACTTTATGACAGACTCCAAAGTGCCATCAATGTCTAATAATAGATCCATGGATAGAATAGGCAGCACAGGACTGCTGAAGACTTAGAAACTTGAAAGATTATGTACATTAAATGTTTTAGTAAACAATTCATTTATATACATTGTAGCAAATAACTAATAACAAATAGCTAAACTGTTGAATATTATTTGAACCTAACCATTGGAATGACTGGCTAGATAAGCGAGCCAATCACTCCAGTGATAAATTTTCAAAAAGTCTTCTCCTGGCCTGCAAATGGACATTCAATAAGCACATTTTTTTAATTTTCTTGTCCAAATTTGACCATTAAAGGGCTAATTAATTGGTTAACTGGCCTGCTAGCAGATGTTTATTTTGAAGTATGTTGTTGCACGCTATATTGCTGAATGAAACAGCAACAACTTTCAGCAACATTGTTTTCAGATCAATCAGTGGTTTCTGATCTACAAAGATAATGATAAAATCTTGACTATTAAACAAGATAAGAATGCAGTGAAGCTGGTAAGAGCATCAATTTATCTCTGAGCCATCTTGTTTATTTTACCCAAATACATGTAAAAGACACTCCATCTCTCCAAGGGCCATCATCAACAAATTACATTCCCCAATAGTGAGTGACCAGTGGTCAGCCAGACTATCAGACTAAACACTCTTTGATCTGGTCTCTTCCTCATCAGATAAGAACACATTATAGGCTGTATAATTTCAGTGTGGTCTACTGAACATTGCCATTAACAAGCAACAGTGCCAGTCTCCTGTCTCAATCACTCAATGAACTAATAATTACTGTACACTCAAACCTGTCTAAAGTGACCCCCTTATGGAGCGGCAGCTTCAGGCAGTGATCATCAAAGCCAGGTGGTCTCTTAATACAATTCAATCACCATACAATGTTTAATGGAATCTAGTATTTATAAGATGTTTCCTTAATATGGGTGGCCCTATAACAACCTGTCAAAAGAATCACAATGTCTTGGACCCGTTAGGTACTGTGAAATCTCTAGCAGGTTTGATTGTATGTGATTGGCTCCCTGAAGACCAAGCTGCATAGTCAGGAATCAGATTGGGTGGTGTTGGTGATTGTATGACATTGGAGGTCCAAAATTTCTAGACATCAGGACAGGCAGGTACGCACTGGCGCACACACACACACCCACTAACAATTCTTAAGACTACCTATGTGTAATATCCCAAGACACCTTCCTGGATCAGTTCTTAACTCTATAACTCTCAAATTTGTTCAAAGAAAATTTCAAATTTCTCATACAAAATGTCAATTTGGAGATCAAGAAAAGACTATCGGTTATTGAGCCAGTCATTCCAGTGGTAAATTTTCAAAAATAGTCTTCTCATGGTCTCCAAACGAACTTTTCAAGACCACTGCAGAAGCCGTTTGGCTGATATGAGTATCAGGCTTAATATGTTAATGCCCCTCACTATCAATCATTAACCATATAACCCTCACAGACCAAAAACAATGACATCATTATGATGTAGGGAATATTCTGCTGGATATCTTGAAACTAATTCGATTGGAAACTGTTGCTCCTTATGGCAGTAACAGATTCCTGTTAAATTAGTTTCAAAATACTCAAATTTGTTCAAGAAAATTTAAATTTTCTCATAGAAAATGTCCATTTGCAAACCAAGAGAAGTCTGTTTTTGAAAATGCTACCGAGCCAGTCATCCCAGTGGTAAATTTTTAAAAATAGTCTTCTCTTGGTCTGCAAATGGATATTTCTAAAGACCAGTACAGAAGTCGTTTTTGGCTGATATGAGAGTTAAAGGGTTAACAAATGACATTGTACACCTCAAGGAAATTGCTAAACTCAATTGGATTCCAATCAAGGCCGAATATTCTTCAGAATTAACTTACATGTACGAGGTTTTGTTTTCTTTATAAGACAATAATTGTCTGATTTTCATGATCATTCATGTTTTCAAAATGTAGAATTGGCCATTAAAAATTATGTATCTATTTTGATTCTGCAACTTTACACAGCAAACCAATAACACTTGAAAAATTTTCATTTCCGGGCCAAGAAAAAGACTATCTTTAAAATTTTTCTACTGGAATGACTGGCTCGATAAACGAGCCAGAGTCCTTTCAGTTGTCAATTTTCAAAAAGTTTTCTGCTGGCTTGCACATGGATATTCCCTGAGCAAAAATTGCAATTTTGATGATTAACCGCAAGCATTAACCTTTTAATCTCTAAATTGTTCAAGAAAATTTAAATTTTCTCATAGAAAGTGTTCGTTTGCAGATCAAGAGGCGTATTAAAAATCTTTTCTATGGCTGGCTCGCTCATTGAAATTTTAAAAAAAGGCTTCTCTTGGTCTGCAAATTAACATTTTCAAAGATGACTGCAGCCCCCGTTTTTGGCTAGCATGAGTGCTAAAGTGTTAAAGGTTTAAGATTAGTATCCCTAAGACCATTATTTAAAGGAAAGGATCGTGGAACTAACATATGCTCTTGAATGATTGCTTTATATAATAATCAACCTATAGTTCCAACAGAAATAAATCAGAATAATTAGAAAAAAGCAGCTAAATACCATTTATGTCACTCTGGTGGGAACCAATTAGTGATGCAGCTGGACCTATGCACTCTGGTCTATGCAGAGAGAATAAATAATACCCTCTATAGCCCATCACATAAGCTTTTATATTCGTGCTAAGCTACTTCCTGCAGGTAAAATACTATCTAGTTTTAAAACAATTTGACTGAAAGACGTTATTTCCAGAGACGGTGCCTACATTCAGTTACACGAAATTAAAAATACTCAGCCGTCATATTATATTGCGACCGTGGAAACCAGCAGTGTATTTTTAAATCATTTTGACCGAAACTTGTTGCTTCCACCAGAAAGTTTTCAAAAGGATCAATAGTAAATTAGCAGTAGCGAGTTAATCGCTCTACATCAGTGCCTATAGAGAATACCGCTTACAAAGCTATATTCATGTGTGCTTTCGTTATATTCAGGTAGGCCTATGCAGTATACCTGCACACACAGTTGACACAGGGCGGAGTGTGAAGCACCAGCTTGGTCACTAATTGGCTACAAGCTAAGTATTCCTAGATTTAGTAAATGCTTTTTCTCAAGTAATTCTGATTCATTTCCATTTTTACCGATGGTAGTTTATTTAATATTGTATGAAATTACCAATAAACATCATTTGTTATTTCCCTTTTCCGTTAACATTAGAGAACCTCTACTGTTTCAAACGGCATGTGTACAACAATTTTGAAGCAGTTTTGCCTGTGTGTCTATGAATATTCTAAAATTACAGTGTTTATTCTTCAGATATCTCTTAGAAAGTTGAAAAAAAATGTGAATGAATGAACTGACACAATGAGCCATGATGATATGTGATGAAATTCGATGTGATATATAAAACTAGTAATTATCCGCCCACAATATACTATCTGATTCATCTTCAGTCAGTCAGAAAAACTGCAGTCGCCATGATAATTATACGCTTATAATCCCTTCTTTGGATAGTCCAGACAGATTCTATCAAAATCTCAAATACCTGTCAATCATTCTTGGCGGAGTTTGTGGAGTTTGTTTTCATAAGCTAGTGGGATGCAGATTAACAGACAAACTTACAGAGCATAGAGGTTATCAGCAAGCAACATAAACCTGCAAATATTTGTCATAACTTTGCTTTATTGTTAAAAATTCTGTATCATTTATTAAAAATAATATTTTACGTGTCAAATTACTACTCATGATTAAATTGAAAACATAAATTCAACTGAAGGTATGTATACTGTGTTAGGATTCACAGAGTTTGTGTCTATCTCGAAAGATCATAGCCAGTGCGGAGCCAATGTTGTCTACAGACCATGCAGTAATCGTTATAATTCATAGACAAATCTTATGAATCTTATCGAATGAATTATAATTAAACCATAGAAAAACATATATTATTATAAGGTCTTATATCCTTAAGTTAGATAATAAATATTACATATATTAAATGCTGAAAAATTAAATTTACAATTTGAATGTACCGTAAGTTGTTGTTTACTGCTTTAGGCATATAGAGTAATTTTATTGCTTCCACTCCTCAAAAATATTCTGAATGAAATGGGTTAAGAAATGGGATTTTAATGAGGCGATCATATCTCAAGCCAGACATATAATATATTATACAACTATTAATCATTTGATAATTCCCTTACACCAATGTTATGAAAGGAAAGATATAGATCTCTTCACATCAGACACCATGCGTGCCTAAAATAACCCTCAAATTTGTACAAGAAAATTTAATGGGGAGATGATTGGGCGTGGAGTTAGCGTGGTCGACTGGTAATCAGAGCGGGTGGGGTTCAAATACCGCTTGACTGTCAGGTGATCACGTGGCTAACGAGCAATCGGTGGAAACATTGGCAATCTCCTTCACTCCTCATTGCCTCTCTACCCCAAGGAGCATAAATAGGTACACAGAGTGTAAAAACCGGGGGAAGTTACCAATAATAGACTGAATTAAAACCAGCCTAGATATAGCGTGAATGGCACCTGGAATCAGGGACTCGATAGACGACAATCAAACCAATAACTTCATTTAAATTCTGGGAGAAAATGATCAAAGACTATTTTTGAAAATTGTTGCAAAACAGCAAAGTTGGCAGAATTCAACCAAATTTGCTATCTGACATTGGGGTGGGGTTGGTGTGGGGTGGGGGCAGTGGTGGTGTACAACATTAAAGTTAGTGAAAGCAGGGTGGGGGGGGGGGAGATGGGGGATTTGTGATGGCGTGCCATCGACTGCACATTCTAGTTTTCCTTGACTTCCATACAACAATTCACTGTTTGGCATTCCAAACAGTGTACATGATATTACAAGGGTTAAGACAAATATATGTAAAACTTTTTGATGCCTATCTGAACCAAGCTTTGATCGATTAGCTAGATCTTCATCACTGTGTTAGTGATGATATTGTCTGTTTTGAAAATTAAATTATATATATGCCAGACACTGTCTAGCTTATCTACATAATTTTTCCATTTTAATATTTATCAGATGTGTCACATTTGATAAATCACTGGACACTTAAATGATGAAGATCTGGAGATACAGTTAAAGCTGCTCGAGAGACCATCTGACTTTAGGCGCCAAAAGATGGTGGTTCTTTAAGACAAGTGGTCTGTTCGACCACCTGTCTTAAAGAACAACCATCTTTTGGCTACAAATTGTATCCTATTATGCCTATAACAGGTCACTTGTCACCTGTCTATAGTGACTAATCCTTTGTGCTCAATAAGGTGGTCAATTAAGGCAGGTCTTACAGAATAAGCCAATAGCTGGCTTTATGTGTCACTGCCAGAGGACATTGGGGACAGACAGTGGCTCCACTCTGACTGACCATGACTGGACACATGCACAGCTTAACTGCAGGGAACCCACTTTGCTAAATGCTTATATAGTTTATTTCAGTGCATTAAATGAACTGTGGCATTTTAGACACTCCCTTTTACACATCAGGTGGTTAGTTGAATGCAGTCTGCAGGGTCCACACACCAACACACTCAGGCACAAGCACACACATGCAAGGACTCCAGCAAGCAAGCAAGCAAGCAAGCAAGCACGCACGCACACACGCACACACGCACGCACACACACACATACATACACGCACACACACATAGTTAAACATTGCAGAGAAACTTATTCAGACAACAAAATTAATATTTGTAGATGCTTTCAGCATTCATATCCTTAACCCTTACCACACTGATGTCAAAATTTAAAATTTTCAAATTAAATTAAAATATGAACTATGTTCATTTTTCATCAAATTTGGTGGAAGATGTTGCTGTCATAGACAGCAACGTCGTCCGCCAAAATTGTTGAAAAATGGACACCAGTTTCTTTGCCATTTACACAGTAAAAGATAGAATATTGACATCAGAGTGGTAAGGGCTAAATTACTATACTGTTGACTCCAAGATACATTCATCAGTTCTACTCTTCACCAAACTTGCTAATGGGGTCCTGAAGTAGAATCATGATTCTGCTGGGAGGCAAGAGGTCAAAGGTCAAGATAATCGAAAGAGATGCCATGTGATAACGTACGTTCTACTGGGGGAATCTTCCCCAAATTTGGTCAGGAATTGGATACTCTTGGTGTCCAGAAGAATGGTCTTGATGTTGGGGTTAAAAGGATAAGAAGTTAAATGTTTGACCACCAAAAATGGAATGTTGGCAAGACTCAAAATTCCCCGGAATGTCTGTTTATGACAGCATTAGTGGTAGCTGATCTATTCTAAGCTGATAATCTCTTTCTTGTCTTTAAGAATAGGTAATTTGTTTCATTTTTATTCTGAATATTGTATCTTTTAATATGTATATAATTTAAGAACTCGGCTCCAAAGTTTATTTCTTAACCCCTACCACTCTGATCTCAAAATTTAAAAATTTTAAATTAAATTAAAAGATGAACCTACAAATTTGGTTGAAGATGATGTTGTCGTAGACAGCAACATCCTCCACCAAAATTGTTGAAAAAATGTACACCAGTTTCTTTGTTATTGACACAGGAAACATAGAATATTGACATCAGAGTGGTAAGGGCTAGATTAACACCACGCACATTTTAGCAAGAATATTCCTGTGCATTTGCTGGCAAAGAGAACATTATTTTTTTAATTAGCTGGCTCAAAAACCCAAGACAATCAGTCAAATAGTAAAAATTTCCAAACTACCTCGGTAATTTCCCTTGGCCCACAAATGGACACATCCAGTTAAAGTTTTCGTCATCAGTCATGGGTGTTCGGGTGAATCAATATATTATCAGTAATTCACAATGGCTACAAATGTAGAGAATGAACTCTCATTAGCTTCAGTATCTGATCAATTACTCATTAACCCTTTAACACTCATATCAGCCAAAAAACGCTTCTGAAGTGGTCTTGAGAAATGTCCATTTGCAGAGCACGAGAAGACTATTTTTGAAAATTTACCACTGGAATGACTGGCTCGATAACCGAGCCAGTCATTCCAGTGGTAAATTTTCAAAAGATAGTCTTCTTTTGGTCTGCAAATTAACATTTTCTATGAGAGAATTTAAATTTTCTTGACTAACAGGATTAAAGGCTTAACAACAGATAGATACATGAACTGCTATGAAATGTGATTTTGTGCTTAGTGTATGATAAGGGTTATATAAGTAGACATCACAGATGGTAGTGTTATTGTAACAAAAATGTGTTAATTACAAAATAGCTTGGTTAAACAGAAAAAGATTGTTTCAGGTAATTAGGAATTGTGCCTGCGAGTGCTTGTGTGTGTGTACCGCCTAGCTATAAACACAGCAAAATAAACCTGCTTGCCTGACCATATCCAAAGATATAATGGACGGAAGACAGCAACTCTCTTAAAGAACAACACAATTTTGCCATCAGCATGCATCAATTGCTATGGCACCTGACCTGTTTTAAGACATAATCTGTCTTTAGTGACCACTGCATGGTGTTACTAAGTTGGTCAATTCGGAGTGCAGGAAGGTGATTATAAAGATATTTTTCCTCTAGCACACTGCTAAAGGCAATCTTTATGGTTCATAATTAATCTTCACACTGATACTATCTGTCTGACAGGTGTCAAACTAATTAGCAGGTAGGTATTTGTTTTCGATAAAAAAATTGCTTTTTTTTAACAAAGAAAATAGGTCGTTTTAGTTTTGACCAAAAAATTGCTATATTTCTTTTAATGAGAGATAGATTGAGTGTACTTAACCATTTTTTCAAAATGTTTATATAAATGCTTTAGGAGGACACACAAATTCCTAGAAAACTCTCAATTAGAGTGGGATTTATATACATTTTATATACTTGAATTGGTTTTAAAAAGTGGCCTACTGAATTATTCATGAACACATTACAAACTAAATCTGGATTAATTAGGCAAAACTGACAACGAATCATAATTATGTGCAAGAAATCAATGTCTAATGATACCTTCACCTGTTACTGGTTAAATTAACCCATAATTCATAAATAACCAGCTATGACAGGCCTGGAAATAACTTTTTCAACAGTGTCCAACACTTTGTCAGGCACCAGCTATTTAGTACCGGACATCGAGAATTTGCTGCCTGTCAACAATGTTCTACTATACATTGTTCTTTACTTGAACTTATTAGTAACATGTCAACAAGCAACCTAATCATGTGTCATAATGATTGTGATACACCTTACATGTAGGTAGATGAATATTTTATGGCTTTGCCAACGCTTGTATGCACTCTTAAATTGTTGCACACTGCAACTACTGGGACTGTTTAAATCTGTACCTGACAAAATGTCAGGTACCGGCAAGACTGTGCCTGACATTTGATAGTTTGGTGCCTGACAATGTCCTTGACAGGCACCTTATTTCCAGGCTTGTATGAGAAAGGAAAATGCTATCAGAAAACATACATCCATCGACGATATATGACTGATTGAGTCTTATCTCATAAAGAGAGCCAGTTATGTTAGTTGAAAGCTTTCAAAAATTAATTTTTCATAGCACCGCTGTGAGGCTTGAATGATCTAGTCCTGCAGGCATTTGCTTTTTAAATATTTTAAATAGTCATACCTTTTGGACATTGGTCCTACTTAGTACAAATTTTCCTACTTTTTAGCTTTCTGGCCTACATTTTCAGTATTTTGAAATTAATTTTAATGAAAGCCATTGTTGCCTATGACAGCATTGGTTTCCAGTCAAACTTTCAGAATTTTCAATGTCCTACATTTTAGAGGCTTAATAATTATACTTTGCAAACAAGAGATGCAATGCCTAAGGTACAAAAAGTGATGACATGAATGTACTTTTTTACAATATCATCTGGATTTAGTGTTGAAAATGAATACTTGAAGGGACCACTATTTTTGCCTAACAGATTTTATTCTGTTTTCTCAGTCTCTAAATTTACAGGGCCTGAAATTTAAATCCTTTAATGACAAAACTGGCTTTTGCACTAGTCCTGGAAAATATCCATTCCGCAGGCAAAGAGAAGACTATTTTTGAAAATCTTCTTGACCTGCAAATGTAAATTTTTTTTTACCATAATTGACGATTAATGGACTAATGTAGGTAGCCTGTGGCCTCTACTATACACGTTTCTGTATTGACCCTGGGCCAGATGGGCTTAGACCTAAGTAACAATTTAAGCAAAACAATGGCTTGCTACTACATACAATAACCCTTAGAGACAGCAAAGGTCAGTCATATCCTGCTGACAGATAAAGTATACTGTGAAAAAATGTGGGGTTGAACAATAATATGCCCAATACTAAGGGTTAGAACAAAAGCATCAGGGCTAGAAAACTATCATTTGTCACTTAAGGATTTGCCTTTTTTCTTAAGTCCACTGCTGAAAGCGTTTTTGGTCAGCTTGAGTGTTAAAGAGTTAAATTCACACAATTCCAAGCATAGGCATATGCAATGACATGGGTCAAGTAATTAACTGACCATTGACCAGTTTGATAATCAATGTGGTGCATTAGCTCTTCAAATAGTATAATTTCTTAACTAAATTTGAAGAGCTAAAAGACAGGATACTTGAGCAGTACATGTCAACTAACTTCACATTGTAATTCTTGACTGGTTAGCTGGTCAGTGTAAATATAACCCTCCGGCTGACCGAGGCACTGACCAAAATACCAAGGATTGTTTTCCCATGAACCCGTGCTTATGCTACTGATGGCATAGTGCTACCCCGTTCTGCCAGGATGATATCAGAGTGCCAGGAAATTAGATAGCGTCGGAAGCAAAAGGGATGGTCGAAAAAAAATGTGATGTGAACGGATCATCTCAAAGATATTGGATATCTGGCTTTGTTTAGAAAGAAAACACAGCTTTATCTTCTTCATAAGTAACTGCACTCGGTGGCCGGACGCTGTGTGAAAATATACTGCTCACTGTGGAAAAAATTCACGGTACTGTGCGATCATAACCCATATTCCCACTACCCCATTCCATAAGAACCCCTCCCATAACCCTTTAGCCCTAGAATTTGATCTTCTCAAAGAAAATGTCCATTTGCAGACCAAGAAGACTATTTTTTTTAAATTTTACCACCGGAATCACTGGCTGTCGAGCCAGTCATAAATTTTCAAAAATAGTTTTCTCTTGGACATTTCTCAAGACCACTGCAGAAGGCGTTTTTGGCTGATATAAGTGTTAAAAGGTTAATCTAAAGGATAGTTTTCATGATCAGATAGATGGTACAATTTGTTGTATGAACCATTCGCATTAGGACACGTCATACAACAAATTGTACAGTCTATCTGATCCTGTAAACCTCACTCTACGGAATGAACTGTCATGCCAATCAACCATAGCCCATCTTTATGATTTTGTACACTGTATACAACAAGGGCAGGGTCTTAACTCTTTCAATCCAGTTTCCAGAATCTTAATCTTAGAGTAATTATACAGGTAAGCCGTAGAATATTTTGAAACTAATTTGGTTGCAACAGCTCCCAGTCAAATTAGTTTCAAAATCTTCACCCGAATGCGTATTAAATTGAAAATGAGTTTATGAATTTGGCCTATCGAGTTCAAAGGGCTAAACGATGACCTTCTGGATCATAAATGACTAATAGACAGGTGCTCTCTTAACCCCTTAACACTCATTTCAGCCAAAAATGGCTTCTGCAGTTGTCTGGAGAAATGCTCATTTGCAGACCAAGAAGGCTATATTTGAAAATTTACCACTGGAATGACTGGCTCGATAAGCGAACCAGTCATCCCACTGGTAAATTTTCAAAAATAGTATTTTTGTGGTTTACAAATGAACATTTTCTATGAAATTGAAATTTTTAAACAAATTTGAGGGTTAAAGGGTTAATACAAATGACATGCCTTTTTAAACAAAGATCCTGTGTGCTCAGTTTCTCATGGCATCTAAATTATGGAGCACACACACCCACCCCAACACCTAGAGATCTGGGAGTTCCAACCTGAAATCTGGGGGTCCCAAACTAAAATTTCCTATTTCTATGTAGTGTTTCACATCCATGCAAAAATTACAGAGTACCCTGGTCTCACAGCAGTGAATTATTGGGGCCCAAAGCTAGAGTTTCTGGGTATATTTGTGCAAACACCTATAAAACTAATTAGTACTTAATAATCATTCAATATTTTGAGGGGTCGCGTGAGACCCACTGCCACAACTTTTAGGGATCCCAAGTTGGATTTTGGAAGTACATAACCTCAAAAGGACCATTATGGGAAACCCTGCTTGTGTGTCTTCAGAACCTATATTTGAAAAAACCCCACAGAGGCCCCCCCCCCCCCCCCCCCGCCTTGTGGGTTGGTCTGTTGTTTTATTAACCGCTATAAAAACATACTTACCGTTCAATCACTACTTGCTAAATCAATTATCTGCATTTAGCTATCAGCATAAGATTTTTATGCCTGCATACACACCTCCCCATGCGTATTCCTATTAATATGGACCCTCAACCAGGCTACTGGTTAAGTCCATCTCCAGGATACTGACAGCTATAGACTGGCACCAGTCTATACTCACCCCATAGTGACGCGTGTCACTAAGCACGCATGCGCACTGGAGCCCAAATAGGAAACAGATTCACTTTTCTAAATTTAAGTGCTAAATATTAAAGGCCAATTCTCAAATCTTACCACGCGGGATGGCTGAGGCCGGGTCGTAGTGATTGAACGGTAAGTATGTTTTTATAGTGGTTAATAAAACAACAGGCCAACCCACAAGGGGGGTCTGTGGGGGGGTTGTTATTACACCACACAAACATCCATTACCGTTCAATCACTACTTGCTAAACCCGTAGTCAGTGGGTCAGTGCCCCATTTAAACATTAGGTGGGAGGAGATTTGAGAATCAACAAACAAGGATAAAAATCGAACCAATCTAATCCAAATGCTAATAACATAACATAATAGTGCATTTACACTGTGATTAACAAATAAGGAAAACTTGAACTTAAAGAAATAAATAAAAACCAAAAGAAGACTCTCACCATTTCTCACAGACGCACAGTCCTAACGAAAATGGGGGAAAGTGCTTGGTAAATGGTCTTCGGCTTTTTTAGTTAAAATAGTAATGTTACGAAAGAAGGAGGCCGCTGCACTCTGGTCTTTGAGATAAAAGAATGTAAAAGTGGATTTAGATTTCCATCCTGCCACCTGTATGACCTCATCTAAAGACGAACCGTCAAAAGAGCGAAAGAAGTAGCCATACCTCTAATGCATGGGCTTTAATCCGGGCGAGATTAATATGATCCGGTGAGGCTATCTCATAACAAAGCTTAATTGTCTCACAAACCCATCTGGCAATCGTAGATTTTGAGACCGGCTTAGATAACTCTTCCGCATAGGAAACACATAAATGGGATGGATCGACTCTTTTAAAATCGGTTCGCTGTTTGTAGGTTCTTAATGCCCTAACAGGACACCAAAATTTATCGGATAGCGAAAAAGACGATATTGATTTTTAAATGATCGGACTAGCAGGAAAGCGGTTAGACTGAGTTTTAGATAAAAAGTCCCTTCTGGGATATAAAACCAAACCGTCTCCTGAAACTATAAATCTATCCTTTTCAGCAGAAAGAGCATGAATCTCTGAACGCCTTCTAGCAGAGGCAGCAGCAAAAAGAAAAACAGCTTTGACAGTTAAAAGCTTAATACTGATAGAAGAAATAGGTTCAAAATGGCGACCAGTCAAAACTTGAAGAACCAAAGCCAAATTCCAGGAAGGTAAAGGCATAGCAATCAGAGGACGAATATTACTCAGACCTCTAATAAAACTATTAAGAGTCCTAGTATCCTTGACATCGGCATTCAGAAGACAAGGAAGGGAAGACGCCAGAGAAAATCTATATCCCCTAACCGTATTAGCTGACAAATGTAAAGAATCAAACAGATAGGATAAAAAATCTGATACTTGTGGTATAGAAACAGAATCGGGCACGAAACCTTGGTCTGAAAACCACTCACCAAAAAAATTTAAGTCGACCCTTGTAAACTCGACAGGTCGATTCCCTTCTGGCAGAGTCAATAATTTCCTGAGATCTTGAAGAAGCCTTATTCTCGAGGACCTCAAACTCGAGATTCTCCAATCGCACAGATTTGGATGCACACGAAGACCTCTTACTTGAGAAGAAGACGAGGGAAGTCTACCAGAAGATCTAGAAGGTCTATAAACCAAATCCTCTTGGGCCAAAAGGGAGCTATCAGAAGAACCTCGCAATCTTGGTCCTTGACCTTGTTCAAGACTAACGGAATCAAATTGTTGGAGGGAAGGCATAGTCGAACATTCCTGTCCAGGACTGAGACAGAGCATCCACCGCCAGGGCTTGACTGTCCAGAAAAGGAGACATGTAAGGAGATCTGGGCATTCAGAAAGGTCGCGAACAGATCTACTAGAGGACGATCCATGAGACTGAAAAACGCTGACAACCGACCTCTTTAACTGCCACTCTGTGTGGCCGAACTTGCTGGGACGAGACAGTTGTAGAAAATCTGCCTCTTGCGGCACCACAAGAGAAGATTCCACACTTCTAGACAAAGGAGAGACGACCTTGTACCCCCCTGCCTGTTAATATAAGACACCACTGTCGAATTGTCCGACCGACTCGAGACTTTGAGACCTATCACAAGATCAGACCATGAATGGAGAGCCTTCTTGACAGCCCACAACTCCAGAATGTTGATATGGGCTATCGACTCCTCCAGGGACCAAAGGCCGGAAACTGACAGGGTCCCAGACTGCTCCCCAACCCTCCTGGGAAGCATCTGTGAAGATTATCGCCTGAGGGGAGGACTTTACCAGTGGAACCCCCATCAGAAGCAGAGAACGATCCCTCCAAAAATCTAGATGAGGGATCAAATGTTCTCTGATGGGAATCTGATGGTAAATAGAGTGGACTGACTGCTTCCAAAGGGGCATTAAATACATTTAGAAGGGTCTTCTCATCAGCGCCGCCCAAGAAATTACTTTCTCTACGCTGACCATCAGTCCTATCACTCTTAAAAAGAATCTTGCTCTTACCATGGGAGAAGAAAACAGGATTTCCATTGCCACTGATAAAGCCTCTATCCTTGGATCTGAGGGGAAGACTAGACCCCGGGCCAGGTCGAAAGAAACGCCTAGATGCGTAAGGATATGAGATGGAACTAGGCTTGATTTCTTTAGATTTAAAATCCACCCTAGGTTACCTGCCAGACTGCAAACCTCTGGAAGAATTCCTGAGAGAATTGAAGAAGACTTACTTTACTAACCAATCGTCTATATAAACGTGGTGATGGATAGAACGATGGTGACAATTTCTGACACAGCTGAGACTATGCGAGAAAAAGAAAAGGAGCCATGGTCAGGCCAAAAGACATGACGCGAAACTGCCAAACTCGATCTTAGTAAGCAAAACTCAGGAATTTACTGAAGGAAGGATAAATGAAAACATGAAAGAAGGCGTCATTTTGGTATATGGAAACGACCACATACCCTGATCTAGACTGGAAAAGATCTGGGATATGGTCTCCATCTTGACTTGGGAGTAAGAATCCTGAGATTTAATCATGACATACCCCCTTGTTAAATTAAAATTAATGCAGATATGAATGTTTCAGAGTGAATAGAGATCATTTTACTAAGATTTAATGACAGGGTAGGAAAATCTACCCTAGGCTGAATGCTCTCATGTATGTATAAGTTCCTTAGAATTAACATAATTCACAAAGAAAACTAACATGATAATGACCAAATTGTCAATTGAAAGGACCAGCGGAGACAAGAAAAAGGAATTAAAAGAGGAAAGAGCCGACACAAAAGAAGGAAGGTCTATAGAAAACTCCTCCTTAAAAAGACGAGAAAAGAGTCTAAGCAATCCACCAGAGAGACAGGGACCAGTCATCCGAAGAGACACTGACTGGACAAAATCTCCTCAGCCCTGACCGACTAGGAATAGAAGAATAAGAAGAAGGATTAGGAGATGAAGAAGAGATGAGAAGAATCACCAGAGGGCATAGAATCAACAGTTCAAATGGAAAGAGGAGAGCAAGGCCTCTTGGAAGCTAGAAGGTTAGAAAAACGTAAAGAATCAGAAAAGGAAAAAGATTGATCAGAAGGAATGTGAACAGATACAACATCCTGACCAGAGGACATGGAAAGAATAGAGAAAAAAGTTGACATGAAAGAACGAACAAGGGACGAATCCCTAAAAACAGAAAACAATGAAAAACCAGACCTTAATCAACAATTAGAAACTCAAGTCAAAAGAGAGAACGACAGAAACAATCAGATCAAGATGATCCAAAGAGGAAGAAGAAGGAGGAAGAGAGGAATTAAGAAGAATGGAAGATGAAGAGGAAAGAACAGGACCAGAAGATCCCTGGATAGGACAGATAGACGATGAAATACGGGAAAACCCCAGAGGAGGGAAAAAATAAGAAAGACAGAAAGAGAGAGAGGAAGGAGAACATGACTAGAAGAAAACTTTAGCAGGAGAAGGAGCAGAGGATGAAGGAAGAGACCTATACTTATCTTACTCATTATTATTAAAGACTTAGAACCAATATTATCATCATGTAAAGACGGATATCATTGAGATTGATATGCTAATAAAAGGAATGATTGATAGAATGATAATGAATCCCGGGAACATCTGGATGTTAAATACACAAAACACTAATACTTGATTATGATTAAACACTACGGGATGAAAACACACAGCAAAATGCTGAAAAACACAGGCGATATAAAATCTAAGCAAAAAGACTCACCTAAACCATGACTGTAACAATGCAGAAGAAAAACTCGGCTTTTATTCCTTCTTCCATCACCATAATCTTATTTCTCTATTCTCAGCGTTTTCTAGCTCTGTAATCATTAATCTTAGAGCCATTCTCTTCCCTATGAATCCACTACTGAAACTATTCCTTTCAGCGCCTGTCAGAATTAGACTAAGGATTATGCTAGAAACAGGGATTTTCTTCAAGAAAATAACACCCTTTGGATAAAATAAACCTGCCGACATAAGAGGAAAAAAGAGCGCGAAAAAAGGCTGAACGGCCCGAAGACAACTGGCCATCTAAAGTTGGATGAAATTAAAAACTAATTTTAATTGCGACATCTAGTGATAATGCGTAGAATACAGACTGACTTATCGACTGCAACAAAAAACCCATCCGGCAACCAGTCGGAAGAGTCTTTTAATTACGAAATGTTTCACTGATAAAAGAATAAATGCTGAATATCTACAATTTCAAGAGAGACTTCAAGAACGGCAATGTCTCGGAATTAATATTTTCAGCAATTAAACATTCCGATTTTAAAAGCACTTACTGAAATAAGACTAACCTGGAATCTCAGTAAGAGCTATCACCGGAAATCCAAAAAAGGAAAACAGAACCGGAAGTTAATCATAGAACAACCGGAAGACAACCGGAAACTGACCCCGGATGTACAGTAAAAAAACAGACTAAACAAAGGAACCGGAAATACACAAAACTGGAAGTCAGACCGGATACGGAAAGAACGGAGGACAGAAGACTATCCGAGTCTGAACGACCCGAAAGTACACCTCTAGAAACAGAAGCGGAAGTGTAGACAGGAATCCAAACCGGAAGCGGAAGCGCTTCTACTTGTAGACGAAAAATAACAGACCCTGGATATCCGGTATCACCGGAAGCGCTGCTAAAACCGGAAACGGAACTAGGAACCGGATCTTGAAGACCTGGATTTCCTACAAAAACGGAAGACATACCGGAAACGGATGGAACGGAAATAATAACCAGATCTTGACGACCTGGATTTCCTACCAAACCGGAAGTCCTACCGGAAACAGACGCCAGAGAAGAAAGAACCGGATCCTGAAGACCTGGATGTCTTGCTAAACCGGAAGCTAAAACGGAAAAGGGAAGTAAACCCGAGTCCAGAGGACCCAAGTCCACCACAACGGAACCGGAAGAACTAGCAAGACTAGGAATCGAATTCTTGGCAATGGGCGATCGACAAAGAACCTTGACGGCCGGTATAATCGAAAAATTGGCATTAGCATAAGTACCAGCCTTATGGACGTCAGCCTCAGCCTACGCCACCACAGCTTGTGGGTTATGCCCGTCACCCTCAAGTCTTATGTGGGTTTGACCTGGTGCACCACATGAGCCCACCTTCGAGAGCTTAGTCGCTTTAGACTTCGGCTTAGATTTCTTTTTCTTATCGAAAAATTGGCATTAGCATAAGTACCAGCCTTATGGACATCAGCCTCAGCCTCCGTCACCACGGCTTGTGGGTTATGCCCGTCACCCTCAAGTCTTATGTGGGTTTGACCCGGTGCACTACACAAGCCCATCTTCGAGAGCTTAGTCGCTCTAGACGTTTGCTTAGGATATTACTTAACCTGCATGGAGGTTAGAGGGATCCGTTTCCCCCATTTGCGGGAATGCCCGCTAGCCTTCGGGCTATCGTCAGAACTTGGAAGAAACATCCGTTTCTTAGCTTCCTTAATAGCAGAAGATATCCTTAGCGGACTCCTAAAAATGAAAAAAGCGTAAAAATGAAGCATACCACTTAGTAAATCATAAATGAAGACTAGAAACATAAAACGCACTTCTAAAAAGGCGGAAAAGTTCAAATCAGAAATCAAAATCCCTACCGACAAGAAAACAAACTTGCATAGGGATATATGATAATCCTTATAAAGCACTAGAGGTAAATTGATAAGGGCTCTTGGTTAAATGCTAGAGAATTTAAATGCTAGAGAATTAATATGATGATGATGATATAGGCATAGTAATTAAGTTACCACGAAATGAGAACGATCTTTCACGAAAACCGGTAACAATATGAACATAGTTATAAAATATAATATAACCACGAAGACACTTCTTAAACATAACTTAGGGAGGATTGACTTCATATTAGGCATATTCCTTGGTAATATAGAAGACAATAGTGTAACTGACACAGCGCAAAGCACAAAAAACTCTTGAAGAATATTTAAGCAGTTGTTCTGCAAGCAGAATAATTGAAAAGTGAATCTGTTTCCTATTTGGGCTCCAGTGCACATGCGCAAGCGCGCTTAGTGACAAGCGTCACTATGGGGTGAGTATAGACTGGTGCCAGTCTATAGCTGTCAGTATGATGGAGATGGACTTAACCAGTAGCCTGGTTGAGGGTCCATATTAGTAGGAATAGGCATGGGGAGGTGTGTATGCAGGCATAAAAATCTTATTCTGATAGCTAAATGCAGATAATTGATTTAGCAAGTAGTGATTGAACGGTAATGGATGTTTTTGTGGTGTAATAACAACAGACGTTACCTGCCATAAAGAATCAAAACACAGGAGCTCTTTTGAGCAAGTTTGAGCATATAAGTTTCTATAAATGTACACTATACTGATACATGTCGCTAACCCAGCCAGTTAGTACAGCGGTAAATAATATTTTCGAAAGTTATCTTCAAATGGACATTTTCTACGAGAAAAATTCTTCAATTGATTTAATGATTCACCCTTTAATGGCCATACCGGCCAAAACCGGCCTCTGCTATGGTCTTATGGAATGTCCATTTACAGGCCAAGAGAATACCATTTTTGAAAATTCATCACTGGAATGACTGGCTCGATAACCGAGCCAGTAATTACAGCACTAAATTATTTTAAAAACCATTATCTCGGCCTGTAAATGGACATTCAAGAAGAATATTAAAATTTTCTTGACCAGATTTGACCAGCAATGAACGGGTTAGTGTTCCAATGAAGCCAGTATTTTGCTGGTAATCCAGAATGCAATGGATCAATCAATATTATCAATACTTGTCTATAAATCTAAAGATACTATAACAATTATAGTTTCGAAGTCATACACATAAACAAGAAAAATACACCAGAGCAGTAATTATGTTTATTTCTGAGTACCTTTTGTCTATAATACCATAACATGACATATTAATAGCAAACAACAAATAAAATATATATTTTTTCACATTTCAGTTTTTCTTCAAAACGATACTAAATTATAATCTGGAAATTGTGTGGAAGAATTATGAAAAAAACCTCGCAGAACAATACACTAATTTTGGCATGATTTATTTTTTCTGCTGACAATCGTATATCATTAAAGCTGAATAACGTCTTCACAATTTGTCCTGTTTTCACTTGATTTAACGCAGCAAATCACAATAAGTTTAGCTACAAGGATAGACTAATATACCCGATATAGATATTCTTCAGTTTAACCCTTACCTTAAATTAAATTAAATTAAAAGATGAACTGGTGTTCGTTTTTCAACAAATTTGGTGGAAGATGGTGCTGTCGTAGACAGCAACATCATCTACCAAAATTGTTGAAAATTGTACACCAGTTTCTTTGCTATTGACGCAGTAAAAGATAGAGTATTGCCATCAGAGTGGTCAGGGCTATCACAGATAAATAAGGTATGTGTTTAGATTTATTCTGATGGTAATAGATAGTATTTTTAGCCATATTTCTAACTTAGTAGTTATCGTACATTATATCAAACATGCTCTAGCCAATTAAGATATAATTAGGTAATATACTGTAATTTTTAAAAATACAAGATTTATATATTTACTTATTTCAAAGCTAGTGTCAGAGAGTGCAAACTACAATTGAACAATGGGGGGATCTGATCAATTACTCAAATACCTGGCATCGAAATCAAATACATCCCTAGTTAAGCTGACATCGCAATAATAATGACATAGGCTCAGTCGTGAAAATCAAAAAATCTGTCAGAAAGTGTACGAATTGCCTGTCTTTGATGAATTTACGATTGAACTCTTTAATGGCTAACTTTGGTCAAGAAAATATTTAATATTTGCTTATGAATATCCATTTGCAAGCCAAGAGAACACGTTTTTGAGAATTTGCCACTGAAATGACTGGTTCTGTTATCAAACTAGTCTTGACCTACAAATCGACGTATTTCAAGACTACTTTAAAGGTCAGTTTTGGCCGGCTTTGCCATGAAAGGGTTAATAAACATTCTGCTGTATATTTTGAAACATTTGACTGGGAGCTACTGCTGCCAGAAACAGCTGCCAGTCAAATTAGTTTCAAAATATTCAACAGCTTATGTGCGTGCATACATGTAGTTTAATAACTTGAAATTTAGATTCTGGGAATTCGCTGGAAATGTCCATTCATTTTAGCAAAATGGTTGATTTTCTTAACCAGTCTTGACCAATAAAGTGCTAAAAGTATCTATTTAACCGTTTAATGGTCAAGCCAGCCAAAACCGGCCTTTGCAGTGGTCCTGTGGAATGTCCATTTGCAAGCCAAGAGAATATTTTTACCACTGGAATCAATTGCTCGATGACAAAGCCATTCATTCCAGCGATAAATTTTCAAAAATACTCTTCATTTAGCCTGCAAATGGACATTCAATAACAATTTTTTTAGATTTTCTTCACCACATTTGACCATTAAAGGGTTAAATATTTAAGCATCTTTTGTACAAGCAGCAGACATTCATTCACCTTAAAGATGCACAATTTCAATCTGACCTCAGCATTGGGTCCAGAATAGCGTGTAACAAACATCATAGGTCCAGAATAGCGCTTAAGCCTTTAACACTCAAATTTGTTATCGAGCCGGTCATTTCAGAGGTAAATTTTCAGAAATAGTCTTCTGTTGGACTGCAAATGGACATTTCTCAAGACCGCTTCTGGAGCCGTTTTTGGCTGATATGAGGGTTAAACTGGTAACAACAAACATGTCTGTAGTCAGTCAAATCTAACATAACAATATAATAATGATGATTGCTGATAACGGAACATGAGACTACTATTACAAACAGTCTCTGGATATGCTTTGGGTGTGGCATGGAAACTAATGTCTATTCAGACACCGGCCAGTGTTATTGAAAGTTGTTGCTATCTAAGACGATGATTGACAACCTTCAGTGACACTGTTTTCAAAGTAAAAATCAATCAACATCCAAAAAATATAGCACAATAAATCAAGTTATTAATATATGATGCGGTAGTGAAAGGGCATTCTGCAGCATATAGTACTATAGCACAACTGAGAAATAACTTAACACGTTTACAAAACAAAACAAAAAAACGCATTGTTGAATATTTTCAACATAATTGGATTAGAAAACATTGTTGGCTAAGGCAACAACGTCCACCAATTAAATTATGCTCAAAATATGCAACAGAACATTTGTTACTTACTGACATGTTTCTTGTTTTGTTTTGAAAAAATTGCAACTTATTTATTAGCTGTACTGTAATCGACTAAATTTAAGCCATTGACCCTTATAGCCCCCAAATGACAAATTCGTGATAATGTATGAAATATTTCGTTGACATTTTTAACCAAACTTGACTGCGAGATGTTGCTAGCAGCAACAGCTCCCAGTCAAATTAGGTTCAAAATATTCAACAGCATTCCTCTGGAGTAATAGTTTTGAGACACTGGAATTTCAAGGGCTAAATGGTTTATAGGAAATTGCCTAGCATTGATGAAAGATTGACATAATATCTATACAATCACATCACACTCCGCATCTATAGACATCTAAGGCGGCCATCTTTGATGTGTTCAGTCAATGGTCTGTGAAACACCTCTATATATATACAACCTGTGGATTCTCAAGCGCTTAATATCATTCAACACATATCCGATGAATCCGATACGCTAATCAGGAAAACTAACATAAAAGGTTGAGCCAATTTTTGTAACTAATCATATTTTCTTAAGCATATGGTATATGTGAAAATCATTCACGGGGAAATACAGACCTTCTGCATGGGCACGGCCACAAACTGCATACATGTAGACACTCATGTACGCATACACCAGTCTCCTACCTCTGTAGGAAAGCTGTTGAACATTTTTGAAACCACTGTTGCTGCAATAGTCAGCAACATCTCTCAGTCAAATTAGTTTCAAAATGCTCAACAGAATACGCATTACATCAAACAGAATGTGTAATTTATGGGTTTAAGGGTTAAAGTGTTAAGCTTGAACGCTGCCCTCTGTTGTCTCCACACACGCGCACATCGTGGTCAACTCATCTCCACCCACGCGGAAATCGTGGTCAACTCAATCTCCACACACGTGGACATCATTGTCAACTCATCTCACACACACGCACATCGTGGTCAACTCATCTCCACACACTCGGACATCGTGGTCAACTTATCTCCACACACGTGGACATCGTGGTCAACTTATCTCCACACACGCGCACATCGTGGTCAACTCATTTCCACACACGTGGACATCGTGGTCAACTTATCTCCACACACATGGACATCGTGGTCAACTCATCTCCACACACGCGCACATCGTGGTCAACTCATCTCCACACATGCGGACATCGTGGTCAACTCATCTTCACACACGCAGACATCGTTGTCAACTCATCTCCACACATGTGCACATCGTGGTCAACTCATCTCCACACACGCGCACATCGTGGTCAACTCATCTCCACACACGCGCACATCATGGTCAACTCATCTCCACACACGCGCACATCGTGGTCAACTCATCTCCACACACGCGCACATCGTGGTCAACTCATCTCCACACACGCGCACATCGTGGTCAACTCATCTCCACACACGCGCACATCGTGGTCAACTCATCTCCACACACGCGCACATCGTGGTCAACTCATCTCCACACACGCGCACATCGTGGTCAACTCATCTCCACACACGCGCACATCGTGGTCAACTCATCTCCACACACACGCACATCGTGGTCAACTCATCTCCACACACGCGCACATCGTGGTCAACTCATCTCCACACACGCGCACATCGTGGTCAACTCATCTCCACGCATGCGCACATCGTTGTCAACTCATCTCCACACACGCGCACATCGTGGTCAACTCATCTCCACACACGCGCACATCGTGGTCAACTCATCTCCACACACGCGCACATCGTGGTCAACTCATCTCCACACACGCGCACATCGTGGTCAACTCATCTCCACACACGCGCACATCGTGGTCAACTCATCTCCACACACGCGCACATCGTGGTCAACTCATCTCCACGCATGTGCACATCGTTGTCAACTCATCTCCATACATGTGCACATCGTGGTCAACTCATCTCCACACACGCGCACATCGTTGTCAACTCATCTCCACACACGCGCACATCGTGGTCAACTCATCTCCACACACGCGCACATCGTGGTCAACTCATCTCCACGCATGTGCACATCGTTGTCAACTCATCTCCATACATGTGCACATCGTTGTCAACTCATCTCCACACACGCGCACATCGTGGTCAACTCATCTCCACACACGCGCACATCGTGGTCAACTCATCTCCACACACGCGCACATCGCGGTCAACTCATCTCCACGCATGTGCACATCGTGGTCAACTCATCTCCACACATGTGCACATCGTGGTCAACTCATCTCCACACATGCAGACATCAAGGTCAACTCATCTCCATACACGTGGACATTGTGGTCAACTTATCTCCACACATGCGGACATCATGGCCATCTCATCTCCACACGCGCGAACATCGTGGTCAACTCATCTCCACACACGCGCACATCGTGGTCAACTCATCTCCATACATGTGCACATCGTGGTCAACTCATCTCCACACACGCGCACATCGTGGTCAACTCATCTCCATACATGTGCACATCGTGGTCAACTCATCTCCACACACGCGCACATCGTGGTCAACTCATCTCCATACATGTGCACATCATGGTCAACTCATCTCCACACACGCGCACATCGTGGTCAACTCATCTCCATACATGTGCACATCGTGGTCAACTCATCTCCACACACGCGCACATCGTGGTCAACTCATCTCCACACATGCAGACATCAAGGTCAACTCATCTCCATACACGTGGACATTGTGGTCAACTTATCTCCACACATGCGGACATCATGGCCATCTCATCTCCACACGCGCGAACATCGTGGTCAACTCATCTCCACACACGTGGACATTGTGGTCAACTCATCGCCACACACACGGACATTGTGGTCAACTCATCTCCACACATGCGGACAGTTTGGTCAACCCATCGCCAGACACATGGACATTGTGGTCAACTCATCTCCACACGCACAGACATTGTGGTCAACTCATCTCCACATACGCGGACATCGTGGTCAACTCATCTCCACACACGCGGACATCGTGGTCAACTCATCTCCACACACATGGACATCTTGGTCAACTTATCTCACACACACACACACACACACACACACACACACACACACACACACACACACACGCACACACGCACACACGCACTCACACCACACACACACACACATCTATTCAATATCTCTATATCTATATATATATAGGTTCAGGAGTGTGGCGCAGTGCAGGAGTGTCGACATTTGACCAGTGAGTTTGTGTACAGGGAATGATGAGCTTAGTAAACAAGGACTGGTGGATTGATAAAGGAAACTATCTATTCAGCACACATTAGTACTTATATGCATGCCTGATTCTATATATCATAATGTTATGAAACAAGATGACAGCTTAATATTCCATAATTCATCCATATTTACATAATGAATGCATAATATGCGATAATTGTAGGGAAGAGACGAGTAAACTTTACTCTGAAGACTCTGAAGACGTAAACAAGGGCAGGATTCGATCTGTCTCTCACTCAAAATATCTGACGTCGTAATCAAAATACCAGTACGTTAGATTGCATTCAAATTGGGTAGGTTTGACAAGAAATGTCCAAAAGTCTGACAATAATAGTCTAAATTGAAAGTCATTGGTGAATTTACAATTCACTAAACGTTCTGTTACTGCCAGTCAAATTAGTTTCAAAATCTATTCAACAACTTACCAGTATAGTTACCTTGAATTTGAGAGTACACATAATAGAGTATATATGTATATGATAATATATCAAGCTATTATTAGATTTACCCATGTATATTGTACACTATATAGCATATGGCCCAATCATAACTCACAACACACATGTATGTACAATGTGAATATATATATAATAGGTACACTTCCATAACAATAACACCAGATGCTCTATCACAGAGCATTTACCATTAACGCACAAGCCGGCCAAAAATGGTTTCGGCAGTGGTCTTGCGAATTGTCTATTTGCAGACCTAGAAAAGACAATTTTTTTTTAATTTACCACTGGAATGACTCATTCATGTGGTAAATTTTCAAAACTAATCTTTTGACTTGCAAATGGACATTCAATAACCAAATATTTGATTTAACCACATAAAGGGTTAATAAGCATTATCCTACACTGACCAAGCCTAAGTTGCAGGGGATGGGATGGAGATAGGTGGAAAAGATGAACTGGGGCATTCATTGCTAATGACGGTTTAAAAATAAGGCTAGCGTTAATGCACTAGGGTGGCAAAGGTTGCTAGAGCTGGCACTACTAAAATATTTTTAATGCACTAAACAATGAAGTCATATTTGACAGGAATTGGTAGATGTAAGGAAAATGGTGAACTTTTGAAAACAGTGTTGATGAAACACTGCAACAGCTTTCAGCATCAGTGTTTTAAAAATTACTTCGGTTATTATACACAATTTAACTGAATAGCACATACTCATAACAAGGGCATGAAGAGCCTCAAGCGCCTGTGACGCTCACCTGGACAATTAGCATTTGAATCATGTGGATTTTAAATAGAATGATGGATATTTTCGGAAAATCCAAGATGGCCACGAAAACAAATTGACTAATCAAAATTCTCATCTGATTTCTCGAAGCCTATCGTCATAGTATTGTTCCACTCAAGGTTGGTTGAAATAGAGGCGTTGATTAACTAGTAGTAGCGATTTAAATGCTTTTGGAAATTTGTTGGTTGGTGAAAAAAATTAACCAATCAAATTCTTGTTCGGATGCATATGACAATCCTTTGTTTTTGTCACAATTGCAAAAGCTTTTACTCGCATTCGCAGGATTGTGACCAACACTGTGAAAGCAGTGTACGATCACACCCTTTCTTGTGGTAAAATTTGAGCCAAATCTGACAGGTCATTTCTGAGATATCAATAGATCCTGTATCATTTATTGTGTTAAAAGGTGAGCCAAATTGGAATAGTAGATTTATAGATATATCTCTGTACACCCCCCCCCCCCCCCCATGTGCGCACTAATGCAGAGCCATACATGTGTATGCACAAACAGACCCGACTACAATACCATCTTTCCATTACATGGTGAGGGTAATTACACATACAGTATATAATGGCTACATTAGCAAATATTAGCAAATTTATCAATCAATGGCTAGTTGATAATTATTAGCCCTTTAACACTCATGCCGGCAAAAACAGTTTATGCAGTGGTCTTGAGAATTGTCCATTTGCAATCCAAGATTATTTTTGGAAATTTACCACTAGAATGACTGGCTCGCTAACCGAGCTAACAGTCAATCAAGTGGTGAATTTTCAAATATAATCTTATCCTGGTCTTCAAATGGATATTTTCTTAAAATTTTCTTGAACAAAATTTCAGGGTTAAATGGTTAATAGAGATAGTATAATTTCCTACCCACTTAGTCCTGGTGGGTCGTGGCCCACCCAGATTAATTGCAGGCTCTTACTGACACACATAAACAATAAAATGTCATGCAAACTGACCTGCAAAAATGAAACAGCATCACTCTCCTTAAGCACTTCAATACTGAATTGTAATAGACCAGTGGTTTGTTGTAGGAGCGCTGTACAGCACTGAACCTGCTCCTTCATCGCTTGAATCTTCAGCTCCTTCTGCTCCTTAATGCTGACTAGGAGCTCCTGCTTGCGGTGGTGAATCGCTTCTATCAAGGCATCACATTGCTCGATGATGCCAGCCTCAAAGTCCACACAATTGCCCTAAGAACGGATACGATACATTATAAAACATGTATACAGATAAACATATATGGGAAAGAAACAGATGTACATGTCATTAAACCCATTAACACACATATTTGTTCCCAAAAGTTTCACTTTTCTCATAGAAAATGTCCATTTACAAATCAAGATGATTTTTGAAAATTTACCACTGGAACGACTGGCTCGGTTATCGAGCTAGTAATTCCGGTTGTAAATTTAAAACAGTCTTCTCCTGCTCTGCAAATGGACATTTCTCAAGAACACCACAGAAGCCGTTTTTGGCTGGCTTGGGTGTTAAAGCGTTAATTAGTGCCAAACGATGTCAGCAGATCAAATAAAACACATTGTCAAAGAAATGCATCAAGTATCCGCATCTTGGGGTACCATGAGACAAGTATTCAGAGCATCTCAAATTTGGCCATCTTCTTTGATGACCTTAACTGTTTTACCCAAATGTCAAACCACTTTTCGGGATGCGAACCTCCCACCTAAGATGTTGAATATCCTTGGACAGTAGAACTAGTCATGCCGTACACAGACAGACAGGCAGGCAGGCAGGCAGGCAGGCAGGCAGGCAGACAGACAGACAGACAGACAGACAGACAGACAGACAGACAGACAGACAGACAGACAGACAGACAGACAGACAGACAGACAGACAGACAGACAGACAGACAGACAGACAGACAGACAGACAGACAGACAGACAGACAGACAAATACAGACAGACTCCATTCAGATCACTAAGTCAAGCCATCCTCCAATTCAGGAGCTGTATTCACGAAGGGTACAAAAAATGTGTAAGTATGGTTAAGTTTAAAAATGCCTAAGTCTGTAGAATAATTCTAAAGAATATATAGCCACCGCTTCATGAATACGATGTAGTCCGGTCTTCTAAATAGGTGCTAGCAGTTAGGCAGGTGTGTGCCCGTTAGGGCTCGACAACAATTACCTCATAACTGCTGCTTCTGCTTAAATAAGTTCACCAAATATTAATTTTCAGAAGCCATTATTTCACCCAAACTATTGTTATAGTTTTCGGGACTATACTATTATTGTCCTTATTATTCTGCACAGTTCTTACAAACCCATTTTCTCGTACGTTTTATCATATAGATTTCAACCCCTGTTATTGACGCAATTTACACTATTATTTTCAGAAATTGATAAAACACGAAATGTCGCTAATTGAATCGATGTCCTAGAAACGGTCTCTCTTAAAGCCTCATGATTTCTGATATAATTGATGAACTCCCACATGCATGTATGCTTCAATCGATTGATCAATTCCCTGTTTGAAAACATAAATCAAGACGAGACAGAATAGGGAGGAGTTATATAAATTCCTTGTATTGACTAAGTAATCCCGCGACACACGGGGTCTCGTGTGAACATGGCTACTTCTTCACCAGTAGAACACAATTCTCTTTTCGCGATTCAATGTGTTCATGTAATTGTATTGATAAAAACATACCCTTTGGTATTTTCCAGCATCTGTTAGGGGAATACACATAAGGCATGGATCAATTTACTGAAGCGAGCCTTCGTGTAAACATGCATGTATAGAACAGCAATATTAGATAGCGATGATGAGTTTTGCACATGTAATGCATACACTTAATAACAGACAGGTGATGTAAAAACATATACACTAACCTAACACACTTTTTGTCAGATTAGATAGTTATCATAATGCACATAACTTGTGTTCAATAGGCAAATTAGTGCTGCTGTAAGCTGTTGCTGTCTAAGTCAACAGCAACATGCTACAGCATCTCATTTGCATGATAATGAACATCAGTTTTCATAATCGTCAGATATGGAGCTAAATGCACACATATTGACTTCAAAGTAGTCACCATTGCAAGCTCTTAAACTACATTTAGAATTTGTTAAAATCTTTCCAAATTAAATACAAACAGGTCACCATATTGGGCAAAATGAGCGAGATTAACTCTGCCAAACTGAGTAAAATTAGATACATTCGAACTCACCATACAAACTATTGTATTAACCGATATTCGGAATTTGGTTAAAATCCATTCAGTCTGACAAAATTATGGTAATAGCATGGAAACCCTACAATTTAACAAATTTTGTATTTCCAAGAGCCATAACTCTTTTCAAATATTGATGAAAAGAAATGTACAAAATTCCCCCCGTGCAGCTTACTAGTCAAGTGTTCTAAAGTCCACCTACCTCTGTACACAAGCTGCTTGTACCGACTCTTAAACTCATGAAACAATTCTTTTAACCCTTTAACACTTATATCAGCGAAAAACATCTTCTGCAGTGATCTTGAGAAATGTCCATTGGCAGACCAAGAAGACTATTTTTGAAAATTTATCACTGGAATGACTGGCTCAATAATCGAGCCAGTCATTCCAGTGGTAAATTTTCAAAAATAGTCTTCTCTTGGTCCGCAAATGTACATTTTCTATGAAATCTTTTTTAATTTTTGTGAACAAATTCGATTGTTAAAGGGTTAATGTGGCCTTGCCCTCTCAAGGTTAGGTCTGGCGACATTCATTGATACAATTTGTTACTAGAATGAAGGGCATTCCGGTGATCAATTTTAAATTGTAGTCTTCTCTTGGCCACCAGAGAAGCAGCATTTGTTCAGCTGGACCATTAAAAAGTTAAGTAAAGAAACCTTTTGTCAACCCCCCCCCCCCAGCCACCCCAACCTAGGTGGTCCTTTGACCAGGCTAGACAATGTTGTACCAAAGTGCTTATGAATGTGAGTTTGTTTTTCTAATGTAAACATGTATAAGAATTAAGCAAAGATCATCTGCCTACACACAGTCTGCATGCATAACTTTAATATTGACACAGATTTTATTACGGACATATTCAACTGTAAAAATATTGAATCTTTTTGAATGCATATACATAATACAATTACTACAAATGTACTTGACAAAGGAGGTGTCATGGGTGTGAACTACTTGGATACTTTGATGACAAAGGTGTTGTTATGAGTGTGAAATACGTGTACTCGGCTAGACTAGGATGGAGTCATACCTTAGCACAGCTGAACCTATTTTTCCACAGCTAAATTGTGCCTAAAGATTTCAAACTATGACTTGGATATTTCATGTTTTTTAAATTGGGAGACAACTTCTGGAAATATATTTGCCTTAAGGAATTAAATTTAGATTAACTGTTATTTAACTCCTTAATCCTTTGACTGGTAAATCCCTGAAAAAGTATATTCTTTGCGATATAAAATCTATTCTGTTGAATATTGTGAAATTAATTTGATCTTCCAAAATATTCAACGGTCTTCCTGTATGGTTGCTTGGAAAATGAGATATGGTGAATTCATCTTTGAAAGGATTAAGACAGATATATTTCCCTGAGTTATGTCTAAGAATCCCAGGCTCTTATAATTACATTTACATCTATAGAATATAGTTTGTTTGTACCATAGTCAACTTCCGTCCACCTTCTCCCCCCTACGCACCTACACATCCCGCTGTCTATATATAGCAAGCGTAATTTCTACCGATCCATCGATTCCTTATGGAGTCTCCAGAATCTAATATTGATCAGATTCACTGCATCAGGCATAGACAACTTAATTAAGCATAGATAGTCTATGGTATCAGGTCAGTCACGCTTCCTACCCTCACTCTTTCTTCACAGGTGTTACCTCAAACACAAACATATGCACCTCGCTCATGCACACCTGTGTACCAGCAGGCAAGAGGTATTATATGATGGCCCTTTCATTTGTAGCTGTGCCCTGCCCATCTCTAGCTAATCTCCACCCACACCTTGATCGTGTTGGGATCGATCGATTTCTGAACTCCCTGACTATCAATTTCTGGAAAACTATACAGGTAAGCTGTTGAATATTTTGAAACTAATTTTACTGGGTGCTGCAACAGCATGTTTTATTAAATAGTAGACACAATTTGTACAATGTGTCGGACTATTAAGAGTTAGACTCTGCATAGAATCATTTATGATGTAATGATTATGAAGTCATCCTACACACCGCTTAGCTGATTATGACGTCATATGACATCATTACTCTGGAAAGGTCAACATAGCGCTTACCTGTACTCTGTCTGTCATGCTCTTCAGCCTCTGTATAAACTCTGTGCCAGCCTTGGCTTTCTCCGATAACATTTGTAATGTTGTAGACAATTCTCCCTGGGAACACACAAAATTATGATACAATTAACAGCTTATCTTGACATGAAATTCTATTATTTAGAACAATTTTATATGACACGAACATTGATTATTACATGACCACAAATATAACAGTACAATGCGTTATTACACGTTTAACCTTTTAACACTCATATCAGCCAACAACGGCTTCTGCAGTGATCTTGAGAAATGTCCATTTGCAGACCAAGAGACGACTAATTTTGAAAATTTACCAATGGATTGACCGGCTCGATAACCGAGTCAGTCATTCCAGTGGTAGATTTTCAAAATAGTCTTCTCTTGGTCTGCAAATGGATATTTTCCATGAGTCTTGAACAAATTCAAGGGTTAAAGGGTTAATGGTCAAGTCAGACAATACCCGCCTCGATCAGCAGTGGTCATAACTGAGCTGGTCATTCCAGTGGTTAATGGTCAAGTCAGACAATACCCGCCTCGATCAGCAGTGGTCATAACTGAGCTGGTCATTCCAGTGGTTAATGGTCAAGTCAGACAATACCCGCCTCGATCAGCAGTGGTCATAACTGAGCTGGTCATTCCAGTGGTTAATGGTCAAGTCAGACAATACCCGCCTCGATCAGCAGTGGTCATAACTGAGCTGGTCATTCCAGTGGTTAATGGTCAAGTCAGACAATACCCGCCTCGATCAGCAGTGGTCATAACTGAGCTGGTCATTCCAGTGGTTAATGGTCAAGTCAGACAATACCCGCCTCGATCAGCAGTGGTCATAACTGAGCTGGTCATTCCAGTGGTTAATGGTCAAGTCAGACAATACCCGCCTCGATCAGCAGTGGTCATAACTGAGCTGGTCATTCCAGTGGTTAATGGTCAAGTCAGACAATACCCGCCTCGATCAGCAGTGGTCATAACTGAGCTGGTCATTCCAGTGGTTAATGGTCAAGTCAGACAATACCCGCCTCGATCAGCAGTGGTCATAACTGAGCTGGTCATTCCAGTGGTTAATGGTCAAGTCAGACAATACCCGCCTCGATCAGCAGTGGTCATAACTGAGCTGGTCATTCCAGTGGTTATTGGTCAAGTCAGACAATACCCGCCTCGATCAGCAGTGGTCATAACTGAGCTGGTCATTCCAGTGGTTAATGGCACCATGCAATTACGAGGGTTAGTAATAATGAGAATCATGGGAAAGATCCTGTCATCAGGAACTTTATAGTACATATCTGTAGCACAAACATCTACTTAGATAGAAATAAAATTGGCAAGTAGATTATAAGACAATATATTTTTATTGCGAAGCATTCTTAATGACTTGTGTGAAAATTGATGTATTTGTTTCAGGATTCTAGGTAGTGGGCCATGTATATTTGGGTTTGCAAAAATAGGAAGCACAGGCCTTAAAACTAACGTCCACCCTGGCACCCCAGTCCACACGCACTGGCCCCCACCGAACGCCTGTAGAGGATGGTAGATATTTGCTAGGGCTCATAACATTTGTGTATTCAGATCATCTCAGTGGGCTTAAATAACAACTGGGCCTTAAACATTACATAGACATGAAATAATTACGCCTTGAACCATTTAACACTCAAGCCAGCCAAAATCAGCTTCTGCAGTTGTCTTAAGCAATGTCCATTTGCAGACCAAGAGAAAACTTTTTTTTTTAATTTACCACTGAAATGACTGGCTCGATAACCGAGCCAGTCATTCCCGTAGTAAATTTTCAGAAAATAATCTCTTAGTCTCCAAATGGACATTTTCTATGAGAAATTTGAAATTTTATTGACCAAATTCAAGGGTTAACAGGTTAATGGACCAATTCGGGCAACAAAATTCCAATTTTCTTATAGAAAATGTCAATTTGTAGAGGAAGAGAATTCAATTTTTGAAAATTTACTGTTGGAATGAGAAGTCGGCCTAGTAGTATTTTGTCAATAGGATTTTCCCTGTCTATAAATGGATATTTCTCAAGACATGATTGCAGAAACCAATTTTTGACTATAGCTTGACCAGTAAAGTGCTAATGGAACACCCAGTCATCTGCAGAATATGGCTGACAGAGATACTGCACCCTAGTTTTCAAAATTCAGGTATATAAGTTATTATACAAATGTGAACACACGTTAGTCATGAACTATCATACATCTGGAGCAATGCACACTTAATTAAGTAGCAATTACAAGGTAAGCTAATTCAAGCTTTTAACCCTTTAACACTCAACTCATATCAACCAAAAACAGCTTCTGCAGTGATCTTGAGAAATTTCCATTTGCAGAGCAAGAAGACTATTTTTGAAAATTTACCATTGGAATAACTGGCTCAATAACCGAGCCAGTCATTCCAGTCACAAATTTTCAAAAACAGTATTCTCTTGCTCTGCAAATGCACATTTTCTATGACAAAATGAAAATTTTCTTGAAAAATTCGCGGGTTAAAGGGTTACGCTAGGGCAAAGGCATAGGTAGATAATCATTATGACAAGCAGAATTTAATGGTTAGGATGGTGTATATAATGGACCTTTCCAGTTTTAGCTATGCCCCGCCCATCACTAGCTAAGCTCCACCCACACCTCGCCGTGTTGGGATTGATGGATCCCCGAATGACCTAGCTATCAATTTCCTGAAAACTATAAAGGGAAGCTGTTGAATATTTTGTAACTAATTTGACTGGGTGCTGTTGCTGCCTATGGCAGCAACAACGCCTAGTCAAATTAGTTTCAAAATATTCAACAGAATATTTATTAAATAGTAAAAGCAAACAATTTGTACAACAAGGCATAGACTGTCTTCAAATATGCGTTCATGACGCACTTATCGACATCATTCATGACGTCATCCATTATGATGTCATTCTACACACCGCGTAGATGATTATGACGTCATATGATGGGTACATACTCTGGAAAGGTGAATTCTGTTGCGCAATCAGATACCTGGGAGATCTATGATCCATCTTCTCTGAGAGCCTTTCAATGGCCTAAATTTGTCAAACAAATTTACACTTTTGCTTACTGAATGGTCATTTGTAGGCCAAGAAGACAATTTTTGGCAAATTATCACTGTGTCTGTCATTGAGCCAAACATTCTAGTGATAAATTTTCTGTTCTCTTAAGGCCTGCAAATAGACATTACACAAGATCATTTCAATGACTGGTTTTGGCTGGCTTGACTGTAAAAGTGATAAAGAGAGCAAATTCTTCTCTGCAATTTGAGAGTCAGATGAGCATACTCAGGCTGGCCATGGTCACAATTCGGTGGTGGCGGTGTGTGTCTGTGCGGTGTGTGTGTCTGTGCGTGCCTGCATGAATGGGGGGGGGGGGGGGGGCTATCTATTGGGTCCTGTATATTTTAGTGCTAAATGGTGAAAATGCCATGGCAGAACTATGAATATCATTAAATGGAAAAAAACTGATGAATCTAACTAGAGGCTATATTCCTTTTAAGTGACAAATTATGTAGCTTTATTAAATCTTCTCAATGCCTGGCTCAGCATGACATTTGAATGAGGGTTTAATGCATTTAAATCTGTCAATTATTCCTTACAATAAACATGCATTATAGACATGATAGCAGAGAAATTTATCAAATTAATCATATTTCTGACATCTGCCATTTATATAAAGTCCAATTACAGGCAAGGTCTCATTGTTATAAACATTTCCAGGGATGTTGAAACAGTCCCATTTTAGTTCTGGTCTATGAGCTTCCGCTCCCCTCCCATCCCCTGCACCCATGCCCCACCCACCATCACTAACACTGGCACAGCGTGAGAGATAACAATGAGCAGTGAATGAGTGATTAGATGAGCCTAGATTCAATGCCAATACTCTGATGTCAGATATATTTGATAAACAGATGACTAGATTTGCAATGACAGTGATTGATTGCGACTAGAATATGTGATCAAATAATATTCATGTTTAATGATCAATGGTCAAATTTGGTCAGGAAAATATTTGTTTTTGTATGTCCATTTGCACACCAAGAGACTATTCACTGAAATTTGGAATGACTGGCTACAGAGGCTATTGCAGGGGGTAGTTTTGCCCGCCTTGAACATTAAACAATTAATCAAAATATCAAATCAAAATGAGAAAATTTAGATTTAATTTTCTTGAACAAATTTGAAGGTTACTGATTTAAGCTTTTCACACCAGTCTAATAAGTGGAGGGCTAATACAAATTTGAGAACTTTGTGAAATCGTAAGAATATGGCAAATTTATCTGATATTTTAGATAAAACATTCAGCAAATATTGAGATTTATTGAGCAAATTATTTAAACATACGACAGAGTACACATTGGCCATTGAACAGCTGTACAAAACATTGACAGAATTATATGCCCATCATCTTCAGAGGACTTGACTATACATTGGCATATACAGTTACAATTTAAGCATTTACCCTTCAAATTTGTTTAAGAAAATTCTATTTTCTCATAGAAAATTTCAATTTGCAGACCAAGAGATTATTTTTTAATACTCACTGGAATAACTGGCTCCGTTATCGAACCAGTCATTCCAGTGATAAAAAATTTCAAATATATTCTCTTAATCTGCAGACGGGAGATGTATCAAGATCACTGTGAAAGCCGTTTTTGGGCAACTCAAGTGTTAAAGGGTTTTAAGCTGTTCACTATGCAATACCACCATCACATTGATCTTCACTTGGACAGAATGTGGACAAGATTGGAATGTTGTAAATATTTACTTGCAGTCATCCTATAGAGTCGCAAACTGATACCAGCCCTTGACCAATATTTGATCATTGGTGCTTGAAATTCTGATATTGTGTATGATAAACATTGTTCTATCAAAACAAAATATTTATCATGTGTTATAATATTCTGAGAAAGAGAACATAAAGTCTCATCCAGGCAAAGTCACCCCAAGTCGAACCTTTAATGGTCAAGATTGGTCAACAAAAGTTATTTCTTAGTGAATGTCCATGTATTTGCAGGCCAAAAGATGATTATTTTGGAAAACTGCTTAAATTGATACATAACATTGATAATCATGGATATAATGCTAATCAACTGAATGATACTAACTTAATTGATGTACCATATAATACAATCCATAGGTCCAATTTTGCTAGCAAGCTTGATCCACTGTTAAGCCTTTAGCCCTCGAAATATTTCAAGAAAATTTTAATTTTCTCATGGATAATGTCCATTTGCAGACCAAGAGAAGACTAACGGTTATCGAGCCAGTCATTCCAGTGGTAAATTTTCAAAGATAGTCTTCTGTTGGCCTGCAAATGGACATTCAATAACCAAATATTTTGATTTTCTTGACCAAAGTTGACCATTAAAGGGTTAATAAATATTGAAATGTTCTTGAACAAATTTGATGATTAAAAGGTGAGGGGTGGGGATGGGGTGGGGGTGTTGGGGGGAGGAGGGGGTGGGACTTATAACCGCCTGTCTAAAAGATCCACTATCCTTTCACCAAAAAAGCAAGTGCCTGTAAAAGGTCCATCTGGGGATGCATGAACAGAATACCGAATATATAGCCAGACCACCCATACTGTCACCTGGTATTGATTCTCAGTTTATGCAAGAATCAGGCACAAACAAGCATTTTGAATAACACAACATGTGACATATATTAAGAAATATAACTTGGTCCAGATTGTTCATCAAGATTTTCTTAAAACCATAATTTCATCCTGTGCGATGTAGGAAATATTTATGACAGCTATGTTTGCAGTCCAAATGTTTATTTGGATAAAATATTGATGTTTATTTGGAAAATGATTTGCTTCTGATTGTGTCACTCTATGCACATGCATGCTTGCATCAGTGTACAGATTACGGAATGAATTTGTGTAAATATGTATATTAGCTATGCATACATGTGATAACTGTTATAAGTGCCAGAATGCATTATCACTTGCATGCCTAAGCCGGCGCAAAACCGACCCATGCAGTGGTCCTGAGAAACGTCTATTTGCAGGTCAAGAGATTATTCTTGAAAGTTTACCACTGGAATGACTGGCATGATAACCGAGCCAGTCATTCCAGTGGAAAATTTCCAAAGATAATCTCTTGGTTTGCAAATGAACATTTTCTATGAGAAAATTGAAATTTTACTGATCAAATTTCATTATTAAATGGTTGATGCTGTTGTTGCCATAGGCAGCAACAGCACCCAGTAAAATTAGTATCAAAATATTCATCAGCTTACCCATATAATTATCTTGAAATTGAGATTCTGGGAATTTATGCTTCGAAGTATATAAATCAATACCAACATGCATACAAAGTGGGTGGGGCATAGCTATAAATGGGCGGGGCATAGCTAGAAATGAATTTCTCTATTGTGTACATACTGATGCATTCTAGATGCATTCTAGATGCATTCCTAGAACTGTCAATATATCATTAATAGCAATATAAATTCCACAGTACTGCACACATGATCCTAATTAAATAAAATCTATCACGAATCTCACTTTTTATAATTATCCAAGTGGGAAAATCATTATATATTAGGCAAATATCAAACTAATTATTGATAAACATGAATCTACTAGCATTTTCACCCACAATTACCCGTTGCAGCGAAATGCGAGTTGTATGAAATTACTGCAGGATATTTGACTTAGATGCATTGTATTATGTTGCATATTCATATATACATCATGTTAAAATGGACACCGGTAATACCAAAGAACTAAATAATTAACCAAAATTGATATTTCGATCAGCCTCAGTGAGTTCTCAGAGACAAGTTTCTACTTGCCTAGCATCGTATTAAATGTATACCGTATGTAGAGCATACGAGTGTAGTATTTTAGTCTTTGTGCATATAAATAGATGGGCAATTCCATTCAATAAATTGATTTGTTTGTCACATTGTGCACAGGTCTATACTGGCCATACTAGATGTCTCAAGCTCAAAGCATCTACAAAATGAGGGGAAAGAGGGTGGTGTTAGGATTGGTTGGAGTGGGGGGGGGATAAGTTAGGTAGGAACATAACCTTCATGGACAAATTAAAACAAAATTCCTATCACTCTGATTTTGATGCCTATATGAAGAGAAGGGCATCCTGTTTATCCTGAAAAAGAATAATTCTTATTCTTTTATTCTTAGGATTAATGACCAACAATCTTGGTTATAGTGTACCTGCTGAATTTCTGCAGACCAATGGGTTTAACTCTGGATATCCTGAATATTTTGAAAACAATTCGACTGAAAGTTGCTGGTGGCTCAGCATATTCAGAGTTATTGCCCATTGAAATTATTGTCCAGTGGCTCGCCGCAGTCAGACAGTGAAGGATGACCATGGGTGACAGTCTGGTTCACGATTCCATGAAAATAGATAAGAATATTGTAACAATTCCTGGGTGACGTTGAACTAGACAATCTCTCTTGTATACAATGTAATTGCCTTTGGCTTCTAAGCCAGATCTGTTACACTTTCTCCGACCTGTGCAGTGTCTGGACAAATTTAGTCTGACGAAAGATGAAGATGCGATTTTCATTTTCCGCAACGCTGCAGCAGTGCTCGAGAGAAAAATAGAATGAAATGCGCAAGTCATCTTCTTTCAACAAGGTCTCACCTCTTAATCACCCCTCCCCCCCCCCCACTGACCCATTCTCATCTAACTATTCCAGTTCTCTGTAAAGTTCTGCTGTGATGAAAGGTATATGGGTTTTCTTTAGACAGCATGAGATATGATCATATGAAGACACCCATAACCAAACATGCAGGTTGCAAACAACGCCTCAGGACTGACTTGCCAGATTCATTCTAAATAATTCCATACAGATGAGATTTGTTACCGGGCTAGAATAATGTCAATTACTTTGAAAACAAATTGTCTGAAAGGGTATCTTATTGTCAAAACTTTTATCTGGTTTTTAAATGGTTTGTTGACATCAGATATCTAAGAATTGAACATGAAAGTTGTTAAGCTCCATCCTATTTATATGCACATAACAGATTAATTGACAAGAAGACATCACAGGTCGATGGAAATTAATCTCATAACAATTCACAGCGATGCTGAGTGATATGAAATAATCACGCTGTGATCCAACATAGACTGTGTAATATACTGATTTAACACTTAATGTATATTGGCTTCTGTGCAGTTAAAAGATCTTGACCCATCATCCTAAACATCCATCATCATCATTTGGCCACACACACACACACACACACACACACACACACACACACACACACCACACACCCACACACGCACACACACACACACAGAGTCAACTCTGTTTCAGAATGTCAGAATATTCAACAGGTAGATCCCACCATTCAGAGTTCCGATAAAACTTTAGACTTTAAATTTGATTGAACATCAACCTTTATATAATCTCTATATTTGCTGTAATCTGTGCACATAGACTGTCTTCAGATTGATAAGTAGATAAGATAAAGCAATGGTGTAGCTTTCTTAAGATGTACCATGTACCAGTTGTTTGTTATATATCTTATAGTCAGGCAATACAGACGTGATTTTGCTATTATTTTCATATCACTAATACAAACATTTACTACCTTACATTAACCCTTTAACACTCAAGCCGCCCCAAAATAAAGACTAAGATTATTTTTGAAAATTTACAGCTGGAATGACTGGCTCGATAATCGAGTGAGTTATTCCAATGGTAACTTTTTAAAAATAGTCTTCTCTTGGACTAGAAATGGACATTCAGACCTACACCCTTCTCCCACAAATTTTCTTGATAAATCTTGACCATTAAAGAGTTGATGTAACTGACATTTGCTATGGTAGCATGGTTTTGGGGCCAAATGATGATGTCATAGATGCTTAAGATGGGTCCACATCTTTTCAGATTAGAAGCCAATATCCATTAACTTAACTCTTTAACACTCATATCTGGCGGAAAAATTTGAAACTTTGCCACTGGAATTACTAGCTCGATAACCGAGCCTGTGATGTCAGTGGTAAATTTTCAAAAATAGTCTTCTCTTGATCTGCAAATGGACATTTTTGTAAGAAAATTTTTTTAACAGATTTGACGGTTAAAAGGTTAAGACAGGTCAACATCTTTTAACCTGAGAAGCCAATATCCATTAACTTAAATACAGGTTAATTGACTGTCTTACATCACATGATCACAGGTGTAATATCCACACAAACACATATTCACCCACAGACATTATGCAATATGCATTAACCCTTTAACACTCATACCAGCCAAAAATGGCTTCTGCACTGGTCTTGAGAAATGTCTATTTGCAGACCAAGAGAATGACTATTTTTGAAAATTTACCACTGGAATGACTGACTCGATAACCGAGCCAGTCATTCCAGTGGTAAATTTTGAAAGATAGTTTTCTCTTGGTCTGCAAATGGACATTTTCCATGAGAAAATTGAAATTTTCATGAACAATTTTGATGGTTAAATGGTTAAATCCCTTTATAATCAGAAACAGCAGGTGTAAATGTATGTTACATGTATCGAGGTGACTCAGGATGCCCCCAGTTTTTTCCCCAAAAAGCATTGGATAAATCTGATCTCAACCTCACTGTTATGTAACCCTACTGGTGACTAACAAACATGAACTAAAGGCACATGGACTCACAAGGTAAATCAGCAAGAACACACTGCTCAGAACCAATAGAAAGTGAAATTTCTGGGGGAATATCGTAGGTAAACACATGGTGCGAGTCCAGTTGCAAAACATAAATTTAACCCTTTAACACTGAAACTGGCCCAAAATGGCTTCTGCAGTGGTGTTGAGAAATGTCCATTTGCAGACCAAGACCATTAAAAAAATTACCACTGGAATGACTGGCTCGACAACCCAGCCATTCATTCTGGACACTGATAAACGAAAAGTCATCTTATCTTGGTATGAAAATGGACATATTTCTACGAAAAAATGTGTAACTTTCAATTTTCTTGAACAAATTTGAGAATTAAAGGCAATGTCTCGGCTCTAATTCCACCCCCACCCAGAGCTAATTCCACCCCACCAACCCCCATCCCCAGCTAATTCCATCTATAACAATCCTATGTCACTGTAATCGCCCATAAAACTATTTCTCCACCCACATTGTTGTGCACAGATATGACACCAAAGGATATATATATATGCCACCCAAGCAGCAATTACATTAACCAAAGTTAAATATAAGTTGAAGAAAAATGTGTGATATGTTAAGCATCTGTATAGTACTGATATATGGCCAATACTTCCTGCAGAAACATCCCCCTCAAATAACACATGGGAACCATAATGTGTTAATTAACCATAAATTCTATAGCATTTAAATAGTGATATACTTGAAAACAATTCAGACAAATTGTCTCAAAATATTTAGCAAGTTTTATAGTCATTTCTCAGGAAATTTCTTTCTTGAGAATTCAGTATAACATGATATTAGGGCCGTCAATGGAAAACTAACTCCAAAATGTGTTGCAATTTCGGACATGTACAAGAGCAATCTGTCAAACATCAATAATGTGTTGCAATTTCGGACATGTACAAGAGCAATCTGTCAAACATCAATAAGTCCACCAGTCTTAATCCTTTAACCCTCAAATTTATTCAAGAAAATTCAAATTTTCTCATAGAAAATGTTAATTTGCAGAGCAAAAGAAGATTATTTTTGAAAATTTACCACTGGAATGACTGGCTCGGTTATCGAGCCAGTCATTCCAGTGGTAAATTTTCAAAAATAGTCTTCTTTTGCTCTGGACATTTCTCAAGACCACTGCAGCAGACGTTTTTATCTGATATGTCAGTGTTAAAGACAGAAATAGCTGCACTGAAATGGTCACAGTGCTCGTTTCATTTTGGAATCCAATGTCTTCGTCATATTTTTCCGGCATCCTATAACGCCATGCAGGTGGTCAAAGATCTGGCATATATTTGATGTAAAATTCTGAATTTTAACACTTGCCACTTTAACCCTTTGATGGTCAAGGTTTGTTAAAGAAATTACAATTTCTGCTTTGTGAATGCCAATTTACAGGCCAATAGATTATTCATGAAAATCTAACACTGTTAACATGCAAGTGGCCATTTCTGAAGGCCAGTGCAAATGCTAGAATCATATTACTTACACCTTATTGGTTTAATTGGCGAGTCAATAACAGTATCTACAGTGGTAATGAGGAATGGTCATTTACAGGCCAAGAACACTAAAATTTAGTTCTGTGTGGTGCACTTCCTGGCTAAATCATAACAAATCCAGTCATTCTAGTGGGAAATTTTCAAAAATAGTGTTCCCGTGGCCTGCAAATAGACTATCAATAAGCAAATATATGGGTTTCTTAACCAATTTTGACCAGGGTTAATGAGTCACTGCATGCTCATGAATACTTGAAATCCATTACAATGATTACATGTATAACCCTAAATTACATGTACTGGTCACTTTCAAAGGAGAAATCATTTCAATATTTGATCGATTTAGCCAAACATTGGAATGAAAACAAATTACATTAGATAATGTTTAACTGATATATTCAACTGTCAGATTTGTGAATGGTTTTACAATGGACACCTTTCCTGAAGTCACTTGCATGAGGAGTTATTCACTGTGTGAGAGTTATCTCCCCTGGTGCCTATGACCTGAGCTTAAGTGATTATATAGTTTTTGGCACATGCTGGAAGACATACCACAAAATAATTTCAAATAAACACAGGAAGTTTAGAATTTTATTTTCAAATAAACATAAAAGTGTAGGATATAAAACCATCTGCCTCAGCCATCAGCTGTTAATATTGCATACGAGTAGAACCTATATACATGTAGAAGGGACACAGTTATTCAAGAATTTATAATAATTGTACACTTCTAAAACAGTTCGTCCATATAAATTGAAATGACAAATTTCAAATCATTTTAATTTTCGCAACTAGTATACAAGTTCATCTGTCAGTCGGTTGATCAGTCTCTCAAATTTTGAAGTCTTTTGCAAAGCTGCCAAAGACGTAAGTAAACCCATCATACTTATTCAGATCAGGCAGGGTCAATGGTGCATGGTGCTGAATTGTAGAAATTAAATTTTCTTTCAAGTAGTCCCTGCATTAAAGATTATATAATTATTTGTAGGTAGCATCAGGACCCCAAATTTATATACCACTACATTAATACATGTATACAGCTTATCTTGATATCCACATGTGAGATGATCACTCACAGACCACAGTACATGTAATTTGTTTTAATACCCTTTAACTGTCTGCCTGCTGAATTTCTGCAGACTATATCTTCCATGGAGTTTAACTCTGGATATGCTGAATATTTTGAAAACAATTGGACTGAAAGTTGTTGGTGGCTAAGCCACCAACAACTTCCAGTCAAATTGTTTTCAAAATATTCACATGTCCAGAATCATTGCCCATTGAAATTGTGTAGTGGCTTGCAGCAGTCAAACAGTTAACACATAAGCTGTCCAAACATGGCTTCTGCAGTAGCTTTAGGAAATGGCAATTTGCAGATCAAAACTAGTTTCGAAAATTTGCAACAGGAATGACTGGGTCTATACTCGAGCCACCCATTCCAGAGATAAATTTTGTAAAATAATCTTCTCTTGGTCTGCAAATGGATATTTTCTGAGAAATTTAAGTTTTCTTGAAGAAATTAAATGGTTTACCCTCTAACACTCATATTAGCCCAAAAAATGGCTTTTGCAGTAGTCTTGAAAAATGTCCATTTGCAGACCAAGAAGAGTATTTTTGAAAGCTTACCACTATAATGACTGGCTCGATGAGCGAGCCAGTCATTTCAGGAGTAAATTTTCAAAAATAGTCTTCTCTTGTCTGCAAATGGACGTTTTCATTGAGAAAATTGAAATTTTCTTGACAAAATTTGAGTGTTAAAGGGTTAACTATCTAATGTGTTAATTTCCATGATGTAATCCCAGTGATGTTCAGGCCATCCATTAGTACTGCTGCTGCTCATAATGACCACATCATGTGTGCCATTCTCTCCCTCTATTGCATGATAATTAATCACATCAACACTATCACCTTTCCAACTCACCAACCACACATCAACCACTGCTGACCAAGGGTCAACTCAATAGTCAATTTCGTCCTAGATATCATACATGTAGTACATGATCTCCCGGTACACATGTTATTGTTAATATGACTTTGGAAGCAATTTGGCTGAAAGCCATTGCTGCTTAACGCGGCAAAACATTCGGCCAAATAAATTTAAAAATATTTAACAGGTCTCACAACATCAAACAAGTTTTATCAGAAATGGCGAAATGACCAGAAAGTGTTAAAAATCTTATTTTAGAAGTCAGTGATGCTCCATGGCAAGATTCTCAAAGAAAAACAGAGTGAATGTTCTTCAAGGAGGTGAGGCTGTAATTCTGATGATTGACCAGGGGAATAGACCAGATGCTAAATGACTCTAGGCCCACACTTCACAAATATAGGTGGCCAATTTGTCAGGCATAATGATTATGGAGTTCTATAAGTAGACAAAGAAGTAATTAAAGAGGGGTGTGGGTATAGGTGAGACCTGGGCTATCCTGGCACACATGTGTGGCTTGTAGAGTACAGAGGGAATGACTGATACAAAGGTGGAATGAAGCAAGTCAGACAGACAGATGGTCAAGCACTTCAGTCTCATGAACCCTTTAACCCCCAAATTTGGTCAAGAAAATTAAAATTTACATTTTCTCCAAAAAATTATCAATTTGCAGAAGAAGACAGTATTTATGTAAATTTAACACTGGAATGACTGGATCAGTGATTGAGCCAGTCATTCCTGTGATAAATTTTCAAATATTTTTTCAATCAAATCTACAATATTTGCTCATTGATATATGTGTATTTGCAGCCTAAGAGAACACTTTTTGAAAATTTATCATTGCTTCTTTTATCGAGCCAGGCATTCCTGTGATATATTTTCTAAAATACTCTTCTTGTCCTAGCAGACAAATGGACATTATTTCTCAGGATATAAATTCAGAGGCGGGTTTTGTCTGGCTTGACCATTAACCATTTAATGACTAAATTTGTTTAAAAAATTAAATATTTAATTATTGAATATCCATTTGCAGGCCAAGAGATTATTTGTGAAAATTTATCACTGGAATGACTGGCTCGCCAGGACCACTACAGAGGCTGGTTTTGGCTCGGCTTCGTGGTGAAAGAGTTAAAGTGTTCAAGAGTTAATACCATCATATGTATTATCATAAAATAGTCACTGTTTGGCTGGGTGGAGAAAGGAGACAAGGATTGGAGGAGACTGCCTATGTTTCCATCTATAGCAGAGTAGTCATGCGCAGAGACACAAACCAAGATCATTGGTTAAATAATGCCAAATGTATGGGAAACAGTGTATGCAGTGTTGTAAAGGTGGTATATAACTGTTTCTTTTAAAACTAGTATCAAGGAGGTAGCATATTCTGTCAGCAAAGGCATACTTCATACATTGATTAAGATGACAGTCTAGATATAACTGACCACCATGTTATTCATGTATAACCACTGGACAAATAAGCAAACAGCTGGTCAGTGATAACATTGAATAAGAGCTCAATAATAGTGACAATTGACAAACAGGACATTGAGATATGTGCTGAATGAATGCTCTTCATAAAACCTCATTAAACCTACAAGCAGGATATGACATCACTCTGGTCATTGTGTCAGTATCCTTTGTCCAGCTTTATAGAGCATGTGGCAGTCTACAACAAACACACCATAATTGTAGAGAATAATGACTTTGATGTATGTGAGTGGCTAGACCATTACCTAGATCTGAACAATGGCCCTGTTTACATTGTATTCTTATCTATTCATGTTGGATTACTTATTATGAAGTATCCCTGATAATAAAGATTACTGGGTGGGTGCTGGGCCAATATCAGGGCGTATCGGCCCAGTACCCGCCCTGAGCAACATGCATTATCATAGAGAGTTAATATGTCTGCTGATTACTTAGAAATGTCTGTGACCAGCCGCTGTTACGGCAAAAGAAAGCAGACGGTCTTAGAATTATTCTCAAATATACAATATTAAGCTGTGTCATTCATCCATATATCAGATCCTCAAGCTTAAATCTCTAGCCTGAGATTCATATACTGTGGAATATGTCAAAGAGACAAAAGCTCAGTGTTACACAGATTTCTTGCCATGACATATAATTATATTTATAATACAGTTCAATTATAAAGAACTTAGAACAATCTTACATATGCCTAGACAGTGTGGCATTTCAGACAGAATACTGGTGCCACAAGTCTTACAGCTCGAGTCACACAGCAATTTCAAAAGGTTTCTTTTTGATGATGCTCGTCACAAAAATCATTTATGTCAGAGTTCCTTACATAATGATAATATACGCATACAGACCTAGCTATGAAGCACAAGCAGACTAAATTGTAAATGTACTCTCTGCGAAATGGTGATTATGTAATGCGCCAATATCAAATTTGCGCCATTGGCAAGCCCAATAACAAATTTGATATTGGTGCACCCTTTGGCCAATGGCGCAAGGGACCAATATTGAATTTGATATCGGCACACCCGTTGGCCAATGACGCAGGGGACCAAAATCAAATTTGATACCGGCGCGCCCGTTGGCCAACGGTGCACGCGACCAATATCGAATTTGATACCAGCACCCATTGGCCAACAGTGCAGGGGACCGGACCAATATCAAATTTGATATTGGCACACCCATTGGCCAACAGCGCAGGGGACAATATCGAAATCGATGTATTTGGGACGATATGAAACAGTATCAAAGTACACAAATCTCTGTTTCTAATCGAACCTTATTAATGGCTGGCGAACACAATATATAACTAACTAATTAAATAAAACGCCATCATTCTTAAATTTGAATAATTTAATAACACAATTTCGTATAGCCATGAAATCAAATAGCGCAATAGCACACAATGTTATATACTATTAAAAGGTGCACATTCACACCAAAATGCTTGAAAATAACATTGTTATCAACGATGATTTGACCGTAGCGAACTTATCTAGAACAAATTGTTCCATGTGAATAAGTAATATGATTTTCAAACCGACATGAGTAGATGTTAAAATTTACTGGGTACATTTAGTGGCGCCATGCTTAATTCTAACAGCAACAGTGCCTTTCAAAGGTGTATACAACGTGGACATCGATTTCGCTGCTACGTATTCTTTTGTTTCCATATTTTTATTGAAAATGAAACCAAGTTCGCATTCACTTCTAACAACTTTGAAAACTTCTGTAACTTTCATCCACCACTGCGATACAACATGGTGTAACACCTGAGTAAACACCTTTAGGCAGACGAACATGCAATCAGAAACATGTGTAATTTGATATTGGTCCCCTGCGCTGTTGCCCAACGGGCGCGCCGATATCAAATCCGATATTGGTACCATGCGCCATTGGCCAACATGTGCACCAATAACAAATTTGATATTGGTCCCATGCGCCATTGGTCAATGGGCACATCGATATCAAATTCAATATTGGTTCCCCCCACGCCAATATTGGGCCAATGGTCAATGGGTGCACCAATATCAAATTATATATTGGTCCCTGCACTGTTGGCCAACGTGTGCGCCAATGTCAAATTTGATATTGGTCCCTGTGCCATTGGCCAATGGGTACACCAATATCAAATTTGATATTGATCCCTGAACTGTCGGCCAACGGTGCAAATTCAATATTGGCGCGTTACAATGTCACTCTGCTTGGGAATCTTTTATTTACGTATTTAAATTTTTTGCAATTCCTAATCGGTATCTACTTAATTAACCATTTAACATCAATATCAACCAAAACAGCTTCTGCAGTGATCTTGAGAAGTGTGCATTTGCAGACCAAGAAGACTATTTTTTAAAAGTTAGCACTGGAATGACTGGCTCGATAATCGACCAGTGGCAAATTAAAAAGTCTTCTCTTGGTCTGCAAATGGACATTTTCTGAGAAAATTGAAATTTTAATGAAAAAGTTTGAAATTTTCTTGAACAAATTCGAGTGTTTGAAAGATTAACTATTTCATGGCTGTATATATATATATATATATATATATATATATATATATATATATATATATATGTTTCAAATGCTAGTCTTGATTCACCAGAAGCATGGGAACAGTGCATGTTCAGTGCATGGCCATTCCCATTCTCACCATCCGGAAATGGCATTATATAATAATTAATCTATCAATGTCAGTAGTATAATAAGTGAGATAGTACTTCTTCCGCATCAACAGAAATTCTTGTTCCACAAGCTGTCGAAATGAGATGTCTTCAACTTGGAAAAATGTCAAAAAAGTCTAGTTAATCAGTGGAACTATGCTAAGAAGAACAAAAGATAATAATGTACATTATATATTTGAGAAAAAAATGTTTATTTTGAAATTTCCATTATCATCAATGACTGCACGTCAAAGGCACGATTAATCCTGGCGCTGAGAGATTTTAGAAAGAGTGGTTGAAAACTTCTTTCCGGAGCGATAATAACATGCTATTAAATGTAGCTGTCAGAATGTTAAGGAAACATTTCATGACCTATTCTTGGAATCAATCAATCTGGTTCTACTCTTTGCAAATTGTTGTTACCATAACAACTTTCACATTCTCTGATTACAGAGAGAAACATGTTCACCTGTCATTCAGAATTCAAACCAATGAACAGTTTCATAATGTACAACATTTGTAGCATTTCAATGTCAGAAGAATTTGCTAGAAACAACAGATTAATAAACTGGTGATTGTAACCTGTAAATGAAGGTATGGCATCATATTATATCACAGGTGCATCGGCACTGTCTGAAGAGGTAGGGTAGGTATCAGGGTGGAAGAGTCATCTCCGATTCTGAAATTCAGAATAGCTTTTGATGTTCCAGAGTTTCAATCTCGTTACGGACCTGAGCCTGTAACTCTTAGTTCACAGGTTCGCTTCCCCACCTGTCTGCTGCATTGAGTCCTTGAGCAAGTCACATAACCCTGCATTGCTTCACTCGACCTAGCTGTAAATTGGTACCTCTGATGACAATTAGCTCACTGTGTGCCACATGTGGCTGCTGAGCTTGGACTGTCAAATGAACAGGGTATGAGATGAATAGAGCTTAATAGACCATGATATCGCATGGAGTTCAACGCAATATAAATGTATCTATTTATCTTAATAAGGCACAATAACTTTGACGACTTAGCACCACCAAACACTCCAGTTGCGCACCCTTACAAATTATATGCCAGCAATACTTCCCGAGGAAGCAGAATGGCTTCTCAACTGTATTGTCGCTAGCTCGAGCAGCAGTGAATAAGCTATACCACTCCTTGAGGAACAGCTCGGCTGATTCACCATTGCTCTGCATAAGTTGTCATGTACAACCTGCCAATCAAGTGCCATGCCACTGTTTTAACTTAAATTATCAAGGTGTTGCTGACTGACACAATTCCATGTAAATAAATACAATGACTCATGTAGAGCAATACCATGACCGCGTAAATTGCAAGGAATTTAAAATGCTTTATCACAGAAATTCTCATTGTATTGATCACTGGCTTATGGTTAATGGGTATAAAATTAGATACTTTCTGATAATTAGATGCTTTAGGATAAGTCTAAACTAATCAGAATGCCAGCCTTCACTCGCATCATTGTAACCGCTACATTCCTGCTGTCTGTATTCCATTGCATTGTCGTCTGAATGCTGCTCCATCAATGTTGGCCGAATGCCCCTGTAATGCTCCAAAATCAATCATATAAGGAATTCAAATTTCAAAGTTTCAAATCAAATTCAAACCACGTAAAAAGTGGGTGGAGCTTAGCCAGAAATGTGGTGGGCATTAATGAGATAGAAATAGATAACTCCATTATTTATGTATATGCAACGCTGCTCAAGAAAAAGTGAATCAACAGCTCGAGAATTTAATGTCATAAAAAACAAATACAAACGTATTCCTTATTTACAGGTGAATGGAAAATATCACATTTCAGTTTCCAAAGATTCATATTACTGTGCCCAAACAAGCGTTTTTAACAATTTCCCCAAATCAAGCATATCAGCAGCTTTCAAGTACAGAGTAGAAAAAACAGATTCAGCTATTGAAAATTAAACTCAAATGAAAGTGGTCTTTCAACATATCTGCCTATTTGTCATCAAGTGCAAGCCTCATTTTAACAAGTGATTATGTTTTCTGCCAAATGATGCTTAATGCTGCCTTTGACTGTCTGACTGCTGAGTTTTTGCAGACGACATATTCCAAGTCATATCGCTAAAGAGGCTAAATATTTTGAAAACAATTTGACTGAAAGTTGTTGGTGCCTAAGCCACTGACAACTTTCAGTCAAATTGTTTTCAAAATATTCAACAAGTCAAGAGCTTTTGCACATTGAAATTATTGCCTGGTGGCTTGCAGCAGCGAGACAGCTAAGTATCACTGGAAGGTGGTATTTTTAGCATAAAAACCTCTAAAAGATCCTACAGTGTGCAGATTTATCGTTATTTAATTTCATAAATACACCTGTCAAGATTCAGTGGATTAGGTGGATTTATACCGGAATTTCTATGTTATTTAAAGGAGAAGACCGATGATAAAGTTGGCAAATGGATGCTTACTGGCAGAAACACCATAACACATTCCATTCCATATTCATAGCTGATATTTACCAAAAGAAAACGTTAATTATCTATCCTTTTACTGATTATATTGAAAACAATTTTGCTTAAATGTTAATGGTAACATAATGCATGCAAAAACCTTCAACCAGATTGTTTTTTAAACTACTCGCCACCTTTTATAATTCCGTCCCAAGGTCGTGGATAATGCAGAATAAACTACAAACGGAAACTACACTTAGAAACAGATGAATTAGTGGTGGGTTCTAAAAAAATTTATTTGAAAAACTGCTAAATTTCCGGAGGAGTGTCAGAAGAATTATTCAAGAAATACTCTCTATTAACATGAAGCATCTGCCATCAGATTGGAATAAACATGGTAGGCTCAAGCTGGGCTCCAGAGTGCTCTGTGTGGTGCCACTTGGCAGGTAGATTAATAGATAATTTATTATGATAAATTAATTCCAATGAATATACCAGGTAGATAGAACTTAGTGAGATGCATTAAGTTGATAAGGCTACAGGAGTCCTCAGAGATTAATTTCCCCGCATCAGGTGAACAGAATGTGTATTTATGACGAGGTATGAAAATGAAGGATTTTGTTATCTGCCTTTGCAGCTCCTGCATCAATAGAGTCCTCTATTGGTCTGCAAATGGATATTTATCGACCACTGTAAATGATGTTTTTGGCCAGTTTAGTGTTAAAAACTTAATGCTCGAAATTGACAAGGAAAATCTAAATATTTCTTCATCGACTGTTCATTTGCATGACTCAGGCTATTTTTAGCATTTGCTACTGGACTGTTTTTCTTTTGGTATAGACAAATGGACATTCCTTAACCGTTTAACAATCATATCAGCCAAAAACGGCTTCTGCAGCGGTCTTGAGAAAGTGAAGACTATTTTTGAAAATTTACCTCTGAAATGACTAGCTCAATAACCAAGTTATAAATTGTCAAAAATAGTCTTCTCTTGGTCTACAAATGGACATTTTCTATGAGAACGTTGTAATTTTCTTGAATAAATTTGATGATTAACCCTTTAACTCATATCAGCCAAAAACAACCTCTGCAGTGGTCTTAGCAAATGTCCATCTGCAGACCGAGAAGACTATTTTTGAAAATTTATGACTAGAATGACTGGCTCGATAGCCGAGCCAGTCATTCAAGTGATAAATGTTCTAAAATAATCTTCTCTTGGTCTGCAAATCGACATTTTTAATGAGAAAATTTTCTTGAAAAAATGTAAGGGTTAAAGGCTTAAGACCAGTGAGTGCATGGGGCAATTTTTGGCTGGCTTGACAAAGGGTTAATTGAGTATTTCTGTATGTACATATGTAAAACTATTTTTAACTCTTTCATGGGAAAACCCGGTAAAAAAATAGCATTGTAGTGGAATTGAAAATGTCCATTTGCAGACAAAAGACAATTTTTGAAAATTTACCACTGGAATGGGTGGCTCGATAACCGAGCCAGTCATTCATTCCATTTGAAAATTTAACGGAAAAAAATTTTCTCTTAGTATGCGAGGAATTTGAATTATTGAATCTGACAATAATATCGTTAATAAATAATTTGAATATTGATTTACTGTTATATTATGAAAGATTACATAGAAGGATGTAATTGATAAAAGTCAGAGACCAATGTTTACAAATGATCCAATACAAACTCATAGCATTGGTATTTAAGTGGGAGAGATATATGCAGAGATTGATCGCAAATGTTCATCTATGAATTGAACGGCGTTATATGAAGTAACTATTTGCATAGACAGCACACAAATATGGTGCACCGAGGTCTGATTGAGGCGCGCATGTGGCGGAATTGAATCTACTTAAAAATGGATAAATTCAAACGTGTGCATAATTTATGCATATACCGAATTAAACAGCAAACAATCGGCTCATTTATTACAACGTATAAATTTGTCTAGATAGTTAAAAATCAATAGACATGAACACCTAGCAGACAGGAACAAATTGCTTAAAGCCGACTGGCGACACACTGACACAGTCAGCTAATACGCATATACATCGCAAACACTGAGCCAAGTCATAATCTCATTAATGCGATCACAGCCCATGCTTCCTAATTCCCGTCTCTGCTTTGATCATGGTGATTTGAAAGGCTCCCCCCCAAAGCTTCAATCGCTCAGAAGTGATTGTTGCAATGGCAGGTACAGCGCCATCATGATTACCTATGCATATCACATCATTAAATGGCAGACAGATTTGTGTGTTTACATGAAGTCAAGTTCCGTTATTTCTTACTTGACTGATTTTCAAATGTAACAATCAATAAAATTTAAATACTGGTCGGTTAAACATACATAATGATTGTTATCTGATCTACATGTTCAGGGAGATGATATGATGACAGACTCTATACTCTCACCAGTACAGGATTATACCCAGTGCAAAAACATCTCATACAATATTAACCCTTTAACCCTCAAATTTATTTCTCTTAGGAAATGTCACGAGCCAGTCATTCAAGTGATAAATTTTCAAATAGCCTTCTCTTGGTCTGCAACTGGACATTTCTCATGCGCACCGCGGAAGGCATTTTTGGTCAGCGTGAGTGTTATATGGTTGATAGTTATATCACACTGCAGAAACACAACTTTGTATTGCAATGCTGACAACAGGCTGCGACAGCCTTTACTGTCGTACCAGATGATGATGATGATGATGATGATGATGATGATGATGATGATGATGATGATGATAGCCGCGAGGGCGTCCACTAATTTCTAAACTTCCTGGGTAACGCTATTTGGAGTGTCCAAGCAGGAAACATATGTCCAAGCAGGAAACATATAAGTCCAAAATGGTTCGTATAAATGTAATTTGCCCTAAAGAACGTTTTTTGAAGATGTCATGGCCAATAAATAGGAAGTTCAGCCAGACTATTCAGGACTTCTTTTGTACATTTTTGGGAGTCCAAACATGAAATTTGGGAGTACAGTACTCCCAGACTTCCACTACTGGAAGCTCTGGACCATAGTATTTGACATTGTGACTGAAAAAACCACTTTCTTAGTCTTGACAAAGTAGAGAGAATCACCTGCTATAGTAGTAATCAAACTTTGGATCCATTCAGCCATAAGCATTTCAAATACAAGCAACTTAGCAAAATGTAATAAATATATTTTATTAATAAATATAATGATTATCTAATCTTGACGTCCTATTGACATTTATTAACTGCATCTCAGTTTTCAATTCTATGTCATTTTCAATTCTATGTCAAAATAAATCTAATACACACAGGTATTCAAGGCTTGTATTTGGTATACTTCATGTCTGTGCCATTCAGAGGTTGAGGCCATTGACAAATATTTGAGTTTCACACACGTAGGATTAAAAAGAAAACAGCTTACTATTGTATAATGCTGTACATAATATCAGATATTATATATTAACCCTTAGCACTCTGATGTCACTATTCCATCTTTTACTGTGTCAACAGCAAAGAAACTGGTGTACATTTTTCAACAATTTAGGTGGGAGATGTTTCTGTCTACGCCGGTACCATCTCCCACCAAATTTGTTGAAAAATGAACACCAGTTCATCTTTTAATTTAATTTGAAAAATTAGTTTGTACATCAAAGTGCTAAGGGTTAATACTGAACATTTTTCATTGTAAATGTTACACTTTCAATCAGCTTGTGTTCGCATTATCGGTATTGAATTCAACCATAGTTAGCATGATACCAAGCAAATATCATCTACAATATTGAAATGAATCGGTTAAATTAGCTTGTAAAGATACAATAGACAAAGGACATGAAATTGCTTTTAATGGTTTAACCCGTACCACTCTAATGTCAAAATTTTAAATTTTCAAATTAAATTAAAGGATGAACTGGTGTAGACAGCAAAATCGTCCACCAAAATTGTTGAAAAATTAACACCAGTTTCTTTGCTATTGACATGGTAAAAGATAGAATATTGACATCAGAGTGGTAAGAGTTAACCCTTAAATCTGTCCAAGAAAATTTCATTATTCTCAAAGATGTCTATTTGCAGACCAAGAGATTATTATTGAAAATTTTTAACAAGAATGATTGGCTCCGTTATCGAGCTAGTCAAAAATAGTAATCTCTTGGTCTGCAAATGATCATTTCTCAAGACAACTGCAAGAGGCTGGCTTTGGCCAGTTAGCGGGTTAAACTATTGAAGCAACTAACTATAGCTGTCGTATCTGCATAGAGCACAGTTAGAAGCCTTGTGACTAATATATTAGTGCCATGTGATATAGGCATCAACAGTCCCCCCCACCCCCACCCCACCCCCTACATGGCTGATATGAGTGTTACAGGGTTATAACATACAATGGAACAGAACAGAATATAATATAATAGAAGAATGCTGCTTAATTTTTTACTTAAACTACTGTAGTATTAGTCCGTATTCTCGGACTGCGCTATTAAAATTCTGATATGATTACTGCCATATTAGAATTTTCATAGATCAGAGTCAGTCTCAGAACTCAGAGTACCTTTAAGTTAGCAATGATAAGTCTGTTTGTCTGTCAAATTTGTTACATATCTGACAAAGCTGCATAGGCGTAGGAACATATGGGGGGGGGGCTAGGGTGGATGGGTGGTAGTACATCCCCAGGTTTTCCCTCTCCTATAGAGTATCACCATATCGTTCCCCTGGTTTTCCCTCTCCTATAGAGTATCACCATATCGTTCCCCCTGGTTTTCCCTCTCCTATAGAGTATCACCATATCGTTCCCCCTGGTTTTCCCTCTCCTATAGAGTATCACCATATCGTTCCCCCAGGTTTTCCCTCTCCTATAGAGTATCACCATATCGTTCACCCTGGTTTTCCCTCTCCTATAGAGTATCACCATATCATTCCCCCTGGTTTTCCCTCTCCTATAGAGTATCACCATATCGTTCACCCTGGTTTTCCCTCTCCTATAGAGTATCACCATATCGTTCCCCCTGGTTTTCCCTCTCCTATAGAGTATCACCATATCGTTCCCCCAGGTTTTCCCTCTCCTATAGAGTATCACCATATCATTCCCCCTGGTTTTCCCTCTCCTATAGAGTATCACCATATCGTTCACCCAGGTTTTCCCTCTCCTATAGAGTATCACCATATCGTTCCCCCAGGTTTTCCCTCTCCTATAGAGTATCACCATATCGTTCCCCCAGGTTTTCCCTCTCCTATAGAGTATCACCATATCGTTCCCCCTGGTTTTCCCTCTCCTATAGAGTATCACCATATCGTTCCCCCAGGTTTTCCCTCTCCTATAGAGTATCACCATATCGTTCCCCCTGGTTTTGGCACCACCCATAGTTTAGCTACACCACAGCATGGTAAAGCATGTTTCTACACCCCTGAGGTGCCGATTTCACAAAGCTTTACAGCACGTCGCACTTGTTTACCTGCATTGTGACTGTTCATAAAAAACCTTTATTTCAACCCCTAGGAATAGTTGTCTTTAAAAGACCACAATCTTTAGGGACGAGAAATTTGGCAGGTCATCTTTTAAGCACTTAATTTCACTGTAGGATAGAAGGAATTTCCAGGGAACATTATGGGGAAGATCATTTCAGAACTCATTGACCTGTTTAGTTGTCAGATGACTCAATGCTAAATTTAATGCAAAACACTCACGCATAAAATGTGCAGTAATTGCTTTATGAATTTTGCACGCTTCATCCCACTTCATCCAGGTAGCTCTCTCTTCGGGGCATATACACAGGTAGTAAATGTTGCTCGCTTTTAGGCATCATATGTGTTAAAGGGTATAATAATGATTTATATATCACATTATATATGCGCCTAATGTTAGCTTTTCTGTTATTCGAACAGTACATATAAATGTTGCATTGTGTATAAACGTTATCAAATTTATTTTGACGACTATATATACTTAAAGCTGTTATTGAAAGTAACATTTTTAACTGCGGTGTTTCTTCAGAATGAACACTCAATCTAGACCAAAATGGCTTCAGCAATGGTCTTGATAAATGTCGATTGGGAGACAAAGACAATTTTTTTGTATTTACCGCTACAATGACCGGCTCAATAACTGAGTCAGTCATTCCAGTCTTAAATTTAAAAACATAAAACTTCACTTCGTCTGCAAATTTGCAGTCTCTATAGAAAGATTGAAATTGTTTTAAACAAATTTCAGGGTTACAGGGTTAAATAACGAGATCCTCAATAAAAAATGTTGACGCATGATTAAAGTGAGGTGGTGGGTGGGGGGGGGGTGGTGGGTGGGGGGAATAGTTGCTATATTAAATTTAAAGAAAAGCTATAATGTATATCTTTCCTTCAGCGTCTTTTATAATGCTGCTATCTTAAGCCTTTAACGCTTAAATTCTTTCAAGAAAGAATGGCTTCTGCAGTGGTCATGACAAATGTCCATTTGCATACCAAGAGAAAACTATTATTGAAAATTTACCACTGGAATGACTGGCTCGGTTATCGAGCCAGTCATTCCATGGGCAAATTTTCAAAAATAGTCTTCTCTTGGACATTTCTCAAGACCACTGCATAAGCCGTTTTTGGCTGATATGAATGTTAAAGGGTTAATTACAATATATAGACATATATGCATGAAAATGATACTATAATATTATTGGCTAGTTTTTTTTGCAATAAATAATGAATATGTCAATAGTAGCAGTAAACATGTCCATATCTCAAGTGAGTTACAACAGGTACACAAAGTACACAATGACTTTGATCTGTCACCTGTGACCTGATCAGACACTTAAGTCAGGTCTGCAACAGCTAAGTTGGTCACGCTGTAAATTGTAATATCATAAAATGACCAGATACATGCTTGAGTGGACACCTGCATTATTAGAACAATATTAATTCTAACTTCTCGAATACACTGGATATTAAACCAGTGTAGGGTCAATGACTCAATGTGGCCACTTTATACCTCAAATTTATTCAAGAAAACTTTAATTTTCTCATAGAAAATGTCCATTTGCAGAAGAAGAGAAAACTATGTTTGACAATTTACTATTGGAATGACTGGCTTGGTTATCGAGTCAGTCATTCCAGTCGTAAATTTTCAAAAACAGTCTTCTCTTGGTCTGCCAATGGGCATTTCTCAAGAGCACTACAAAAGCTGTTTTTGGCTGATATGAGTGTTAAAGGGTTAAGTGTGATGCACTATAGCTTAAAAAAGTTGACGGAATGACAGAACGACAGACAGACTGACTTACACCTAAGTTGCGACTAAAAAGTTCTTCATTTAGGCTTATGACAGCTGCAAGCCACCAGAGAATAATTTCAATGGGGAATAAATCTGTGTCTGCTAAATATTTTGAAAATATTAGCCACCAACAATTTTCAGTCAAATTGTTTTCAAAATACTCAGCATATCCGGAGTTAAAGCACATGGAAAAGGCATTCTGCAGAAATTTAGCAGGAAGACAATTAATTAAATACAATACAATACATGGTTATCTATAGAATCAGAGATGCATTTTGTGATCACAAGATTATATTATCTAAACCTTTGATCTAGACAAGCCGGCCAAACAGCATCTGCAGGTCTTAAAAATGTCAATTTGCAAGCCAAGAGAATGAGTATTTTGTAAATTTTACCATTTGGTATGATTGGCTCCATTATTGAGCCAGTCATTCCAATAGTAAAATTTAAAATAAATACTCTTTTGCTTTGCAAATGGATAGTCAATAATCAACAGCTGAATTGTTCTTGACGCATTCTGATGACCTATCTAAGACAGGTGGTCTATCATATTTACACCATAGTGGTAGTCCATCCATTTTAAACAACCACCATTGTCCATTGCACAAAATAAATTAACGTCACCTGTATGTCTTTCTGGTTACCTGGTTTGCTGATTTCTGCAATTTCTATGTATTTTAACCTTTTAACTCTCATATCGGCTAAAAATGGCTTTTAAGCACTGGTCTTGAGAAATGGCCATTTGCAGACAAAGAGAAGCCTATTTTTACAATTTTAAGACTGGAATGACTGGCTCGATAACCCAGCCAGTCATTTCAGTAGTAAATGGTGAAAAGTAGTCTTCTCTTGATCTGCAAATGGACATTTTCTATGAGAAAATTGAAAATTTCCTGAAGAAATTTAAGTGTTAAAGGCTTAACCATCACTAAATATGGACTTCTATCAACCTAGCCAGGTAAAATCATTATTGATTGACCGACTCAATTAATTTGGACATCACAGTAATGCAGTATCTGACATGCTTAAAGTAGCATGCAGGAAATATATGGAATAATTCAACAAACATTTGACTGGAAGATGTTGCTGCAACAACTTCCAGTCAGTCATGTTATCTTCAAAATATTCAACAATATCTTCCTTACATTGTCAATAGTATGTCGCATTAGGTCTGTTTTGAGGTTTGAAATGGTTAAGGTACACAATTCAGTATATTCCTGTGAATTATTGAAAATCATTATTATTATTATTATTCATCAGCAGACACACGTACATCATTAGCATGAGAGACATGGATGGTAACCTGAGGCACCAGCGGCTACATATCAGTGCCTGAAACAGGTAGGCTTACAGACAGACTGGAACCAAGCCATTATTATCCCACCACCATCAGCACCAGATTTACAGTGGAAAGTCTGCCATTGGTCAATTAAGCATGATTGTGAAGCAAATTCAGTGTAGAGAGAGTATCCTGAAAACCTGGCTCAGTGGCTGGATGGGCCATTGTTGCCAGTTGGTGGAGTGTGATGTCTAATTTGTGCAGTCAGCCATCACTAATCACCTAGCCTGCAGGGAATACTCCTAGCACAGCATGTCCCACATGCAACAATCAAAGAGACATATCAAACGCACTCATCAGAGGGCTTGAGGGCTGTCACTGGTGCAGGAGACAATACGTTTAATTCCACTGCATCAGAATGGTGAAAGTTCTTCACATGCGTGACATTAATATATACAATTGATTTGAATGCAATAAAAACATCCATTGTTTAGATAGGAATTACTGTCTTTGTGCCAAACCAAACTGAAACAATTTACATTTTAGCTTGTCATAAAGCTATTCAGTACACCTCAGAATAACTGACTCCCAAAATAAAATAAAATGTTCTGTTGAATATTTTAAACAAATATGTAATTGGATTGTCGAAGTTTTAAACTATAAGGATGTAGAACAATGACGAATAACATAATTTATCATTTGGGCATGGTAATAATACTACATAGATGTTGATGAACATGAACTTGACTGACTACACAGCACAGCTTTTAATAATTCTACAAATTCATTAACCCCTTCACATCTAACAGAAATACTGGCATTAACCCTTTACTGGCCAAATTTGGTCAAGAAAATCTAAATATTTAATTATTGAATGTCGATCTGCGAATAAAGAGAAGAGTATTTTTTGCAAATTTACCACTGGAATGACTGGCTCGATTATCGAGCCAGCCATTCCAGTGGTAAATTTACAAAAATACTCTTCTTTTCACCTGCAGATGGGCATTCCTCAAGACTACTGTTTTGGTCGGCCTGACCATTAAAGAGTTAATGTCAGAACAACAACATCGTAATCATATACTAGTACAGATTTCTGTTCTGTTGGATAAAATCAAAAGGTTAATTTTCAAACTCCTTAAATTTAAAAAACCTCAATCCGGTGGTAAATTCTCCAAATATTGTCTTGAACTCGTGGCCTACTATAAATGGACATTCCTCAACGCCATTACAGAGGCTGATTTTTGCATGCTTGGCAGGGTTAATAATATTAGTATCAGTCAAATTCTAATATTTTCCAAAATCTGTTGATCATTTTGAAATTAATTTGACTGGAAGTTGTTGCTGCCTATAAGACACCGTATATTGCTTTCTGTCAGATTTAATTTCAAAATATCTAACAGCATCCCTGTGCCGTCACTGAAATCAAAACACTTGGATTTCAGGGATGAAATGGCGAAACAATGGAATGGGATGACATGCTTTTAAGCATCGCATGCTGACTCCCTGGAAACAGACAGATGCCTTTTAAATCACACACCAAACTGTCATCAAGTGCTAATTTAAAAAGCCGTTTTTGTTTGAACTAGGAATAACAACAATACTGTGAATTAATGAACGCTGCTGATTGTGTTCATCATGCCCTGATTTCATTCTCATCCTCAATGGAAGACATTTTATAAAAAGGAAATTGGCCTTGGAAAATGTATTAGCCTGGTCAGAAGGAACTGATCAAGTCTTGCCTGAGGACTTAGTCAGAGAAATTTATTTGAGTGTGTGAACTCAGGTCATTGCATGCTTTTACTAAAGTACTAAACTAAAAACTCAAATTAGTAGTAAAATCTGAAGTGAATATAATTGATGTTAAACTTGCTGTCCTGAGTAGCAACAGCTTTCAGCAACAGCTTTCAGCAGAACGGTTTACAAAATTAAGTCAACACAAATATTAGATATTAACCCTTTAACCCTCAAATCCGTTCATGAAGCTTTAAATTTTCTCCTAAAAATGTCTATTTGCAGACCAAGAAGACTATTTTTTTTAATTTACCACTTGTATGACTGTCTGGGTTAGTCTTCTATTGGTCTGTAAATGGACATTTCTCAAGACCACTACAGAAGCGGTTTTTGGTTGATATGAAGAATATTTAACAGAGATTGAGTTCTGTCTTGGAATAGTAGTGGTAAGTATTACCATTTAATACTGAAATTTGTTTCGGAAAATTTCAATCTTCAAAGAAAATCTCTATTTGCAGACCAAAAGACAATTATTTTTTAGAATTTTCACTGGAATGACTAGCATTGACTGCTTCGCTTTACCGAGCCTGTCATTCCGGTTATAAATTCTCAAACAGTCTTCTCTTGGTCTGCAACTAGACATTTCTCAGGACTGCAGCAGAAGTCGGTTTGGGCCAGTTTGGGTGTTAAAGGGTTAATTAAGGCATAATACAATGGCTCAAATCTCATGAGAATAAAACTCTAGAAAGCAGGAAGGAGGTCCCAGATCTCAAAATATTTGCGAGAACAAGGAAAACCAGGAAAAAACCACTGAGACTAACAGAGCACTTAGAGTTGAACAAACATCTCAGAGCAACAAGACTTAAAGCAAAGGCCTGAGGGTGTTGTTCCTGGAGGGTGGAAGAACAGTTAGTTCTGCACAAGGTTTGATGTACCTAGGATATCATTTCCATAAGAATAACATAAATGAACATTTTCTCTTAGAAGTATATCTATATATGTTTCTGCCCCAGAAGCAAAAAGTATCAGTTATAGGTTCAGTGCTTAGTAGAGTACTGTGAGCAACTTCCTATATATAAATACAGCATAAATCTTGTCTTAAGCGTTTAACACTCAAATTTGTTCAAGAAAATCTCAATTTTCTCATAGAAAATGTCCATTTGCAATGCAAGAAAAGAATATTTTTGAAAATCTACCACTGGAATGACTGGCTCGATAACCAAGCCAGGCATTCCCGTGGTAAATTTTCAAAAATAGTCTTCTCTTACTCTGCAAATAGACATTTCTCAAGACCACTGAAGAAGCGGTTTTTGGCTGGTATGCGTGTTAAAGGGTTAAGCAACCAACTTATGGAACCAAAACCATTAGTCACATCATTATAGCGAGCTCAAATTGGTGGTCATTAACACATCAATTATCGAGGTTTGTCCAGAAAATTACAATTTTTGCTCACTCACTATCCATTTACAAGCCAACATTAAGACTATTTTGGCAAATCTACAAGTAAAACATCTGGTTAGAGCCAGTCATTCCAGTTGTAAGATTTAAAACATTACTTCTTGGCCTGCAAATGAACGACATCTCTCAAGAGAACTGCAAAGGCAGTCTTGACCATTAAAGTGTTAACACATAAGTATGTTCAAGAGTGCAAATGGACTTTCAAAATTAGGATTTTAAAGACAAATCTCTAACATTACATGATCCAGAGGGGTGATCACATTTGGAACAGAGCACCTGTGTGTTAAAGAATCTCACTTTATTGGTTGGAAAAAGACAGGCATCTTCTCGAGCAGGTTTGAAGATACTTGGCACAGACACTTACTATAGACATCAGATGATGTCAGACCACACAGTTTCTCATTAACATTATTGATCGTGATCTAATTAACAGAAATCTTGTGGAGGAAAGACAAGTACCTGTACATGTAGCTTCAACCTCTTAATGACAGCTATAGCTCAGAACATCAATGCTTTAATGCTTGACACCCTCTTAACTCTGAACACACAAGATAAAGCAATGAAGCTTTATTAACCTGATAGCACGCAACTTGATCAAAAAGGGCTTCTGCAGTGGTCTTGAGAGTTGTCCATTTTCAGACCAAGAGATTAATTTTGGAAATTTACCACTGGAATGACTGGCTCGATAACCGAGCTAGTCATTCCAGTGGTAAATTTAAAATATAATCTTCTCTTGGTTCTGCAAATTGGCAGTTTCTATAAGAAAATTCAAATTTTCTTAAACAAATTTTTAGGATTAGATGGTTAATATATCGAAGTCAATAGGGTAGCATCGCAGGAATCGACCAGTATGCATCAAAGCAACTCGATCTTCAGAGGTGTCTATGAGACGTTTCTAACATCAATCAGTTGTCTTCGATTTAGGTCTGACAATATTTGGTATCAAACAGTATGATTAATCCTATTTATACAACATATGTTCATGTTTGAAAAATGATCGTCGCAGGAACCTGTACATGTACTGCAGCTAAATATATAACAGATTAGAATAATTAGAAGAAACTACAGGACAACTGAATTGTATTTATGGATCTATAAGCAGAATCTTGTTCAATATCTGCGGTAATTAAATTGGCCATTGCAAGCAATGCGGCATATGAAAGATCACCTAACTGCCATAAACAATACGTGCAACAGTTGCTGGACAATGAATGGCATAGTGGATAAATTGAAGACCCACATATACTCTATTAGCCTTTAATACTGATATAATCAGCCAAAAATGCCTTCTTCAGTGGTATTCGGAAATGTCCATTTGCACACCAAGAGAAGACTATTTTTGATTGGTCTGCCAATGGACATTTTCTATGAGAAAATATAAATTTTCTTGAATAAATTCAAGGGTTAGTGTTAATGATAAGAAAATTAACATATGACTCGGGGCGATGGATTTCTGCAATAAACGAAAACAAATAGAATTCATAGAATTGGTAATTTGAAACGGAAACAGGATTTTGAAACGGAAATCAATGGAAAATGGCATTTATTATGGAAAATCTTTGCAAATTGAAGCGGAAACATGATATTCAAACGGAAAGTAATGGATAAAGGCATTTTGCTCAAGAAAGTGAGGCATTCTCATCTAAAATTATAAATTATTAGCTGCTGCTATCTTTCCCACCCTGAATTCATACTTTCTGGACATACCAATAACACAATACACATCACAAATCTGACTGTGTTATTGGCTTTATTAAATGTACATGCAGCTTAGATGATCTAAGTTTTCACAAATGGAAATGAAACAGAATTGGCAATTTTGTGAAGCGGAAAATGGCAAAAATCTGAAACAGAAAACCACTGTCCCTATATGACCATTAATGCAAGCCGGTCCCATTTGTAGCTCAAAAGATTATTTTTGAAAATTCCCCACTAGATTAACTGGCTCGATAACCGAGCCAGTTATTCTAGTACAAAATTTTCTAATAAACTATTGGTCTGCAAATTGACGTTACGAATATGAGAATATTAAAATTTTCTTGAACAAATTTGTTGATTGCAGGGTTAAACATGCAGCAGTGTGTTAAGCCGATAAGCTGTCCTCAGCCAGAAGGTGAAACTCTGAGCTGTGCTTGTCTTATCTTTAAAAACAAACTTGCTTTGATGCTAACAGAGTACTTTTCCACTTATTCTTCATGGTTAAACAGTGAAATAACATCAGCTACAGTGATTACAAAACAGCGTGTTTCTATAAGTGAGAACTACTTTACATTGCTGTATATTGCCAGAGAGATTCTGCTTAAATGCATGAGTTAGCTTCCTATAAGCCTGCACTTTTTCATGCATGTACATCAATTAATTGATCTGCATATGCAATCCATCTGTATGAACTTATAAACACATAGTCGTAATTGTAAGTGGCATTTCCCAATTTCTGCACATGTCTTTGATGCATAAACACTGTACAAGTTCTGTAAAACACATGAATGCAATGCACTTAGTTGCAAGTGATTTTTGCATATGCAGACAAAAAAACCCAGACGTTTGAATTTTCTTGTACATGCAGTTTTTGTATTGTTTCAAATAATTAAACTTTTGGAAGAAACTGAAATCAATTCAACTACGGTACTTAGACGCTTACTATAACGGGCAAGAAATGACAAAATCGTTGGGATATAATTAAGGGCTGCATTGCTGCTGCTTGATGTACAGTTCATAAATCAGTTAACACATTTCCAAAACAAACAAAAACCCCATTAATTATAGTATTTATAGTACAATTTTTAATGCGATGTAAGAAAATTTCTGTTGAATACTTCGCATCTCATTTGATTAGAAGCCATTTCTGCCTTAAAGGCAGTAAAGGGATCTAATCAAATTAAGTCCAAAATATTCAATAATACATTTTATTTTGGTTTGGAAACACGTTCAGTCATTTTCCAAAAAAATTGGCACCCTTAATGTCCCTGAATCGCTACTCAGACTAGAAGCCACTGCATTGCTGCTGACTGGGAATTGCCACAGACTAGAAGCCACCGCATTGCTGCTGACTGGGAATTGCCACAGACTAGAAGCTACTGCATTGCTGCTGACTGGGAATTGCCACAGACTAGAAGCCACTGCATTGCTGCTGACTGGGAATTGCCACAGACTAGAAGCCACTGCATTGCTGCTGACTGGGAATTGCCACAGACTAGAAGCCACTGCATTGCTGCTGACTGGGAATTGCCACAGACTAGAAGCCACTGCATTGCTGCTGACTGGGAATTGCCACAGACTAGAAGCCACTGCATTGCTGCTGACTGGGAATTGCCACAGACTAATGCCACTGCATTGCTGCTGACTGGGAATTGCCACAGACTAGATGCCACTGCATTGCTGCTGACTGGGAATTGCCACAGACTAGAAGCCACTGCATTGCTGCTGACTGGGAATTGCCACAGACTAGAAGCCACTGCATTGCTGCTGACTGGGAATTGCCGCATTACCACTGTCTGAATCATGTTGCATTGCTGTTAACCCTTTAACCCTCAAATTTGTTCAAAAAAATGTTTTAATTTTCTCATAGAAAATGTCCATTTGCAGACAAAGAAGACTATTTTTGAAAATCTAACACTGGAATGACTGGCTCGGTTATCGAGCCAGTCATTCCAGTAGTAAATTTTTTTTAAATACTCTTCTCTTGGTCTGCAAATGGACATTTGTCAAGACCACTGCAGAAGCTGTTTTCGGCTGATATGAGAGTTAAAGGGTTAAACTTGAAGGGAATGACAGCATTAATTGATATAACTGGAAGCACCGCTTTGTCTCTGCTAAGTAACCAGATATGTCACTGCGCAAGGATCTGATGCAAAGAACCTCAAAGCCAACTGAATTTCCAACTGCCATTTTTTAATTGCCATTTGATGATTGTAATGATTAACACATGCATTGCTACGTGTCTGTATCTATATATGAATTTCTAATCTATTGATTAACCCGAAGGAGCTATAATATACTTCTGTGTACAGTTTTTATTCAAGAGTCATGCCTAAATAATGTTGCTATAGGTAGCGGTATATTAATACAAACAATCAAATATAGATAACAACATTCTTCAGCCAGTAGCAACATAGCTTTCACATTAATGAATACAGACAACCTGAGAGTTAATCCTTTAACCATCATATCAGCCAAAAATGGCTAATCTGCAGTGGTCTTAAGAAATGTCCATTTGCAGACCAAGAAGACTATTTTTGAAAATTTACCATTGGGCTGACTGGCTCATAACCGAGCCAGTAATTTTAGTGGTAAATTTTCAAAAACAGTTTTCTCTTGGTCTGCAAATGGATATTTTCTACGAGAATAGAAATTTTCTTGAACAAATTTGAGTGATAACAGGATAATGCCATATATGACATAAGATACTCAGAAGCTGATTAAACATTTCATACATACAATCCAAGGATTCTCATTTCAAAGCATGCTGGTGAATTTTAAAAATAATTTTACCAAAATAAGCAACAACAACTTCCAGTCGGATTAATTTCAAAATATTCAATATTTCTAGCATATTTACAGTCCCGAATTTGCTATACCGTTATCTGGTACGCGATCTTTATAAAGGTTAATAATTATAAGCTTAGTTGTAAAGCATTATTAGCTAGGCAACCGTAAGTTCTCATATATTATTTACATGCTGAGCCAGCATCCAAGCAACGTTTGCAAAGATGTGGAATCTGCAAAAGTGATCATGGCCTCAGAGTAATACATGTATTGCAATTGCCCTTGCTTGTACATAAGCACGCTTTTTTTAACAGACGCACGCTGTCTTCGTATTGACAAAATTGTATGTTTCAATTTAATAGGTACTATGATATTCAAATGTTAATCAAGCTAATAGTAAAATTGTTAAATGAGAATTGAATATCAGATGTCATGGAAAAGTCGATGGATTTCAATAACAATTTCAACATGAATTTCTATAAAATACCTGGGCGGGGGTAGATGGTAGGAAATAGCAAAATTGGTAAAAGCTTTGGGATTTGTAATGGTGTGTCATCCACTGCTCATTCCGGTTTACTTAACCATTTAATGCTGGAATTTGGTTTTTTTAAATGTAAATTTCTTTGTGGGAAATGTCCATTTGCAGACCCAGAAGACTATTTTTTTAAACTTACCACTGGAATGACTGGCTCAGTTATTGAGCCAGTCATTCCAGTGGTAAATTTTCAAAATTGCTCCTCTCTTGCTGTGCAAATAAACATTTCACAAGACCACTGTAGAAGCCGTTTTTGGCTGATATCAGTGTTAAACGGTTAAAGTACAGTACCATACTTAAATATATTTGTGCTCATTCAATATATAATGTACATAAACAAGGCCATTATATAAAAGTAAGACAAATATAAGCACAAAACTGGCTTAACCAATAAATCCCCTTTCCACAAGATATTCAACTTTCAGCAAAATACACTGGTCAATCAGTCATTTCATGTTAATGGCCTTTAGCTGACCATTATCAGACTACCAGTTAATATGTGAAAATGGCCATTAACTGTTATCTATACAAATAACCTGAACAAGTGGAATAATAACAACTTTATTTATATACATCCACAATTGATGATGACCTGCTCAATAACCATGTAAAATAGATTATTCAATTGACCAGACAAACCTGACCAGAGGTCAGCTGTATACAAAATTGATGAAATGAACCGTCCTGTGCACTTTAACCCTTTAAGCCTTAAATTTGTTAATGGAAATTTAAATTTTCTCAAATAAAATGTCAATTTTCAGACCAAGAAGACTATTTTTTTTTAATTCACCTCTTGGTCTGCAAATGGACATTTTCTCAAGACCACTACAGAAGCCATTTTGGTTGACTGGTGTGGGTGTTAAAGGGATAAGTATCTTGGTAGTTTTGCCATTGGGCAATCAATCAATTGCTCATGCATGTCCCCGAGTGGTCAGTTGTCTATCTGACCAGCTTACGCAGGGCTAACACTGCAGCTGACATTAACACTTTGTTTCACAGCAGCTTAAGCATATGCATGTACAAACTAAATATGAAATCTGATGAATCTTTTTATCAAAGATTTGACGGCAATTTGTCATTGATGTAATAACATAACCTCAGCACCCATGAAATACCAGACGACAAAATTCTACTAGTTTCAACCCTTTTAGGCCAGGATAGGTAAAGAAAATCAAAATCTTTGCCTCACTGAACGTCCATTAACTTGCAGGCCAGGGGAAGATTATTTTAGAAAATTTCAAATTGACTCCGTTGTATTTTGAAACAAATTTGACTTGGAGTTGTTAGTGCCACAGGAAGCAACATGTTCCAGTCAATTTAGTTTCAAAATATTCAACAACTTTCCTATATACTTGTCACGAAATAGAGACATTTAAAGGGTTACCTGTCTGCACCTATGAGGGTTATGATGCCCTTTGCGGTTCCTTGATTTATCACTTCAATTTCTGATCGCGATCATTCATGCTTGAAATATGAAAACTATGTAATTCTTTGGAATCAATAAATACATGGTGACCAACTATCTAAGCCTCGGGGTCAGTTTTTATGTGTGCGTATAATCACATCCGCTATGGTATGACATTTAACTGAATATGAATACTGGACTGAGTGATGCATGTATGAATATATAAAGAACTTTAATGCATCAATAATGACCTTTTACAGGTAGAAAGGATGCAAAATAGCCACAATTCTGATGCGTCCCTGACCACTACATCCGTCACTGACCCATACATCACCCACAGGGGAACTATAAATATATCCTTCAATTAAGACAATGACTACCTATTTATTAATTTATGACGGAAGTATATTTTAATCATAAATCTGAGGCAGAGGATAAATTAGATATGGTTTAGAGAAGACAATTTTAACACAATTTTTAAAAAGTTTGTAAACTCCTAATACATTGTATATGACTATAGAGTATGCAGCCCGCGCCCAAATGCCAATGGAATTGCTTGAGGCAAAGCACTTTCTCAACTGCTACCTGTAATCTGAACTGCATTACCACAGCTCTAGCAGCTGTGAATCAGCTATAGCTGTACCACTGCTCAACTCAACACACAAAAGCCTGCACTGCCTGAGAAGCTTATCAACGCAGCTATGACGTTTTTGCCCTCAAATTAGGAAATATTGTTTTGCAGGCCAAGAAGACTATTTTTGAAAATTTACCACTGAAATGACTGCAGAAGCTATTTTGGCCGGCTTGCGCATTTAATAGTGTTTATTTTTTAAGAAGCTTCTGTCATGCTGTTAATATACCACTACTTTGAGTCATCATGATTTGCTACTAATCAACTGCCATATCACTGCGTCTTAGCATTGAGTATCAATTTGTTTACGGTTACTGTTGATTGACGCAAATAAATACATCCTCCTCCCTTTCATTCTCCTCCCATTCATCTGAAAAGCGATAATTATGTCAGATGCCTACTTCACAGACAAGAGAAAAACTACTGAAATGCACAGCAATAAGTATCATATACAGCTAAATTCAACATTAAGCATAGGTTTTGTAAGTATTCCAAGGCTGTCTCTGTCTATAGATGAAAGAATACCTTTAAAACTAAGCCAGCCAAAAACAGCTGCCAATGCGCTCATGAGAAATGTTCATCTGCAGACCAAAGAATTTTTTTTTTTAAATTACCACTGGAATGACTGGCTCGACAATCGATCCAGTCATTCCAGTGGTAGATTTTCAAAAATAATCTTCTCTTGGACTGCAAATAGATACTTTCAAAGATGAAATTGAAATTTTCTTGAACAAATTTTAGGGTTAAAGGGTTATTGTATGTTTAATGTATGGACTTAATTACAGTACTTGAGATGCAAAAAAGATGCAAAAAAAAGTTTTCTACCTACAAATTACATAATAAAACAAACGTCTAGCGATATCGAGCTAGTGATTCCTAAATATAGATAAACATACTTCATTGTCTACATCAAGGACAAAATAAAAACAGCTTAAATTGATACATAACATTGATAATCATGGATATAATGCTAATCAACTGAATGATACTAACTTAATTGATGTATTACAGGTATATAATACAATCCATATGGCCAATTTTGCTAGCTAGCTCGATCCACTGTTAACCCTTTAGCCCTTGAAATAGTTCCAGAAAATTTTAATTTTCTCATAGACAATGTTCATTTGCAGACCGAAGAGAAGACTATTTTTGAAAATTTACCACTGGAATGACTGGCTCGGTTATCGAGCCAGTTATTCCAGTGGTAAATTCTCAAAAATAGCCTTCTCTTGGTCTGCAAATGGACATTTCCCAAGACCACTGAAAAAGGCATTTTTGGCTGATATAAATGTTAAAGGGTTAACCCTCTGAATATTTTGAAACCAATTTCACTGGGAGTTGCTACTGCCCATGGCATAGTATAGTTGTCTCCGTGTCTCGAAACAAAGACATTGGAATTTCAAGGATAAATGGATAAGACTCAGTTGTTCTCTGTGGAGCCTAAGGAGCTCAGCAAATATAAAATTAGGCAACTTAAACCAGAGGTAAAAATTAAATGTTGGTTTCTCTAGTAATATTGTCTCGATTGACTATTGATTCAAATTATTGTGATATTTATAAAGAGGAAAAATCTAGAGGAAAATGGGTGATTACAGGCATTAACATTTAGCACTTAATCTTCCCAAAAGTGGCTTTTTCTGTGGCGTCGATAAATGTCCATTTGCGGACCAACAAGATTATTTTAGAAAATTTATCACTGGGATGACTGGCTCGGTAACCAAGCTGACTGGCTTGATAACCGAGCCAGTCTTCTGGTAATAAATTCTCAAAAATAATCTTCTCTTGGTCTGTAAATGGGCATTTTCTTAGAAAAAAATTGACATCTTCTTGAACAGATTTGAGTGTTAAAGGGTGAATAATATGCTGTATTTATCATCATGTGTCATTAAATTAGCTAAATTCATGGGTTTTATGTTTTTATTCTGCTTTTCCCTAAGAAACCCCAAGTATTTACACCTTTTTAATTTCGACAGTTGTAGTTCATTAGCAATTAAACCCTCCCCCCTCCCCCCCCCCCGCGAAAATCCCTCGATTTAACTAACCTGCTATAATAGCAGCCATAACATTGATTTATTATTATTCTACAACATACAGTAATATAATGAAATGGGATAATTATGTATATAGATAATTATCTTTAATGTACAAAAGATTTGCGCAAAATTTGAAGTTAAACGGAACACACCTGTCACAGGTGAGCGCTAACAATATCCCCCCAACTACTCCACTTTGTTGATTACAGCATGATTAGTAATTATCATCTGCAGGATAGAATTATGCTGGTATCTCTGAGAGGCAGTTACGGTTAATGAGGAAATCTGCTGAACACATGCCTTGTAACAGTAAATTAACAATACAGCTGTCAGTCAGCTAAAGGATATGACGAAATAATTAACAATCTGCTAGAAATACCAAAAATATATCATATTAGAAGTTGAATTGGTGGAAGAAGAAGCCTGTAGTGGTCATTAAATTGTTCAAATAAATTGTGATTTTTGCTAAAGTGAATGTCCGTTTACAGACCAAGAAGAAGTCTTGTTGAAGGTTTATTTCTGGAGTGACAGGGTCGGTTATCCAGGCAGTCAAACCGAGGCAGTCATTCCAGTCTCAAAAATTGTACAAAAATAGTCTTCTCTTGGCCTGTAAATTGGCACTCCTCATGACCTGTTCTGGAGGGTTTGACCGTGAAATGCCTCAACCAAATTATACCCAGTGCTGCAAAACTAACTTTATTGCCATTAGGGTTGACATATAGACACCACTAATGCAGTACATCAAAAAGAAGCATGGTATTTGAAACCACATGAATTCCTGAGTAGTCCTCTTGTAGGTATGTGGTAAATGGTGGGTCAGCATACCACTTACATTATAACAGTAAATCAGGCTAGCACTATGTCACATAGACCTATTGTTAATGTCATACCATAGCTGACCTATTCATGTCCCCTAAAGAGCTCTCCTCCTGAGTGGCCATTTAAGTCTGCCTGTGATCAGGACAATTAGTTGTTTAAAATGAGCTGTGATTATTAATACTGGGTAATGTCCACCTTGTCTAAGACATTACTGGCAGTAACAGACAGCTTCAGAACACAAGTGTACATTTTGGACTAATATAAAGATGCAATTAACTGTGATGAGTTTTATGTATCTAGGCAAAGTGCAGCAGCAGATTCCAGACAAATTAATTTCAAACTATTTAACAGTTTGACTTTGGTGTCTTTCATTGTCACTATTATCAACCTAGCATATCTATTGTGATTTCTACTCTATACATTACAATACTTTCTACGGCAATATTATGCAAGTCTACACTACACCTAGTTCAGATATGATAATATTATAAAAATCAATTGCAAATTTATCCTGTCATTGAAGGTTTCCCTTGAGAAATGAATTTACTTTCACACCTATAAATTAGACACAAATTTGGGGTCAAAGGGTACATAACCCTTTAAATACTCAAGTCAGACAAAAACACCTTCATCAGTGGTTTTGGTTAGTGTCCATTTGCAGACCAAGTGATTATTTTTGAAAATTTACCCAGACAGTCATTCCTGTGATAAATTTAAAAAATACTATTATCTTGGTCTGCAAATGGACATTTTCTATGAGAAAATTGAAATTTTATGGATAAATTTTAGTGTTAAAGGGTTAAGTATGAAATATGGTGTAAGTAAAACAATTCCTGTCTTAATTCATTCATAGGTTTAAATTCAAGATGACTTTATATGTCTCTCTGTGATTATAAAGTTTCCTCTAAATAGGTACGGGCAGTTACATGTATGCGGGTGACTAGTTCTAGGCACTTTGTGACCTTGGACCAGTCAGTACAGATATAATCCTGATCTATTCAAAACGTTAATTGTATTAACCGTTTAACACTCATATCAGCCAAAAATGGCTTCTGCAGTGGTCTTGAGAAATATCCATTTGCAGACCAAGAGAAGACTATTTTTGAAAATTTACCAGTCATTCCAGTGGAAGATTTTCAAAAATAGTCTTCTCTTGGTCTGCAAATGGACATTTTCTATGTGAAAATTGAAATTTTCTTGAACAAATTCGAGGGTTAAAGCTAGTGTCCACTTTAATATCAACTTTAAAGCCCATATCAAGCAATTTCTTCAGATCTCGAGAAGGATGTGTGGGTGGGAAGTGATATTAAGCTTTCAGTGTACAGTGATAAGGTTATTTATTAAGAATGTCTGGATAAAACATATAATACGGTAAACAAATTGATAATAAACACTTCATGAAATTGCTATAACATAACATTGAAAATAAATTAATTTCTTTGAAAAGAATACAGAAATAATATTTATTTTGGAACTCATTTTGTTTTCACAAAGAATATCGTAAAAGATGAGGTGTTATCATGATGCATTCTTGTCCTGTACGCTAAATCAAAACCACAAATATTCAACGAATCGAAAAAATACGAAAATTGAAAAGCTGTCAATCAGAATAATATATGACTTAAAGAAGCATTTTGTAGATGTAAATCAAATTGACCACTAAACGCTGAAGGGAATTATTGACACAAGACAGAACTTCCCTCGGCTCAGAAGGTTACGCGAAACTGAAAGCTGAACGTTTATGTGTGCAGAAATAAGTGATTGACTGGCATAAAGCAAACAGACAGGATGGCGCCTGAGAACCTGAGGTTCAATTATCAAGTGTGAAGATCCATCTCTGTAAACCAATTGTCGGCAAACATGCCACCACTGCCGTCACTACAGTGGCTGCCATGAATGCATTGAAGAGACATGTATATTAAATGTGTATGATAGATCTTGCAAACTTTATTCTGTAACTAATATTTTAGTTTGTATGCTGCAAATAATATAGTTTTAAAATAGAACTCTGCTGATTAATTTGAAAACGCTTGACTGAATGTTGTTGCTGGCTTAATTATACACAGATTGGTGGTAATGAATATGATACCATTAGCTTTATGTATATTATATTTTAAGAAACAACACCTTTGAAGCAAGATCTTTTAACTGTCTGCCTGCTGAATTTCTACAGACAACAGTATCCATCGGGTTTAACTCTGGATATGCTGAATATTTTGAAAACATTTTGACTGAAAGTTGTTGATGGTTAAGACATCAATAACTTTCAGTAAAATAGTTTTCAATATAATCAGCAGGTCCAGTTATTTCCCATTGAAATAATTATCCGGTGGTTTGCACCAGTCCGACAGTTAAATTCACGTTTTAACCCGTACAGACCAGAAATGATAAATTCTTGATGAAGTAAGGAATATTCTGTTTCTGAGAGTACTTTGAAACTAATTTGACTGAAACCTGTATAGGCAGTAATAGGTTTCAGTCAAATCAGTTTCAAAACAGTCAACAGCCTTCCTGTACTTTTGTTTGATTGAAACCTGTATAGGCAGAAAAAGGTTTCAGTCAAATCAGTTTCAAAATAGTCAACAGCTTTCCTGTAATGTTGTTTTGAAATTGAGGCACTGGCAATTCAAGGGTTAAAGGGGTTAATTAATTTCACAATACTGATAACATATGGTCATACTTTTATTAACTCATTCAATCCCAGAGACCAGCTTTAGATGAATTCTTTAGGAAGGAAGAATGTTGAATATTTTGCCACAAACTTGACTGATAGCTGAAGCCATAGGCAGCAACAACGTACAACCAAAATAGATTCAAATTACTAACCACTTCTTGCCCTGTAGGTGGGGCTTAGAACACACCTTCCGTATCCTCTGCGTGTCGTAAGAGACGACTAAAGGAAGTAAGGGTGAGGTAACCCTGACAGAAACCTCGAGTGCTGAAGAAGGAGGTTTCAGGCAGCAAGGCGCACTCTAATAAACCATGGATCCACGCACTTGACGCCTATGATCATGTCGATAGTCACTTACAGAACTGGCGGTATGATCAGAGAATGAAAAGAAGAAAACTAACCACTTTTAACCTGCATATAAGTAAACAGGTTACTTTAAGTGAAATTCAAATATTTGGACTTTCGTGAAATCAAGAAAGGAAATATAAAATTACCCCTTTAACCCTTATATCAGCTGCCGTGGTCTTGAGAAATGTCCATTTGGTGACCAAGCAGACTATTTTAGAAATTTACCACTGCAATGACTGGTTCGATAACCGAGCCAGTCATTCCAGTGATAAATTTTCAAAAATAGTCTTCTCTTGGTCTGCAAATGGACATTTTCTGTAAGAAATTTTAACAAATTTAAGTGTTAGGGTTAATGCATATATATTAAATGTATGTTATATATATATCGATATATAGATCAATAAATCAATATATATTACAAAACATAGTCGAAATTTAATCACAGAAAATATATACAATAATAAATGAAATTTATTTTTTATCAACTTGAATTTTTTCTAATCATTTCATTTCTTTGCTAGCATTATAAAAGTCCTATTTGCATTCAAGCAGAAGAATAGAACGATTTCAAGGACTATTAAACACGTAACTGATAGCTAGTACATACGATTTAGAAAAATCTATTGATATGATTTCCTACAAAAACTGGCTTCTCCCACACACCCCATCACCCCTCATGAAAACTTCCCTAATAATAATTATAATGCCCCATATGGCGAGGAGACAGTCTGGCCATTCATGGCCCATTTATTATGAGAATGACTACGGTTTCGATACAATTACAAACATGGGCAGACTGACTATGGCGCCAGCATGGTGCGTGAGTACAATAGCCATACAACAAGCTGAGCGTCAATGAATTGGAAATGATCTGAGGGCGCTGAATAGAAATCATTGGTCATTTGTGCAGAGGATGTGGATTAATCAAGGCTAGGAAATAGAGATGAAAAAAAAAGTATGCATTTTGACAATTTTCGTAATTATATTATTAACATAAAAAAGGAGCGTGTACGGCTGATAAGGTGTATTTGCATAGCGTATTCATCAAGCAGCATATACTATGTTAGATGTCAGGCAAATGTGTATAAAGTTTGTAACGCATCAGCGTATTTGTCTATTTGACACTGATGATATGTACTGCACATAAATTGAAATACAAATTTATGTATTTTGGTATATATATGTTGAACATTATACAAGTTGCCTGGGACTCACTATTAACCATATAATTCTTAAATTTGTTTAAGAAAATTTAAATTTTCTCATAGAAAATGTCAATTTGCAGAACAAGAAGACTAGTTTTGCAAATTTACCACTGGAATGACTGGCTCGGACATCGAGCCAGTCATTCCAGTTGTAAATTTGCATAAAATAGCCTTCGCTTGGTCTGCAAATTGACATTTTTAAGACCACTACAGAAGCCATTTTTGGCCAATTATGGTTAAACATATTTTCAAAATTTTCAGCATGACTTTTTAACTATAATATTGTGGCTAGACTCCTGAACCGGAAGTCTAGCTACAACTGTAGCTAAAAACGCATGTTGAAAATGTTTTAAAGTAATTTCACTGAAAGTTGTTGCTGGCTAATGTAGCAATGATTCTCACGCAAACTGTCTTTAAGATATTCACCAGCAATTAGATAAATTTGGTCTCTAACTGAAACAACATTGCAGGAAATAGAGAATGCAAAAGGTTAAACCTAACCATGGCACTTGATAGTCAAATCCTCCCCAAACGACTGCTTTTGCATATTTCGTCTTGTGGCTGGTCCATTTGCAGACAAAGAAGACGTTTTAAGATTACCACTGGAAGAAGTCATTCTGGTGAGGAAATTTTCAAAAATAGTCTTCTCTCACTCTGCAAATGGAAGTTTCTGAAGACCCCTGCAGAAGCCGTTTTGGCCAGCTTGAATATTAAAGGGTCGATGCATTGTATTTGCAATTCTGCATGCTGAATTTCTGCAGACTACATTTTCCATGGGGTTTAACTCTGGACCTGTTGAATATTTTGAAAACAATCTGTCTGAAAGTTGTTGGTGGCTAAGCCACCAACAACGTTCAGGTAAATTGTTTTCAAAATATTCAGCAGGTTCAGAGTTATTGCACAATGAAGTTATTTCCCACTGACCCAGACAGCGGTCACGCAGTTAATGCTCAGATTCTAACTCACCAGATCATAGTGTCAATAATTCTCAAAATCTATGCGTCTGTATAAACTATTATACACGCATACACATACATAACTCTTTTATTTAATATTTGTTGACAAAATAAAATAATAAACTTTACAAAACTCAGATTTCAAATAACCATGCCTAGAGAAAAACATAACGTAGGACCTTTTTATGTCAACACTCACAAGCCGGCCAAAAATTGCTTCTGCAGTGGTGATTAAAAATGCCCATTTGCAGATCAAGATGACTATTTTTTTTAAGTTACCCCTGTAATGCCAGACATTCCAGTGGTAAATTTCCAAAAATTAGCTTCTGCCAATGGCCATTTTCTAAGAGAAAATTTAAATTTTCTTGATAAATTTAAGGGTTAATACCTTAATAACGCCTGCACATGCAAAGGCATGCGATGCCAGCTCCCGGGTATGCGATGCAGTGTGTATGCACAAGGCATTCAGTGTATCAATTATAATTTTCATGTGATTATTCAGATAGGTGCTAAACAAGAAATTAGACACACCTTATAGCAAGTTCGCCTATGACTGATCAATGAATGGCCATTTCGCTTGACACCTCTAAGTTATTAACAGTAAATGAGAGCCTTATGTACATCAAGAACATAAAAACTGAATAGAATTATTTATTTGCTTTACGAATTAAACCAGCACTAGACCTGTGAAGCCTGGTGCCAGTCTGTCGCTGCTCACAAAGAACTGACTATTTACACTCTCGCTTTCATCTTACATGAAGACTGTAGTCATTTTAAATAACTGTGGCAGACACTAAAGGTTTTTGTATCTCATTATTTGACTGGGAAACAGTTATCTCTCTTTCCAAGTGACATAGAACTCGACCACTCATACAATTCCAGACATGCTAGTCAACATTCTAACTTTCTCTTAATACCCAGAAGTGACAATTGTCAACAAATTAAAATCTCAACCGGGTCATATTGAAGTACTAGAGTACAATTCTTAACTCTTTCACCAATGAATTCTCCATATCTCATTTTCAATGCTACCAGAGTGACAGGAAAACCGTTGAATATTTTGGAATTTATTTGACTGGTAGCCGTTGCTACCTTGCTTCCACTCAAATCTGGAAGCCGTCCTATCCCATGAGCCAATTAGGCAAATGCGAGTAAATTTTATATCTAGCTAATAGAAATCGGAATTGGATAAATATTTAGCTAATGACTAAAATCATATTATTTTACAAAGAAACATTAAAATTAACTTTGAAGAAAATCTTAAGACAAATATTTATGCAATTAGTACTTATGTTTTTATTGTAAACAAATAAACCCTGAAATCCTAATAACTAGGATCAAAAGAACCCATATAGGCCAGCTGTTGAATATTTTGAAACTAATTTGACTGAAACCTGTTGCTGCCTTAGGCAGCAACAGCTTGCAGACAAATTACCTTCAAAATATTCAACATAGCCTTGTATCTGGTATGTAGCATTCAGTTGAAAGGGTTAACTTCTGGCAATGGAGTGTAGACATTGGAAAACATTGACTAAAATATTTCAGATCTTGCTACATAAAAGGGTAGTTGGCTAATCTATTGGTTAATAATTTGTGAAAGCCAGGTCAGTCCCTGTGAGTGCACAACATTATGCAGATACATGTCACGCCTTTAAAGATACAACATCTCATGTAAACCCCTATTATGTCCCGCTATATCTATATGTAAATACCAGATCGTATGTCAATAAATGATTAAATTGTATCAAAATATTAGCCAGATATCATATCCCTTGAAACCTGATTTTACTTAACAAGGATCAGAGCAAAAAGTCAACAATTTAGATTATTTCTTATCTTAAAAGTGAAAAAAACCCTCTGATAATCTCAGATTAACTGGTGATCAGGGTAAGCTTAGATACAGATAGACTTTTCCACTCTATCCATCCTGCCATCATATGACATCATAATTAACTACACAATGTGTAGAATGACATCATAATCAATGACATCATTAATAACATAGATAAGTACGCATAACGCATAATTGAAGACAGACTCATATTGTGTTGGTGCACGAATTGTATGTCTTTACTATTTAATAAAGATTCTGTTGAATATTTTGAAACTAATTTAACTGTGTCCATCCAGTCAAATTAGTTTCAAAATATTTAACAGCTTATCTGTAGTTTTCTAGAAATTGATAGTCAGGGAGCTCAGGGATCGATCCCAACATGAGCGAGGTGTGGCTGGAGCTCAGCAAGAGGTGGGCGGGGATTAGTAAAAACTGGAAAGGTCCATTGTGACCATAAAACATTGATGGATAGGGGATGGTGTGTGTGCGTGCATGCTTGAGTGCGTACATGCATGCATGAATAGGACAATACTGGGCTAGATCATAAACCTGCCAATACTTGATGGTGTTTTGATTGTGAAATGACAGCAGGGTGTCAATTGCTTGCAATGACTGACATGTTTGACTGGCAGGTGTGAATTTCAGGTCCATTAGTGTGTGTGTGTGTGTGTGTGTGTGTGCATGCCTGCTTGGTGTGCGAGCCTGTGCTCACTTGTGTGTGTGTGTGTGTCATGTGCTAATCAATTCCAGAGAACAGTACTGTCCATTGTTATGGTCAGCTCCTGGTCAAGCAATTAGAGTTGATGTTATCTTTAGCCTGGTGGCAGGTAGTAAATGTGGCTAAGATTAGTGCCAGCATCAGGCTCTATATAAATGCTAAATCATGCTGAATATTTTGTAAATAATTTGACTGAAAGTTGTTGTAGTTGCCTTGGTCAAATTAATGAAATATCATGAATTCATTATGCTGACCTCGAATCTTTAGGTCTGTTTTAAATCCTTTAAGCCTAAAATCTGTAAGAGAAAATGTTAATTTGCTCATAGAAAATGTTAATTTGGACAGAGATTTTTGAAAGTTTTCACTGGAATGACTGGCTAGATAACAGCGGTAAATTTTCAAAAATAGTCCTCTCTTGGTCTACAAATTCACATTACTCAAGACCACTGCCGAAGACATTTTTGGCTGACTTGGGTGGTAAACGGTTAATAAATACTATCATTAAGGCACTGCAAGACTAAAATGTCAAAATAAATGTTTTCTGCCAAGATATATCAGTTAGAAAACATTGCAGGCTAAATATAAATCTTGGCATTTAATGAATAAATGAGTTGAATCAGTAAATTTGTGGTGGAATTCTTTACGAAAGGACAGGCCGAAGGAAAATAACTGAAAAGCAGGAATATTGATATTGATAGCACTTAGCAAATATTGATAGAATACAGATATATACACAACATCTTACCAAATAAACAATGTTCATGGATATGAATAAAATAAATAAAAAAGAAATAAAATGGCAGGTTCATCTTCAAATGACTGGTTTGGGTGTGGGACACACTGTGGGTACAGAGGCTTCCAAGGTATATAAATTGTCTGATTGCTGAGCTTTTGCAGATGACATATTCCAGCGGGTATTATCTCTGGAGCTGCTAAGTATTTTGAAAACTATTTTACTGAGAGTTTTCACAATATTCAGCAACTCCAGAGTTATTGCCCATTGAAGTTACTGTCTGGAGTCCTGCAGGTTGAGTTAATTACAAAATTGCATTTTCAGGCGGTTACTGAGTACATGTAGTGTGCCATTCTATATTGGAGGAGGGTGAGGGAAGCATATTTTATACATGTGTGATCAGCTCACAGTAACTCATCAAGTGCCTATTAGGAATAGCAATTAAAAATCATTTATTATGCGTGTCTAGATATTAATTCATTCATCAATTATCACTTATGCTAATTAACACTTTCACTGATGAAAGTACATTATCGTAACCACGTAAGTTGTTAAAGATTTTCAAACTTATTTTCCTAAATGGTGACAATAAACTATTAAACACATGAAGAACTTATATTATATATGGTCAGCAGGCTTAAAATGGTAAATCAAATGATTAAATTACAGGATACGGCCACCCACAAACCTGATCCTTTAATATGGGACAAATACAATAACCCCTTTTCTCAAGAGCGCCTGGGTGGTAGTCAATTTATTCTAAATTTTTTACATAAAAATTATACTGACACGCCACCAACAGGCGACAGGTTGAACGTTAATTAACCGACTTATATGCATATTTATACGCATAACATTTTAACTTTAACGCATAAAGTGAAAGCATAAAAACCTAAACTGTTGTAATTGCATATGGCATTATATTTATCACACAAGCATAAAATAAATCACAAAAAAATATCAGATAGATATTCATAGTCTAACATAATTAATGAAATACTACAACTACAACCGGGTATATGTCATATAACGTTATCAGATATAGATATTAGATTTAAGACACTAATATGACATAGGAAATTTTTTAATTAACCGTTTAACTGTAAAATTTGGTCAAGAAAGTTAAAGTATTTGCGTATTCAATGTCCATATGCAGACCAAGGTTTCAAAAAATTGTTTAAATTTACCACTGCACAACAATTGAGCCAGTTATCGGTGGATTTAAAAAGACTTCTCTTGGCTTGCAAATGGATATTCTAACCCTTTAACATATAGTGGTTAAAAAAATTTAATTTTCTCATAGAAAATGTCCATTTGCAGACCAAGTGAAGATTATTTTGGAAAATGTATGACTGGAATGACTGGCTCGGTAATCGAGCTAGTCATTCCAGTTGTAAAATTTCAAAAATAGTCTTCTCTTCATCTGCAAATGGGCATTTCTCAAGCCCACTGCAGAAGCCGTTTTGTCTGATATGTGTTAAAAGGTTAAAAGACCCTGCAGAGGTCAGTGTCAGAGGTCAGTGTCAGAGGGCTTGACAGGGTTAATACGAAATAAAAATCTATAAATTAATTCATTTTCACTTATATATATACACCAAATGCTAGCGAAACTTATTCAGACAAAGCACTTTTCCCGGTATGCTCATCAACTGCTTTTAAATATCCCTGAATGCAGACATCATGAATCTCAGGTATGTCTCTTCTTGGAGACAGAGTGATTCTCAAATGGGTGTACCATCCACAAATGAAGAAAGTGCTGCTTGAACGGTTGATCAGACATTCTAGTACAGGACAACAATATTACACTTACCGGTACTTTACCTGCCTTTCAGCTACATTTTCTCTGTACAATCTCGCTTCAACTGCCATACAACAGAAGTTTGGTTGGCATCTATCGATTCCCTCATTCTAGGTCCAATTCACACCATATCTAGGTTGGCTTTATTTCAGTCTATTATTGGTAACTACCCCAGCTTTTTACACTGATACCCATTTATATGCCTGGATGGAGGGAGGCAAGGAGTGAAATGAGGTTGCCCATGTGTCCAACAATAGTGAGATAGCGCACATCTCAGGCGCGAACCAGGTTGTCGGGTTAAGTAGCCCGGTGTGCTAGCCACTACACCAAGCCTCCGCCTCAGATAACAGAATAAGTTTTCTCAGGGATTTGTCAGTGAAAGGGTTAATACAACATAAATGCCATAACCCTTACAGACGTGACACAACTAATTCTTAGCTATGATGTAAGGCATATTCTGCCTAAGGCAGCACCAGATTCCAGTCAAATTAGTTTCAAAATATTCACCAGCTTTCCTGTTATATAGTTGTTTTGAAATTGACAGCTTCAAGGGTTAACTTAAAAGATTAAAATATAAATTGGTAGACAACCAAATCACCATGTCCAAAATATAATATCGGACCTGGTGAATGGAATGAGTCTTTATTTCGAAGAGAAACAGTTGGTTGCTGTCTAAATTAAAACCGAGTTCATTAAATCATATTGAAAATGAACTGTTAGTCTGTTATGACATCAAAAATCCTAACTAACGACCAATGTGATCTTATATTCTTTAATTTATAATATCAGTGTTTTTGTAAACAATTTCCTGTTTAGAAGCACATATTGATGTTAATTTTGAACACCAGATGACGTCATAATCATTACGCCATAAATGATTCTATTAGGCCCGTTTTTAACTCTTAATAGTCTGAATTATATGTCTCTACTATTTAAAGTAGTTTGGCCATGTGCTAAGGATGCCAGAAGTGACACCAGCACAGCGATCCTTGGAATTCGCTCTACTCGGAGCCAGCAAATACAAAGCCAGGAGAGGACGTCACTGCATAAATCTGCTACGCTCGCTACGAGGTGACCTAAAGAAAGCATGACTCGGTACACTCAAGTCAAGAATGGACCTGAGGAAGCTAAGGATTTCGGCTGAGGACAAGACACAGTGGGCAAAAGCGAAGGACTGATTGAAACTGTAGGTTGTTTCTACTACTACAGCCTCGGAATACAGTAATCATACATACTATTTAAAAAACATGCTGTTGAATATTTTGAAACTAATTTGACTGGGTGCTGTTAACAGCACCAAGTCAAATTAGTTTCAAAATATTCAACAGCTTACCTGTACAGTTTTCTGGAAATTGATAGTCAAGGAGTTCAGCGATCGATCAATCCCAAGACGAGCGAGGTGTAAGTCGAGCTTAGCTACAGATGGGCGGGGCATGGCTAAAAATGGAAAGGTTTATTGAATTGGCTTGTAATAATACAATTAAATACACCATTATAGACCGCTTACACAAGTGGGAATATGACCTCACACAAATGGACAATAGTCAACAAAATTAAGTTATAAATGACCAATGATTTAGTGGAAATATTTCAAGTGTTATAGGGAAAAGGTAAGCCTAAAATAGTTAGTTAACATGTTTCCTAGGAATAATGACAATGCTGATAAGGCCCTGCTGAAGGGGACAGCTTGTAAATGAGGGCTATTACAAACACACCCAGTGGACTAACTGACCCTGGGTCAGGGATGTTTGGCTAGCTGAGCAGGCTGGGCATCTGTCTATGCGCATTTAACCATTTAGTCCTCAAACTTGTTCAAGAAAATATTGATTTCTCATACAAAAATCTCCCATTTATTTTCTAGACTTTTAGAGATGATTTTTTAAACCAGTCATTCCAGTGGTAAATTTTCAAAAATAGTTTTCTCTTGGTCTGCAAATGAACATTTCTCAAGACCAATGCTGATGCCGTTTTTGGCCAGTTTGAGCGTTAAAGGGTTGATCATTATACTTATAAGTGAACTAACTTAAGTTCCTTTGTTCAGGTTCCATAATAAATAGACCTAGTATGATAACTGCCTGTTCATCTTGAAACGTTAACCCTTTCACCAAACAAATGCTTGAAAAAGTAAATTCCTTACCATCTAAAAGTAAAATTTATTCTGTTGAATATTTCAAAATTAATTTGCAGTTAAATTAATTCAAAATATTCAACACAGTTTTCCTGTTTGTTTGCTTCGAGATCGAGATACATGGGTACTTTATCTGTGAGGGTTAAAGGGATGCTAATCTCATTTCAAATGATGTATTGCGCCGATAGATTATGGTTTATAGATTCCATATTATTCAGATCCTGTTACATTCCCTTATCTGTATCACAATTATCTGCTTTGTAATAAATGTTGAAGAGTGATCGCCACCATTTTGTCTCCTTAAGGGATAGCGTGTGCCAACGCATTACATTCAATATTATGTAATACTCAGCCCGTTGCATATTTTGAAAGCAATTTGACTGGAAGTTGTTGCTGCCTATGGCAGCAACAATTTCTAGTCAAATTACTTTCAAAATATTCCACAGCTTACATGTATGATTTTTTATACCACATTGCCAAACTATAGCTGGCACCTCTATGACTGAGCGCATATACCAAGGCAGACACGCTAGGTTTTTTCCTGATTGGTTGAAAAGTAAATCATGACAGCCATCATAGGCTGTAGAAATATATCAACATTTAGCTACTAAAGCCTGAATATTTTTCGTTGTCATGATAAAAAGCTAAAATGTCAGGGATGGGTTTATGGGTGGCAAATTCTATCACAAGAATGGTGAGTATATGATATGGTGAGATTTCCTTTAAGATTGCTGTCAACCAATGTTATAGTTGTGACTTTTATATTCCACAGCCACCATACATGGCCAATCTACCTATTGCTCAAGATCACAAGAGCTATATTTACTGTTCAGCTAGCTCTCTATAGCAGCAGCAGCACATAAATCCAATGAATAATTGATACTTGCTCAGTAAATGGGAGGGATGGAAAACTATAGAGACCTGATACACAGTATATTAACCACTGAACCCGTCAAAGACCAGAACAACAATTACTAAACATGATGTAGGAATTATTCTGTTGAATATTTTGAAAATAACCTGATTGTGACCTATTGCCGTCTGGTTTCATTCAAATTAGACACAACCAATTCAACAGCTTCCCTGTATCTAGACCTCTGTCTTTAAACTGAGATGCTGTAATTTCTAATTTCAAGCGTTAAACAGCTGAGCTGATTTTTTCAATGGGGTTTAACTATGGATATATGCTGAACAACAAGAAAACGATTTGATCAACAAATTTCCATAAAATTGTTTTCAAATTATTCAGTATGTCCAGAGTTATTGTCCACTGAGATTATTGTCTGGTGGCTTGCAGCAGTTAGACAGTTAATACCCTAACAATTACTGCTTATGGAACATGTATTCATCTAAGCTCCAATGACAGAGTAATGTGCTCATTCACAGCCAATCTGGCATCATGAAAATCAATATCTACCAAAGAAATAACACTTTATATTAACCTTTAGCTGTCTTCGCTGCTGCAACCCACCAGAGAATAACTTTAATGAACACAAATTCTTGATTTGCTGAATATTTTGAAAACAATTTGACTGAAAGCTTGTTGGTGGCTAAGCCACCAACAAGCTTTCAGTCAAACTGTTTTCAAAATATTGCGCATGTCCAGAGATATAAACACTGACATATGTCGTCTGAAAAAAAATCAGCAATCAAATGGCTAAAACTCAACAAGGAAACAACAAATGCTTTATGAAGCAAGGATTATTCTGTTGGGTGGCAGCTCTTGTGGCAGCAAACTGTCAAATTAGTTTCAAAATATTCAACAGTGTTCCTGTGTAGTTGTCTTGTAAATGAGACACTGGCATTTCAAGGGTCAACGGGCTAAGTATCACCCTGGACTCCCTCTAGTCACAGACAGGGTGGGACATGTCATGATCCTATCTCACCATTACACAGTGGCTATCAGCAGGGGTGCTCAAGCAGCCTCTATCATGCCTCTGTACTGGACAGATTTTAATGGTTGCAATGATTTAGTGCAGGATTACACCAAGGACATAGAGATATAATCAGGGGCGGGTCACCCTACAGCCTAACAAGACTGTAGCCTAAGGCCCAGTAATGTTAGATGGGCCAGTCAACTAGATATTGAATACATAATTTTACCCCACCCTCTTCTGGACCACAACCACATGGAAACTGTTGATCCAGACACAGAGGGTATAAAATAAGAAATTTTATTTATCAGCATGGGCCAGCAAAGTTTTGCATGTTCTAAACATGGTCAAAGTACTGTAGCTTATACATCCCCAACAGAACACACCTAAGTTGTTCTCCATCTCAGAATAACCCTTTAACACTCATATAAGCCAAAAATGGCTTCTGCAGTGGTCTTGAGAAATGTCTGTTTGCAGATGAAGAGAAGACTATTTTTGAAAATCTACCGCTGGAATGACTGGCTCGATAACCGAGCCAGTCATTCAAGTGGTAAATTTTCAAAAATAGTCTTCACTTGGTCTGCAAATGGACATTTTCTTGAACAAATTCAAGGTTAAAACATCACTATTTCAAAGGGTATAAATATAAGATCTGTAACTGTTCTTTACAAGCTACATGTAATTCCCATTGTACTGAGTGAGTGTTTAATCTGGGCAAATGCTAGATAACACTGTCAATGACGATGATGGATAACAATGATGGCATTTCCAGAAAGTAATAATTGAACATAACATTTTGCATGGCATACGTTTAACGCAGACTAGACAGAGCAAATCAGAAACCCTGTTAGAGCGGATTTCAGGCAGACACGTTAATTATCAACAGAAAGCTTTTACCTGTGCCTGAAAAGAAAAGGGTAGGGTTGGGTAAAAATAGAGGGTGATGAAGAATGCATATGCCGGGATGGGTGAGTTGGTGGCACACTTGTCCATGTTTTGATCAGCTAGATGACGATTCTATCACATGACACTTATTTTAAGACAAATCATTAACCCTTTAAACCTCATATCAGCCAAGAACGGTTTCTGCAGCGGTTTTAAGAAATATCCATTTGCAGAAAAAAGACTATTTTTGAAAATTTACAACTGGTAAATTTTCAAAAAATAGTCTTCTCTTGGTCTGCAAATGGACATTTTCTAATGAGAAAATGGAAATTTTCTTGAACAAATTCGAGGGTTAAAATGTACACTAGTTTCTTTACTATTGACACTGTAAAAGATAGGATAGTGGCATCAGTGTGGCAAGGGTTAAACACCTAAACTAGACAAAAATGTCTTCTCAAGTGGTTTCTGGAAATGTCCATTTTCAGACGAGATTATTATTTTTGAAAATTCATCACTGAAATGACTGCCCTGGTTATTGGTAAATTTTCAGAAATAGCATTTTGAGCTGCAAATGGACATTTCCAAAGATCACTGGAGAAGACCTTTTTGTCTAGTTTAGGTATGAATCAGAAAATCTAAATCTTCTTGAACATATTTGAGCATTAACCCTTTTTAACACTCAAACCGGCCAAAAATTACGTCTGTAATGTTCTTGAGAAATGTTCCTTTGCAGATCAAGCAAAGATTTTTTTTTTTTAATTTACCACTGGAATGACTGGGTCAATAACTGAACCAGTCATTCCAGTCGTAAATTCACAAAAATAATCTTTTGGTCTGCAAATTAACATTTTCGGTGAGAAAATTAAAATTTTCTTTAAAAAGTTTTTAGGCTGAAAGGATTATTTAACAATCATGAACATCATCAATAGTCAGAAGTACAAGATAAGTCAGTCTCACCTTTTGCTGTTTACTGATGGCTGCCAAGGCCTGAATGTCGTGGTTCAGATGTCTGCCATCCAGAGCACAAATTGAACATATAGGTATCTGACATAAGCGACAGAACATGTTTAAGTGTTCATCGATGTGTTCTGAACATTTTATGTCCCGTGACTTATTTTTGGCCCTCAGAATTGCCTTTCCCTGGCCTGGCTCCACTAAATTATGCTTTGCTAGAGGTCCACGCGCTGGGTGATATTCATCTCTGCAAGAATCACAGTAAAACACCTCACATTGTTCACACATAACAGCTGCATCGCTTGCTTCCTTCTCTGGGTTCTCGCTGTCTGATTGAGAACCACTTTCGCAACAAAGTTGACATTTTGGCTTTGTTGCCGAATGTTTATCTTCACTATATTTTTCAACAATGTTTTCCAATACACGATTTCTTGGCAAACAATCGACACCGGCTTCATCCAGAAACACTGGCTTCTTGCACCGTGGACATCGAATACCGTTATTTAATGTTAGGGACGAATTCCCAGATTGTGAAAGAAATATGCTTAAATTACTTAAACTTGGTGCCCCAATAAATCCTGGTGCACTTATGTAACTGTTTGGTCGACTATTGCAAACAACACCACTATCAGTTTCACTGACCATACTTAATTTGTCAATTTCCGGATATAAGTCTGCCAACTCACCTATGCTGGAACTGGACCCCGAAGATCCATCACTACCGTGGTCATCACCACCCCCTGTAGCCGTGCCACCACCCCCTCCTGTCCGTGATGCGGATGGCAGGAGCATCTGGGCTGGCTCCTGCAGATTCGTAGCACAGGTGTAACAGACTGAATGTGAACATGGTAGTAAAACAGGATTGCAAAAAAAGTGCGAACACACACGACATTTCAGTTCGTCCTCCATGCTGGTGCCTAACATGGTACTGAGCACTTGATGCAACTCAACAAAAACACTGCTGATAAGTACTACTCCAGTGACACACGCCTCCAATTTCAAAGCTACACATCAATGAATCGATCCATACACACGCTCGTATACGGTGCACGCGACGTAAACAAAACACGCCTACCTCTGATAGACTCGCTGCCGAATACTCGACTGCACTCAAAGCTTTGAAAGCGCGCGTGTACATTTCTCAAATAGACAGTCACGTGATGATAAACGAAACCCCACTGACACGTGACTTGTGCAAATCGGCTTCGTTCGCATGTACGGTAAAGTAAAATGTCAGATTGTATAAAGATTTTTGCGGAATATATTTTATAAAATATATCTAAATACACTATGCGAAAGAATTCGTAGCCACCTCACATGAGCTCACATGAATCCTCTTCAGAAGGCATCAAATCGCGTCTGACGTCAACTCTGTGCTGCATATACTGGATGGCTGTCCTTTTTGCAAGAACGTTATAGAAGACCGTATGCATTTCCTAGTTCAGTGTCCAGAATTTGCAGATATCAGAAGCATCTATATAGCGGAAATCGAATGTCGAAAATTGAATCCATCTCCAGGAAACGCTGCTATAAACTTCATATCAGACGTAATCATCTCTTAAATGAAATTAATTACCTAACAAAGCTTGCATTATAAAATATCAAGTTAGTATAATTAAAGTCAATTGCACATAGAAAAATATGGTGCAACTTATGCTTTCTGGATGCTCCTACATATACTTCAATAACAATGAACTCATTTACGCATCTGGTGAACATAAATTTACTCGTCTATGAACTGTGACCATTTACCTATATACAGATAGGAAAATCACTTGCGTGTGTACATGCATGTACATAAATATCAGATTTAGTGATTGTTTGCGTGTGTGTGTATATATAATATAATATATAATTAATGGAAAACTCCAGTAATTTGCAGATTCTAGAGATTCCCGGATAATACACCGAAAGGTGGTGTGCCAGACATTGGCGGAAACTCCACGAACAGAACAGAACAGAACAGATGGCTGATTCAGTTATAGGGTGTCATCACATTCATTATTTGTTAGTAATTCTTTAAAGAAAGTGGGATGAAAGATTAGATCAGATTCAAAGTTGAATAGCAGTGGGTGTTTACTCCATAGTTTGTCTAATCTGGATTTAAAAGAGTTAACAGAAGGTGCATTGATAATGTGTTTGGGTATTTTGTTCCATATTGGTCTGTGCAGCGCAACGGAAATGAAAACTTTCTGATATTTAACATAGCTCTGATTTTCTGAATTTTTTGCCTATGACCTCTTGTAATACTGAATTATTGTCACAAAGGTTGATAAGGTTTGATGGATGTTGATCATATTTGTTGTGAAGTATTTTATATATCTCAATTATATCACCTCACAGTCTTCTGAATGTGAGAGTTGGTAAGTTGAGTTCTTTTAGTCTTTCGTTGTATGATAGGTTACGCATACCTGGGATAGGTTTTGTTTTTCAGAACAAAATATTTGTTGCATTTTCAATCGCATTTACATGTTTTTTAGGAAAGGCACCCAGACTACATTTGCATATTCGATATGAGGCCGGACAAGGGATTTAAAGAGGTGCTTAAAGTTGTCTTTATCTATGCATAGTTAAACGTGCGTCTAATTAGTCACATTATTTGAATGTCTTTGTTTATTTTTTTCATTTATGTGTTGGTTGAAATTAAATCTTTCATCAATTACGACCCCAATGTCTTTTTCGGTGAGGGAATACTCTAGAATATGGAGGTTAGAGTTCATTGTGTAGACATGGGGAAATGTGGTTCTTGAAGAAATTCTCATACTTTAAATGTGAAAGTATGAGAATTTCTGGATGGAGTTTTAGGAGTGAGTTTTCTGTCCAAAGGCACATAGAGTCTATATCTTGCTGCAGCGTATCACAATCTGGTTGTTTAAGAATTGATTTGAATAGTTTTGTATCATCAGAAAACACGATTATTTCTGACCCACACTTAATTGCATCAGGCAAATCATCTATATACAATATAAAGAGAAGTGGGCCAAGGACTGAGCCTTACAGTATGCCGCTGGTCACATTTAGTAATTTGGAGTATGTTCCATTAATGACGACCGCATGTATGCATATTACATATGTTAATATGTAAAGTAAAATAGTATCGCTTTTTATGCCAAGTTGGCTAATGTATACATACATCCATACATACATACAAATCAAGGTCTGGGTGTGGTGGTCCAGTGGAAAGATACCTGGTTGCTGATGCTATACAGAGTTGCAGAATGGTGGTTCGATCCCCCGACCGGGAGATGGTGATCAACAAATTAAACTAATGGGTGCATCACTGTCAGCTAAGTTAGCACATGGAAATTGAAGCCGTACGTTGCCAGTGCGTCAATAAAATAAAAATACATACATACATACATTGATTTGATTTGATTTATTCTCTTGCTAAATATATACAATAGGCTTAAATGCCAAGGATTGAATCGTGGCAGGTGCATCCACAGATAGTCCCATATGAATAATCAGTGTGTCAGTATATCAGACATGTGAAAACTGGTCGGCCAAACCTAGACTTTTTAGTCTTGGTGCGGTGGTCCAGTGGAAAGATGTCTGGTTGTTGATGCTATGCAGAGTTGTAGTATGGCGGTTCGATCCCCTGACCGGGAGATGGTGATCAACAAATTAAACTAATGGGTGCATGACTGTCGGCTGGATAGCATGTGGAAATTGAAGCCGTACGTTGGTTGCCAGTGTGTCAATAAAATAAAAATACATATACTGCCAGAGCCGTGATGGAGTCAGAGTACAATACTATCAATAGGCTTAAATGCCAAGGATTGAATCGTGGCAGGTGCATCTACAGATAGTCCCTTATAAATAGTCAGTGGGTCAGTATATCAGACATGTGAAAACTGGTCGGCCAAACCTAGACTTTTTACACTTGGCGCGGTGGTCCAGCGGAAAGATGTCTGGTTGTTGATGCTATGCGGAGTTGCAGTATGGCGGTTCGATCCCCTGACCGGGAGATGGTGATCAACAAATTAAACTAATGGGTGCATGACTGTCGGCTGGATAGCATGTGGAAATTGAAGCCACACGTTGCCAGTGCGTCAATAAAATAAAAATACATACATTGATTTAATTTATTCTCTTGCTAAATATATATATATATATATATATATATATATATATATATATATATATATATATATATATATATATATATATATATATGTGAGAAGCTCCTTCAGACACGTGAAGACCTGTACATACTAACACATACATGTGCGCAGCGCATACAGACAGGTAAGTGATGATGACGACGATGACGACGACAACGACGAATGATCAGGATGATAAAATATAGGTGTTCTTTTGGCAGTGATAGGAAAGTATCATCGTCATCAACGTCGTCGTCATCACCTTACAAGTTGTGGCCTTTTGTCACGCATTGTAATATTGTTTTTAACAACGTTCATAGGAACCACATCCAATTCTATGACATAGCGAAAGACTGTAAAGAATTTGTGAAATCAGAAGTGGGTATATATGCGAAAGTCTCTCGCAAGAAAAAATATATAAAACGAGATTCTTTTACTCGGTTATTTTGGAGGTAAATATATATTGGTTGGCTATGCAAACACTTTTCTTTGCGGTAAAGTTCCAGAAAAATACAGATCCGATCCGACATCTCAACTTAACCTACGGATAGATGCACGTTCGGGTGCATAATGGACTTCATAAACGAGCGTGAGAGACACTTTGTAAACTATAACGCAGTTATCGAAGATCTTGAAAATTATAGAAATCAAACATTCCTCATCCTATAATAATTATCAGTTTTGTTGTGCACGTAAGATTTCTACGGCAATTTCCACGACAAAGCAATATTCTCGAAGCTTGCATGATCTACTCATGTGCGTACTCTATCAAAGCACTTGACAGCCGTGTTGCGTGTTAATGAGTAAAAGCAAATCATAATGGTTTTGCTGTCAAATTTAAAATACTTTATTCGGCCGTTTTTTTATCAGACGTGTGTTCAAACATCAGTTAGCAAATGGTCTCCATATATTCGATGCCTTTTGGGCATTAATGCTGGCCAGAAGCCTAAAAGAAATCATTCAAGGTATGTGTCGAAATAGAAGAATCAGAATCATGAGAATGAGAATCAAGATTCAAGATTATTTATTCAATTAATCAATAATTCCAAGATAAACGAATTCACAAATCATACCAGGTTGTCCGCCTAAGGCAGTGCCTATTGTTATGGCGGACACCTTACACACATATATACAGGTATATGTATATATAAATTAGACAAGACAGTACTTACACAAACAATTATAAATTCAGACATTACATTTACTACTTCCTTATTAACCCTTTGACCCTTGATCCACATAAACAGTTTAAATTTCAAAGAGGAAATATGTCACTTCGCGGGTCAAGAGGAGACCACCCCTCCCCCCCCCCCCCACCCCTCCTCCCTCCCAGAGTTCACCACCGGTTCAATTATCTTGTCAGTCATTACAGTGGAAAGAAAAACTCCAGGAGTGGGCCTCTCTCAGTCTGCGAACCAACATATAATACTGTAGCAGGGTGTGTGTAAGAGTTAGTCACTTGGGTTATTATTATTATTATTATTATTATTATTATTATTATTTTGCGATACATATGGGTAGTAATTAAGTAAATAAGGACAAGACAGTTATGTAACAGACAAGCACAGAACATAGTCAAGTTCAATAATATACATGGATGTCTATGATTATAGATACAACAATAAACATATATATATTTTTGGGGAGGGTACTTTTACTTATAATGATGATATACTGTTTACAGGATGCTAGCTAATGGGGAGCATCCTTGGACAAGGGAAGGGGGATGGAGGGGTGCTCATTCTCCTGCTCGTCCTGTAGTTTGTTACTATGGTAATTGAAATTATTATTGGACATAATAGCAAGTGGAATCATCTAGTCATAATTCTAGTAGTAGTAGTAGTAGTAGTAGTAGTAGTAGTAGTAGTAGTAGTAGTAGCAGTAGCAATAGTAGTACATGTAGTACATGTAGTAGTAGTAGTAGTAGTAGCAGTGATAGCAGCAGAAGTAGCATCAGTATTAGTAGCAGGTCAATAGTTTTTTTCAAAACAAGAAAAGAAGCATGTTATATAGATAGAAAAAATTTTCTGTCAAGTACTATAAAATTATTTGGACCGATAGACATCGCTGTCCTATTAGACAGCAATGTCTTAGGATCCAATTATGCACGAGTATAAAACAGCATTCTTTACCTTGTTTTGTAGACGAGTCGGGCCATTTTTAGCTGTACTGCATGAGTTAGATAATACTAGTATGTGTTAATCAAGTAGTTTTTTATTGTTTTCTTGCAGAATTTTGTTGATAGAATTTTTGTCACATGTTTCCTGTTTTGTGTTGTTCCATAGTTTAGTGGCTGCAAATGTTATTCAGTGTTTTCCTATGTCTGTCCGTGTGTATTGCTCATGTAGTTTATGTCTGCTTCTAGTGTTATGTTGGTGGATGTTAATATTGTTTATAAAGAAGGGGGCTATAGATTTGGGTAAAGTGTCGTGGTCAGAATCATTTATTAGTACAAAATCTCACACAGAGATATAGCCAAAACAATACGAAAACATTACAATTGAAACAGATATAGTAAATAATATAACATAATATGAAAATAGGCGTCGCCGATAAGCGAACGCAGACACCATTTATTGCTTAAATAAATCGGACAAATTTGTGTATGGTCGAAATGTCATAAATACGTATGCCCATGTATAGATAATAGGGTCTCAGGCGGTTTCGGCAGCCATGTAATTTCGGCAGCCACAAATATTAATTCGTTTTCGGCAGCCTACTGAGATGCAAATATGGTGCATAAAAACATACATTTTCGGCAGCCTCTCACATTATTACATTTTCGGCAGCATGTTCAACATCGTTATATTGTTATAAAATATTGTAATGTTATGAATGTTATTAAAATTGTTTTACCAGCGATCTGTATAAGTCTGTATCTAATAGGATGTTTTTTCGTGACGTCATTATTTTTAGAACGGGGGAAACCTGGCCGTCAAGCGTTCACTGATGTGATAAAGTAAACACTGATCTTCCTGGCTGTAAATCTTATCTTACACCACACTAATCCTCTAAATAATAATTGCTTGCCGGAATATATTCAATTTCCACTTTATTTGTGTACGATATTGAGAGCAACGATTTATTTACTGCTTTCATACCATGTTGGAACCAGTATTCGTGCATCAAATGGCTTGCTCATTGTGTATGTGAATGGCGACATTTGTGCTGTTCATGCTCAAATAAGTGCATGATGGTATGAATGGTGATAAATTATACCTCTAGACGACTGAGAGAGGCGATAACTGTATACATGTTTGGTTGGGTTGTGGGCGGTGGGTGTGCGGGGTTGGAGTGGGGTGGGGTGGGTGGGGTGATACTGATAGCAAAATGGATGTTAGTCTAAGTTCATGTGAAAATATTCAGCAGTGTTGTTATTCTTTTAAGTAAGTTTAATTATCCATGGCTGGCAGGAGATATAATATGATAACCAGCTGGGTGTGTCGGATTTTGAGATGCACGAGCTGATTTGGAGGTGGATATGGGGTGAGTGGGATGGAAAGAAGTTTTCTCCTGCATTTCAAGTGGTAGGCCAGCTAAGGGCAGCCCCACTGATTGTAAGAGGAAGTCACTGTTACTATATGCATAAAGTAAATAAGCTTAACTAACTTTGAATATATGTTGATCATGTTTAATTGTGTATTTAGTTAACCATTTCACCAACAAATCCCTGAAAAAGTATATTCTTTATGATATCAAACTTATTCTGTTGAATATTCTGAAATTAATTTGACTGGAAGCCATTGCTGCCTAAGGCAGCAACAACTGCCAGTCAAATTAATTTCTAAATATTCAATAGTTTTCCTGGATGGTAACATTGAAAATGAGACATGGGGAATTCAGCGGGATAAATGGTTAATGAATAGCTACATGCCCTTAAGGGTTAAAGCATATGGATGTCTGATTCATTACATACATGTACCTGCAATAATGGATACAATTTTTCTGCTCCCTGCATATATACATACACCTGTGCAAAAGTTAAACACCAGCAAAAACAATAGAACGTAGAAACATGATGGTACAACTAGGCTGCCATACTTTTTGTCCCCGCGTTAGCTGACATAATTCCAAGTACGAAATGCACATGCATGCATGACTTCACGCCGCTTGATGTCCGTGCGTGGCGGGAAACAGCACACGTGTTCAGTTATGTAAAAGTCCAGTTTGAGGTGTAGAACATTACATACAGATTTAGGCGACAAGATTAGGAATTTTGTGTTCATGACCGTGGTTTATTTGTACAGAGAGAATTAGCTCTTGATTGTGAACCGCTATGGCAAGACGAAGGTTAAGTGATCGTGTGAAATGGCAAATCATAGGCATGCATACCACTGGTATGTCATGCAGAGAGATTGGCAGACAGCTGAACATCAACCATACTGTAATCAGTCGTTTGATTGCAAAACATGGGCAAGCTAACGAGGTGAAGGACAGGCCTAGATCTGGAAGACCGAAGAAGACTACTGCCCGTGATGATCGAGCCCTAGTACGCCTTGTTAGGAGATCTCCATTCACCAACAGCAGAGTGCTCAGCCAGCAATGGGAAACGCGCAATAGAGTGTCAATGTCTACCGTCAAAAGGAGACTGTATGCTGCTGGCATGAAAGCTAGGAGACCTGTCAGACGTCCTCTCCTCACTGCACACCACAAAGAGGAGCGTCTGAGGTGGTGCAACGAAAGAAGACACTGGAACATGAGATCCTGGAGACGGGTACACTGGTCCGATGAAAGTCGGTTCCTGCTTCATGCCACAGATGGTCGAACTCGTGTATGGAGGTCCAGACGCACGGCGTACGACCAACGTAACATCATGGAAGAAGTTCCATTTGGTGGAGGTTCCGTTATGATATGGGGGTGCATCTCATTTGATTGTAAGCTGGATCTGTTGACTGTACCTGGAACACTAAATGGACAAAGATATCAAGATTCCATACTGAATAGAGTTGTGGTCCCTCATTTTGTAAATCATGCACCTGGAACCCACCCTATATTCATGGATGACAACGCCCGACCACATCGTGCTAGAGCTGTGCATGAATACCTCCGCCAGAATGCCATCGAAACCCTACCATGGCCAGCAAGGAGCCCTGACATGAACCCTATTGAGCATATCTGGGACATTCTGGCAAACATGGTGAGAAGGAGGGATCCTCCTGTGCAGAACCTACAGGAATTAACAGACGCACTCCATCTTGAATGGCAACGAATACCACAATGGCGTATCAGTCGGTTGGTGACCAGCATGAGACGTCGTGTCCAGGCCGTCATCCAGGCACAAGGTGGATATACCCGGTATTAATAATGACAGTCTCAAACTTGTGCACAGATGTTAAACTTCGTTTTCAGACACCATTAATGACAATCTAGCCACATGTGTCAACTGTAGGGCAATACTTGTCAGTTGTGTCAACGTAACCATATTCAGGCCTCGTTTTCAAGTTCAAACAAAAACATAGTGTTTCCCCACCATCATAATCAGCATTCCTCTAGTTGCATTATTACCTCTTGCACTAAGATGGATGGGTACATAAATGTTTATGCTATTGCTTTCTTCATAGCACATGAATATACCCTCGCATGTGCGTAAAAATAGGGTGGTGCTTAACTTTTGCACAGGTGTATATATTGCAATATTTATATTTCTACATAAGACTGGACTGATTGTAAAATTTATTGAATTTTCAGTTTTATTATTTTCCTAGATTTATTTTGCTGTGCTTAGCAAAAACATAGTAATAGAAACTTTAACCGTCACCATGAAAGATACTTCTCTACATTTACCTACCTCAATTGCTAGAGGCATGTGATTGGGTTATTAGTTTGTTGGGCTTCAAGACATGATGCCAACTGCTATTGCATAAATTATGTGTATGTAGTTCAAATAACTGAGAACCAACCATGTAGAGCCTCACTTCTCCTTCGATCAATACTCACCATTCTGTTACTACTGATATACAGCTGGCTCTAACAGCTGGCTCTAGGACTATAGACTTAGAAAGCTTTACCGACTCTTTGGAACCGGGTACTCGGCTCCCAACTGCCGAGTACCCGTCTACCATAGAGCTCATTCTTGTTTGCATAGTGACAAGAGAATACATGCTTTTTGCAGTTGGAAAGTCTTAAGATTGTTTAAGCCTAAGTCATTTTACTGTGATTAATTGTGATAGCTTGTGCGTTCTCAAAAGGATATTTTGGATTAATATGGACGCTTCCGAGGATATCAGGTCGTATATTTCCATGTTATTCCATAGTTAAAAGACTTAGGTCACTAAAATTGTGTATGTGTCGCATGTCCCAATTTCTGACCCCAGAGAATCTGGGACGTGTGTTAACAACGAGATATGCCGGATGATCGCCTTCTTTAAACCCCAACAGGCGATCGGCAGATATGAAAATAGGTGTTTGCTACGGTATTTCTAACACGAATATCGGCTGACATCGTTCTCCGTAGGATCCGAGCGGGTGACGTCACACCCGTGGTGCTCGGATCTTTATGTGAAGAAAATTTTTTCATTAATTCGCGCATCTTGTTCTGGGTGCTGCGTACTAAAAATGGTACCGGAAACTTTGGAATGGTCAAGTTTACGTGTTGTCACGATCTGTTTGCAATGATCGGTGGTTTCAAAATTCTTGATTAGATGCGTGGTCTGCGGTTTTACCGTGTGCTACAGCAGTTTGTTTACATTTTGTTGTTTCTTCACATATCGTTTTGGCTTTCGTTAGGAGTATAATTTATATTAATTGGTAAATATACCCCGAATGCTATGCGATATGATTCCTGGTTCCGTTATACATCCTGGAGGATCAATTATGGGTGTATTTATGCCCGCTTCGTTCTTGTTTTATAGTCAATGCGATCTTTGTTGTAACGTTGCGGGGTGGGGTGCGGGAGGGTTTGCAGTTAATTTATGGTCAAATTATTTGAAAATTAATTGTCTGCCTTCCATTTTTGTTTCGTTCCGCTGGCTTATTGTAGGTTTAGTTTATAGGCCAAGCCATCCCCGCCATCATGTGTCGAGTGCCACATATCGTATGGGTTCTATACAAGGACCATGTCTGTTTCCACTGTACTAAGTGTAGTCTTGACAGTAGGTGTAACGTTTGCACTGTGTGGTCGGTCGATATGATGCTTAAGTTCCTTGCCAGAAGGACTTGGCAGGGTCTGACGCGGGGTCAGGCGGTCCGAAAGTAAATCATGGAGCGTCCGTTTCGGCCCGTGGGGGCGCTCCACGTCTGCAACCGGAGGTGGCGGAGATGGCACCGCCAGCGTGGTTTGGTCCGGCTAGGCAAGGTGTCTTGCATAGCGTTCTGCCCACGCTGGTGTCGTCCCTGCTGCCAAAAGTTGTAGGGCAGTCTCTCCCCATGTTTGATTCGGACCCTGTCCTTGGACAGGGTTCTGGACTGGACACCGAGGGAGCCGTTTCGTACGCCCCCCTGGCAGTCCCGTCGGGTTCCGGCCTGATGGGTTCTGTCTCTCTGCGGCCACCTCCGGATGGTCCAGTAGCGGTGGCCGGGCTGTCAGGCATGGGAGCCGTCCGCCAGGACGGCTCCACGGTTTTCCTTGTCTAGCGACGACTCTTAGGGGTCTGAAGATGAGGAGGCCGAGGAGGAGAGTGTGCTGCGGCCTGTGAGGCCGCGGGTGGAGAGCATGGAGGTCGATTCCGTCCTGATGGAAGCCGCCCTCCATCTGTCTGGCCTGGCGCAAGCCAGGGCAGCGGCTCCGCCCGTGGTTGAGGCCACTCCGGTACCGGGCACCGGTCCCGTGATGGTTGGTTTGCTGCCAACCAACACGGTGACGGGTGTGGCCGGCCAGGCATGGTACTCACCTATCTCGCCTGGTCCGGCGGTCAGACATGGGGTGCCGTTGGCGCCCGTGTTTGGCCACGGTTCCATAACCGCTACGGGTCCACACGGTTTTCCGTGCAGGCCTACTCCATGGACTGGTGTGTTCCATGGCGTGGCGGCGGAACCGTACGGTACCGGAGTTCCTGGCATATCAGCAATGGCTCCTAGCCGGGAGGCCGTTTCTGGTAGAGCCGTGAACAGGTCAACGGGTGACGTGTTCACGGGAGTGTCCTCCTCGGAGACGGATGGGTATGAGGCTAGCCAGGGTGGACCCGTCTGTGGTTTAGACCACGGCCGAGGAGGATGTACCCCGTCCCGCAGCCCTGATCCAGTCTGTTGGACTGGATCCATGGTTTATGGTGTTGCTTGATATTATGTATAGCAAACAACGCATGAACAAGGGCCAGCTGCTTGCGGCCTCCATGGAGGTGCGGGCGAGGGGTCGTATTCCACGGGGGGGGGAATACGACAGGTATGGTGTTGTCCCGTCGGTCACCGAGAATGACCGCTGGGTACTGGGTGCTGGAGCAGGTGGCCCCGGTCCGGCACTTGTGGGCAAGTCCCAGGCACACCAGGATGAAGTCCTGTTCCTATGCGATGAGGGTGTGAGGGCAGCTATGAGTACTGTCAACCATTCGTATCGCCTTCTTCAGTCGGTGTGGGCTGAAGCTGGGGCAGGCCACCCTGTTCCACCTGTGGCGCTTTCGTGCGTCAATGACGGCTTGGTGCTGTCTATGGACGCACTGGCAAGGGTGCAGGCGCGTGTGACAAAGTCCAGGAGGCAAATGGTTCTTGACCATATGCATCCGGCTACGGCAGTCAGGGAGCGTCTTCTTGGGACACCCCTGACAGGGCCTAGCATCTTCGGTGGCCAGGCGCGGGCCATCCTAGAGGACACTGCCAGCATGGCGCAGAATCGGTTGGCGGTAAGCCTACAGCTGGAGCTGGTGCGGCAAATGCACGCACTCGGGGCTGTATGGAAACCGTTAGCTGTCCAACTTTCGAAGAAGCAGAAGAAGCAGAAAGGCAAGGTGAAAGCTAAGCCTACTGCGACTTCTGCTTCGTCTGGATTTTCTCGGCCGCCGCCGGCTAAGAAAGCCAGGAAGGTTGTGGAGGCCCCTACCCTCCCCAATGTTGCTCATGATCGCCCTAGAGGCGGGAAGGGGAAGGGTAAGGGTAAGTCCTCCAAGTGCGGAAAGAAGGGAGCAGATCGTACCTGAGGGTACGAGAGCTCCCTTCATATCCGCCTGGACCGCACCTGTGCGACAGGAACAGCGGTGCCAGTTATACCTGCCGAGCCAAGACGGAAATGGTTCTCTCTCTCTCTTTCGTTAAGAAAGGGGAGGGGGGAGCGGACCGCGAGCCGGACAACTCCGTTAGACGTCGAGGTGTCTATGGTGGGTGGAAGGCTCATGCGTTTCGTCGAGGCCTGGCGAGGTGTGACGTCAGACAGTCTGGTCCTGGGATGGTTATCCCAGGGGTACATGCCGGAGTGGTGGGACTTTCCGCCGCAGAATCTGTCTTTGGCACCTGTCTGGACACCCGTACCACGGGACCCAGACAAGTTAGAAGCCGTTCAAAACGAAGTGTCAGGTTTGGTTCTGAAGGGAGCAATAAACCCAGCGAACCAGAACACTCCAGGCTTCTATTCAAATATGTTCCTTGTCCCCAAGAGCACGGGGGGGATGGAGACCCATACTCAATCTCAGGCCATTAAATTGGTTTGTCCATACGCCGCGGTTCCAGATGGAAACACCGAGGTTGGTAATGGTAGGATTGAGGAAGGGAATGTGGTGTGTGTCGATCGATTTGAAAGATGCATATTTCCACATTCCTATGAACCGGAGTTGGCACAGGTTTCTGAGATTTGCGTTTCAGAATCAAGTATGGGAGTTTACTGTTCTCCCGTTTGGCCTGTCGACAGCTCCGAGGGTTTTCACAAGAGTGGTCCTTGCGGTGACAGCATTTCTCAGAAAAGAGAACGTGGCGCTACACACCTACATAGACGACTGGCTGCTCAAAGCAGACTCTGCAGCCAGGTTGAACGTGGATACTGCTCTGACTCTGAAGTTACTTTCAGATCTAGGCGGGATAGTCAACAAGGAGAGATCCGAGTTGACACCCACTCAACATTTCTTTTATTTGGGGATGCGATTCAATCTCGAGGAGGGCAGGGTTTACCCGTCAGAGCCCAGAGTGGTGTCTCTGTTAGCCATCCTCAAGAGTTTTCGAGTGGGAAACCACATTCAGGCGAGGCGGTTTCTTCAGATGCTGGGCATGATGGTCTCCATGGAGCAAGTGATCCCGTACGCTGCTCTAATGCGAAGACCTATCCAGTTGTATCTGATGTCTCTGTGGGAACAGAGAACAGAACCCCTGTCAAAACTGGTGCCAGTTTTGGAGCTGATAATATCGCATCTTGTATGGTGGAAACAGCGTCAGAATCTCCTAGTAGGGGTTTCGCTGCACCTACCCCACCCCCAGCTGTCCGTGTACACGGATGCATCGCTGGAGGGATGGGGGGCCTGCCTGGGAGAATACCAGGTCTCGGGCACATGGACTCTCCTGGAGATTCAGCTGCATATCAATCTGTTGGAAACGATGGCAGTGGAACTGGCGTTGGAAGAGTTTCTTCCGATGATCAGGGGCAAGGTGATATTGATACGGTCGGACAATTTCGACGGTAGTATCATACATAAATCGCCAAGGCGGGACCAGGTCACCCACACTGGGTATCAAAGTGTGGCACTTGATTCAATGGTGCAGGAATTACTCGGTTGTTTTGAAAGCAGCTCACATTCCTGGCCGATTGAACATTCTGGCGGATGCTTTGTCTCGCAGACAGAGAATTCTGCCAACAGAATGGTCCCTCAACCCTCCAGTTCTACGAAGGATCTTCGAGCATTGGGGCAAACCCAACGTGGACTTGTTCGCCACAAGGGAAAATGCTCAAATCATGACTTATGTCTCGCCGATTCCAGATCCAAATGCCGTCGATACAGACGCTCTGGCGATAAGCTGGAGAGGGATGCACGCTTACGTGTACCCGCCCACCATCCTTCTGCCGAAGGTATTGGTGAAGATCAGGGAGGAACCGTGTCGGGTCCTGCTAATAGCGCCGTATTGGCCAAGCAGGGCGTGGTTCACGGATCTGCTAGATCTGCTGGTGGAAAATCCAGTGCAGTTGCCCGAGATTCCGAACATAATCTCCCAGGCCAAGGGACGCTTCCTACACGAGCGTCCCGAAATGTTATTGCCTGCATGGTTGTTGTCAAACAACGTTCCATGTCGGAAGGCTTTTCTCGACAGGCTGCTGATTTCATCGTGGCTGCGAGAAGGAGGTCAACCTTCAGGTCATATAACAACAAGGTTAACGGATTTGCAGACTGGTGTGAGGAAAAGGGTATTGTTACCTTTCATTCCACTATTCAGCAAATAGCAGACTTTCTCTGTGAGCTGTTCTTTTCAGGACTAGCTCCTGTCACAATTGCTGGATACAAGTCAGCTTTGGCATCAGTTATCCCTTGTCTAGCCAACAGGGATAGTCCAGAGGCGGCCCAGTTGAGTGTGATGGTGAAGGGAATGAGCAATCCCCGACCGAGACAACCGGTAGTCATTCCAGCCTGGAGTCTATCTTTAGTGCTTAATGTACTGGCCAAGCACCCTTTCGAACCATTGCGTTTGGCTAGTCTAAAGCATTTGACTCTAAAGGCGGTCTTTCTATTGGCAGCTTCCTCAGCTAGAAGGCGCAGTGTGATCCATGCACTTTCAGCAGAGAGGGACCGATTATTGTCTCCAGAGAGGGTCTGCGTCTACTGCCAAGAGCAGAGGTTATGTCAAAGATTCGATCTTTGAGATATCCCGGCAAACCGATCGTTATACCGAAAACTAAGTAGGTTGGATCGTGATGCCAGTGTCTGGTGCCCAGTCCGTGCTTTGACTAAGTACAAAACGGACAGACTCGTTACGGTCGAATGAGACATCTGTGGATCTGCCATATGGAGCCATATGGCGCCGCATCCGTGGATTCTATCTCTCGTTGGGTAGTCGAATGCATTCAGACTACCCGTGAGATTACGACTGGGCACCAAGTGCAAGGCGCAAGGGCACGATGTTAGAGGAATAGCCGCCTCTTCCGCCCTTTACAATGGTGTTCCGTTTAAGGACATCATGGCTGTCGCACAAGGGCACTGTGAGTCCTCTTTCACGGATTACTATATGAGGGATGTGTCAGACTTCGCCATTCCACTCGCTTTAGCTGTTTTGAGACGATAGCTATATGACCGCACTGCTCTTCTTCCTTTTTTGGCATTTGTAAGAGAGAATTTAGAAGCAGACATGGTCGAGCGAGAGGATATCAACCAGTTGTGTCACTGAGGCCGGACAAGTGAATGGTTGGAGGCTCCAGGTCTGACTTCCAAATATCATGAGGTAATTCACGATTGAGAGTGTTTTGTATTATGTCTATATATCATGATCATTCATCTTATATATTCATGCTCATTCTCAGGCTAATATATGCAAAGAGCAGTTAACCCTCTTGGCATATTTGTGTTTCAGGCGAGATACATGTTCGTGAGTTCTCTCCCTTTTCTTAGGAGAAAAAGGGGTGGAGGGTGGCAGTGATGCGAATGTGATTCGGTTCCGATAACTAGACGGTCCTTTTAGGTCTCCGTTAGTCAAGTTGTTAAGTCTAAATCTTTCTCCAAGGGGCAAAAGTAGCATTTATGGCTTGCCCCTTCCCACCAGGTTACTGATCAAATCTGGTGTATATCAGAAGTAACAGAATGGTGAGTATTGATCGAAGGAGAATGCAGGAAATTTCAATTTGCCTTTCTCCGACATCTAACAATACTCACCATTCTGTTACGGACCCAGCCTCCCAGCCCCACGGAGGCAAGCCATGGATTTCTCTTGTTTGGTGGCTATGCAAACAATATGAGCTCTATGGTAGACGGGTACTCGGCAGTTGGGAGCCGAGTACCTGGTTCCAAGGAGACGGTAAAGTTTTCTAAGTCTATAGTCCTAGAGCCAGCTGTCAGAGCCAGCTGTATATCAGAAGTAACAGAATGGTGAGTATTGTTAGATCTCGGAGAAAGGGAAATTGAAATTTCCTGCAATCTACTTCAAATTCTGCATTAACAGTCTACATTTAATAACAAAATTATTTAAATAATTACATCATTTATTATATGGGTGACTGATGAGATATGCTTGATAAAATAGGTAGTCTAGAAAGAACAAACAATGTTTATCTCAGCTTATGCAAACAGTGCAAGTTCCACAAATTGTTTTAGCATTTGATAATCAGATATGTGCATCTGCAAGTGCCATGCCATGAATTAGTTCAGATAAATTAGGTAGAATTGCCAGTGTTGAATCACTCACGCCATATTAAAACATTGCTGAACATATGGCCCCACATCTCCCCAAGCATAGAAACCAATTTGTCTTTTAAATAGGAGTGGAGTAGACCTGTGGTGTATGAGTATCTAGCCATGTACTATTCACTCAGGAATTGCTGAAAATTAGATATGTGGAAGCTAGTTCCTGATAGACAGGGGTGTAACTCTGCCCACACAGGGAAATCTATATGCTCTAGATAGCAGATTCAAATTAACAATGACCAGGACTGGTGGTAATTGGAAGTTGTACTAATTCAGTTACCACATTGGATAAATTGGTAAATTTTTAGGAATTGAAATTGCTAATTGAAATTACTTTACTCCAAGAATGACTAATTTTCAATTTCTTTTCAATCATTTTATCATTTTATCAACAGTTTTGTCTCCTAGCATAGTATAACATATGTAATATAACAAGGTGAGTAGGTTTCAACCCTTTAAAGGCCAAAATGTCCAAAACCAGCATTTGTATTGATCTTGAGATGTCTGGCCTCATAATCAAGCCAGCCATTTCAGTTGTAAATTTTATAAATTGCCTTCTTTTGATCTCCAAAGTGTAAATGTACATTTTGTGTCAAAAAATGGAAATTTTCCTAATAAAATTTGACCATTAATGGGGAAATTGTCCTGTTTGCCAAAATTTGCTTGTGTAGTGGTATGTCTTGAAAGATGTCCTTTTGCAAGCCAAAGGAACACTACTTTTTGAAAAATGAAATGGCTGGCTTTGTTACTGGGGCAATAAAATAAAGTAAAGTAAAACATTCTTCCCTTGACCTACAAGTGGCCATTTACTATCCAAAAATTCAAATATCATTTACCAATCCTCACCTTTACAGGAATAATGCTGAACAGATAGCCATAGAGCCAGGTCCTACAGCCACTGGTCCACTGCATATGGCCTCACCATGTTCACTCTGTAAATTTCAGATGTTTTTCCAGTTGAATATTAAAATGTACTGTCCTGATCAACTATCTGAGTATGACTGTATTTATTATTACTTTATTTACTGACTATTATACATTCTCAAGGAAAAGAAATTGTCTTAACCATCACCCTCCCTCTACCCCTCCACACAACATCTAAAACATTTAGGGGTCTAATGCTCCCTACCCTACCCTCTGTTTCTGTCACTAACCCCACAAAACACACAATTTGTGAAAATAACACTTATAAGTCTGGAGAGTTTAATAATAAATTCACCAACGTGTCATGGTGGATTTAAGATTTTATTATGGGGTGTATCCAACCTAGCAGTCATGGTCTGGATGGGGTTCCCAATGGCGGTGGGGGTAGGGATGGGTGTCATGCCCCTTCCCCTATAATAATTGGAAAATGAAATGCTCTGAGAAGTAGTTTCTTGCATATTGATTAATTAATTCATAATCAAATAGAAATTAATCATTGTTTATTTACTGGGATGTGGGTGGGAATTAATGCAGCCCACCACCACCCTCCACCTTCCACCCCCACCAACCACGACCCTACGGGTGGGGAGGGGGTGCAAAGCCAACCTAAATATGGGGGGGGGGGGGGGGTACCTCACGCAGGCAGACAGACACACCCCACTCCGCCTATACACACACGGATAATCATTATAACAGTAGGGCATACATATATATATATATATATATATATATATATGTATATATATATATATGTATATATATATATATATATATATATATATATATATATATATATATAATCTTGACCGCATTCGTAAACATCTATCGGGCAGCTGACGTAAAATTGCAACTTTCATGGCTTTGAGTAGCATCAAACGCGGCAGTGTAATGTTGTTTACTAACAAAACAGTGATCAGCTGGCCGTACGCTTGACGGCCAGTCATCTGCGCACACGTGAAAATGACGTCATAAGGGAATTCCGTAAAACCTATAATATTTAATTTTTTTTAGGTTAATGCCGTGATTAAGGAACCATGGATCTGAAATTCATAGACCTCATTTTAATTGATGTTGCTTCTGCAACATTTGCATATGGTCGAGTTGCTTAAATTCGTGAGTACTGAAATTCGTGAATTTGTTTTTATCGCTCTCGTTCTATGATGTAACATTGCATGGAACGCATCTACACAGTAGCCACGTTTTGATTGACAGTTCTGAAGCTTTTGACAAAGTTTTGAGCAAAATACGGTCAAAACAAGAAACTTTTCATACAATTACTGATGGTAGTGATAAAAATTGCAAGCTTCCTTAATGCACTTTCTTAGCTTACTTACTTGCGCTTATTTAGCACCTAAAATGAGCAATTTTCACAATCCAAAGTTACCACCTGCTTTGGTTACATTTTTTCGCAGCGTCGGATTAGCCTGGTTGACGGGAGCGCGTCTAAATTTTATTGGAGAGGCTCTAGAGGAAGGGGTGGGTGCTTATTAATCATTTACCAAAGTGTCAAAATTAACATAAAGGGCACACGTTTTTTTTAACGATAGAAAATTTTAAAATTCTTTCCTTTATGCCTGCTGAACATGTTTTAAAGACCCTAGCGTTAGCTCATTTCTTCAGCTCATTAATATTTGTGAATTTCATGTGACGTCGCTACCTAAGAAAGCGGCATCCATTTGGGGTTTTTTCTTCTCTTCAAATGTATCAACTGCTTTTATAGTTTATTCATTCATTTGTAGGACAAATTTTTCTGTTAAAACGGGCAAAATTAGCAGTTGAAACATTCAACAAACTAATACAGTGATATTTAAGGATTTACAATCATGTACCAGACAGCTGAAGATGCATAATCACCAATTCACGAAATTCGGTACCGCTATTTCACATATAACCTGGCGAGGTGGGTCAGTCCAAATGCTTGGGATTTGTTTAAAAATTAAAATTTTGTACTGAAACTTTTTCGTTTGTATTCGGAAGTGTTATTTCACATTGTGTTAAATTCTTGCACAGATCTGTTTAAGAGTTTTCTTTCACGAGTGCATTACTTGCTTAGATTCACGATTCGGTACCCATAGTATACACCTGGTCTACATCTGTGAATTGAAAAAATAAGGTGAATAAAGTGCCTAACAAACATCTAACAAAAATTATTACCAGAAAATTCCTAAAATAAAAATACATATTCGGAGCCGCGCGTTCATTTTATATCGTTCAAGGGAAGTAACGGCGTGAGGCTATTGTTAGCTAATTACCGATATGATTTACCTCCCTTGTTAATTAGAAATCGGGATGTGACTTTCACAACAGTGCTCTTTTTCTGTTTTTATTGTGTGACTTATGGCAATGGTAATGATGAGCTTAGTAATTTTGCTATCATTTATAATAAATCTCTCAAAACATTATTGGCGGTTATAGCCCGAGTAGGCGTGCACATGTTACGGCTTCAAATTATATAGTACAGTTTTTGGCGCTACCATAGGCAGCAACAGCTTCCCGTCAATTTAGTTTCAGAATACTCAACAGACATTGACACATTCGTAAGGAATATATTATTTTGTAACAGCTCAAAAGCAATATTTCACTCACTTTTACGGTTATATTATAGTTAAGTTTGTGAATATTTTGAAGCCAATTTGACTGGAAGCTGGCGCTACCTTATATACATATTTAAAACCTGCATGAAAGGGCACCTGTTGATTATCTGTAAATATGTTTTTTGCGTAGACGTTGTTGCTGTAAACATAATCAACATGTTTCAGTCAAATTAATTTTTTTTTTATACAGTCCAGCCCGAGGGGTTAATGAGTATGCAATTGTCGGGATCTGGTGAATATTTGTGTAGTTATTTTTTAACAGAAGCTGTTGCTGCAAATGTCTGCAATAGGTTCCAGTCAAATTATTTTCAAAATATGTGTCCAGAACCTTTATTTAGATAAGTGGTCATTTAATGACTACATGAGTGTCTACGTGCATACACGTTCGTCGCCATGTAATATGGTGAAATATGTTGCACTTGTAATATCGTGAAATATGTTATGTTTGAATATTTTGAAAATAAATTCCTTGTTAATAAATAGCGTGTGTGTAAACTTGTATTAAAGGTCACATTCACTCCAGAATATGCTCCAGAGTGTTGAATACCGGTTCCTGTCAAATTATTTCCTAAAAATCTATCAGGATTTACATTTGTCAAATTGATTTTCTTTTCTTTAGATAGCTGTTCACTTATTGACTAAGTCGATTTGTTGGAATAGGTTGAATATTTATGTAAATATTTTGACCGGACGCTGTTGCTGCCAATACCAGCAACAGGTTCCAGTCAAATTATTTTCAAAAATATCCACAATTCCTTTAGATTTATATATGTGGTCGCGTACGGAGTGACCACGTGTACAAGGTGCATGAAATTAAATTTTGTTATAATTAATTAAAATGTTGAATACTTTGAAATGAATTTGTCTGTTAAAAGTTATTTGCTTACAAGGTATGTACGTCATACTGAGAGTAGTTGCTGTGCAAGCGAAATGTGTTGTTCATTCGCGCAAGAGATCGCATCTTAACATTTTTTGTGTTAAGATAACAGCAGGGATTATAAACTGAGGACATTGTTATCACCAGCCGAGTCTAGCTAGCATGGGATTTAATTGCAGGAAACCATTACAATGGTCAGAATACACACAGACATGGATTACAAATACAATAGAGAGAGAGAGAGAGCTCTAACCATCCAGCTTTCAGGAACAACGTCAACAAATCAAAATACACGTGCAATTGCTAGTCGTACTTGTGATTCAGATAGTTAGTCAGTCTGTATTAATCTTTCGACCATTACAGACGTAGCATTATAAGAGTTTCTTGCGGATTTTCGAAATTATTTATATTTTCTAATGAGCATTTCCAAATTTGCTTCAAACAGGTAATTGGTAGATCTTAACGAAAAATAGAGGAAATCTACTCCAAGTCTCAACCCGAAAATTTATTTTCAAAATTCTCATTTTCATGTGGTACATGAATTACATGACACATAGATTTTCCAAATTGGCGCTGCTTTTCAAATATTATGTTTAGCCTTAAATATTCTAGAATTTTCTTCAAAAATTGTTTGCATTGCAATTGAACTGAAATTTGTGATGATTAGAGGCCAACCACTTTGTTAAAGAATGATCGTCTTTATTTCAAAATAATATGAAATTATATTTCACAGCGTCACAGCAGTATGCCTACACAGGGACTCCTATCTAGTCCAAAAATTGACATCATAATATATTACCATCCGCTACACTATATACAATATGTTATTATTGTATATAGTGTAGCGGATGGTAATATATTATGATGTCAATTTTTGGACTGGATAGGAGTCCCTGTGTATGCCTAATCTTCGTCACGGCGCTTGACTTTCATCGCAGCAATTGGCTCTTAGTTCGATCGTTTTGCTCTTAGAGTCGGCATGGCTAATTAGTGGTAATTAGATATAGATTTCAGTCTATCTGAGTCGATATAACAGAAATATATACTATTACTATATAATACACACGTATAGTATTAGTATATAATACTGTTATATCGACTGTTAAAGCGACATGGATATAGGGTAACATATAGGTAACACAGGGATGATAATAATAAAACACACTAATATAGGCTGCCGAAAATGGGCTGCCGAAAAAGTACTCCAAGCTGCCGAAAATGGTTGGCTGCCGAAATGTCTATACACCGATAATAGTACATTAATTTTTCATCATGCTTGAAGGGCGTAAATCCAGTCCCACGATATTCACAACAATGCGTATGCACATTGTCTGTGATATCCGCCAGCATTGTTGCATCTTTTACCATTAAATACATACATACATATGCATATACATACATATACATACATATACTCATAAAATATACACACATCACTATGTATTTGTATGTTGACAATATCATTATGTTGACAATGATAATCAATATAATCATAACTAAGGTTTGAGCATAAAATTTGTGTTTGCTACCGTAAAGGCACAATGGAGTTCCAGGACCATATCGATCTGCTCTACAACTGGGTAGTGATCGAAATCATGCGCCACATGCCGGCAGACACACTCAGCACTTACATGACTACATGATTTCAAACACTGCACAGCATAGCAGGCATTTATTATTTGTCTACAATGGATGTACACATGTAGCAGTGGCATTATCAGTTCACTCTCATGGCTGTGCATGGGCTGGACCTTTGTAATTTAAACCAAGGTTTCTTGGGCTTAAATAGCCATACTAACAGAGGCACTGAGGTATTGCCGTTTTGTTTTAAACTAAGTACAAATTTGCAACTTCAATGTCACCATTACCATAGGACATAATTAACTCAAATTTTAGAATTACAATCCAAGTCGTCCGAGAGCAAAGTCGGTAACAAATAGACACGCATGATATTTCCACATAGTGGTACGTACTACCCTGGCTACTATTTGGTCTGGAAACCCTCTGTATTTGGTCTGGAAACCCTCCCCTGATGAACAATCAACTGAAACAACTGCAAGCCTTTCATGTAGACACTCTGCACAAAATACAGTCACTCCCTAACATAACCTCGACAGCGGCATGTTATCTACTAGGAGTCTTGCCAGTTGAAGCAGAAATTCACAAACGTCAGCTCAGTCTCCTCCATTCAATTTTAATATGGGACAACAAAATACTTCTACAAACACTTCTAAGACAGTACTGCTTCATATCATCCCCAGATACCTTCCTTATCCGAATCTCACACCTACTAGAACTCTATTCTCTACTCGATCTCCGCACCATGCTCTGCATTACTTCACTAAAGCCAACTTTGAAAAAAAGTATATAAGAACAGCTGTTAATAATTTCTGGACGTTACACGTAAGACAGGAATGTGAGAGCAAATCCAGTCTACTCTACCTGGACAAAGCAAGCTGTCAAATTGGAGCTATTCACCCAGTCTGGGGATCTGTTCAATCAACAACAGGAGAAGTAAGAATAGCAATTACGAAAGCCTGACTGCTAACAGGCACATATATGCTACAATCATTGAAATCAAGATTCTCTAGCTATACTGTCTCAGCAACTTGTCCTGTCTGTGAAGTAGAAGATGAATCAACAACTCACTTCCTCCTTACATGTCCAGCAACAAACTTCATTAGACAATTTCAGAATTCATCTCCAAAGAACTTAGTCCAACATACAGTAACACAATCTTCAGAAATCAGGAAACTATTACTTAGCTTATTGTAGACTGTCGAAAACTGGAAAACACTGATATTCTACCACTTGAAAACCATTTCAGGCACGTCCCAATTGAAAATTTGCGTAACCCAAAAATGGGTTAGGCAAATTTTTTTTGCATAACCCATTTGCTTCACATAACCCATTTTTTCGGGACATCCAAAATAGAAGTGACGATGGTCGGTCCTGCTGCAGCTACCAAATGTTTGAAATTGAGATGTACTGACTGTCTATGAGCTTATTGTTAACAGTCACTCTGATGTAATAGAAAGAATTTGAGGCCAACATCTTTGACATTGTTCATATGATAAGGAAAACTAGTTAGCTCTCTGGGATGTATAAATTGCTTGAGTGTCGCTTTCATGACCATCTCGGTAACTTCTTCAGCACTAACTGATGGTCGCTGGCTATGCCATGCTGGTCAGTTCTTGTGGAGTCATGTGAAAGTATTGATAGGTAAGAGCACCAGTATATTGCATCCCTCATCTCGGTTCATGGTTGGGTGATGTTTGTAAATTTCAATAGCCTCCTTGACATTTCGTTTGAATAAATTGGTTTTGATGTTAATGACCAGGTATATGTGGTATGTCCAGTGGCTTCTGTAGTGTACCACAGCGGAGTTGGAATCAACCAACCATGAACCGTGATGAGGGTGACCATATACCAGCTTCTACCAATCAATGCTGTAACTTGACTCCACAAGAACTAACCAGCCAGGCAGATGTATGTAGCCAGCGACCATGGCATCAGTTACCGCTAAAGAAGTAACTGAAAATCAGATGGTCATGAAAGCTACACTCAAACAAATTTCTACATTACGGAGCAGGTAATTAATTTTCCCTAATGACTATCCTGAGATTGCCTTCATTTTTGGAAATATCTTTGTTCATGTCTGATTGTTTATAAATGTATTGAACTACTGAATTCAATTATGATGAAACAGCAGATATTTATTAGAACTGTAAATTGTAACTAAGAATAAATTCAATAAATGAACTGATATAATGAATGATATAACATATTCAGTGACTTGTTTCTTAATTAATGGATGAATCCAATTTAGCTATGCCCTGCCCATCTCTATCTCACCTCCACTTAGCATGTGTTGGAATTGAGGTATATACTTTGAATCCTGAATTCCCAGAATACTGAATCCCAATTTCAAGGTAACTATGCAGCTACATTTTTGTAACCTGTTGAATATTCGGAAAATAATGTGACTGCTGGCTGTTGTTGCCTTTGACAGCAACAGCGCCCAGACAGACTTTTAAAGGGCCATGACAGCATTTATGTGAATTATGATTATGACGTCCACTTACATGTGATGTAATTGATTATGGTCATATATACTGGACAAAAAAAGTTAGGGATCACGAAGTTTTTTCAGTATTGTTAGAAACATTCGATATAACAGACATATACAGATTCGAAATGATAACTAACAGCCTCTGCTGAATCCATATTTAATGACAGTTTTGAAATTGATTTGTCAGCAATGCATCACATAGGTGTTAGTGAAAGGCATCCATGAAACAATGAGAATTCATGATTGCAAGTCAACAAGCGTATAAACGTGTGTCACTCCAAATCAGTCCATATGCACTTTAGTAACGAGTGTGACCTCCACGTGCAGCCACGACTGCTTGACAACGCCGCTGCATGCTGTTGATGAGGCGCACGATGTTCTGTTCTGGAAGGTTGTCCCATTCCTGCCTGAGAGCAGTTTCCAGGTCATCCAGAGTCATTGGGGGCACCTGGCGTTGTGAAATTTGTTGTTGAAGCTGGTCCCACACATGCTCAATGGGGTTCAAGTCAGGTGATACTGCTGGCCACTCCATTCTCTCTATGGTCTCCCTCTCAAGGTACTGTGTGATAACTCGAGCACGGTGAGGCCGAGCGTTGTCATCCATGAGAACAAAGTCAGGACCCACAGCTCCAGCAAACAATCTCACAACTGGATGAAGGATTTCATCCCTATACCGGATGGCGTTCAGAGCTCCATTCCTGATAGCAACCAGTTCAGTGCGACCAGTCAAAGAAATCCCACCCCAAACCATCACTGAGCCCCCTCCGAAACGGTCATGTTCAGCGACCATACACTGTGCATACCGTTGTCTGGGTTCTCTCCACACATGTCAGCGACCATCATGGAAATCTAAACAGAATCTGGATTCATCAGTGAACAAAACTGGCTGCCAGTGACGTCTTTGCCATCTAATGTGATTACGAGCCCATTCCAGGCGAGCTTGTCGATGACGTAGGAGTAGCCTTGGTCTCGCAGCTGGCCTGCGAGCTCTAAGATTGGCTCCGTGAAGTCGGTTCCTCAAAGTCTGGGGTGTTATCTGAACATCTGTAGCAGCATTGAACTGTCTGTTGAGAGAGCGTGCACTATCAAAACGATGTCTCCTGGCTAAAGTGACGATATACCGGTCTTGGCGGCGTGTTGTGGTACGTGGTCTTCCACTTCTATGCCTCTCATTGACAGTTCCAGTTGCTTGAAACCGTGTCCACAACCTGGATATCACACTTTGCGAAACACCAAGTGCAACAGCCACCTGTCTCTGTGTTTGGGCAGTTTGGATCATTCCAACTGCTTGATTTGCCTCACAAGCTCGTAAATGTCTTCTTTGCGGCATTTTGTAAAGGTGGTCCACCGTGGTCAATGTACACGTTAACCAAGGCCTCAATCAGACTCAATCAGATGTCTTCATAAAGAAATCAGTCACACCTGTGATCTCTGAAAACACTCAATTTTAGCCACCCTTCACATGTGCTGCACGCTTGCACGTGAAAAGTGAAATTGACAACACACGACACCGTGCATGTCTCAATGACCAATAAAAGAAGTAAACAAAAGCTGTTTTCACTTGATCTGAGCCGTTTACCAGAATATACTCAAAATATAATCCATGATCCCTAACTTTTTTTGACCAGTATACTTGAATGTAGAGCTGGGCGGTATAGACATTTACATGACGGTATTGGTACCATGAAAAATACTGCGGTACCACGGTATACCGTCATCTGAGGTTGAGGCATGCCACGAAATTAGAACAATTTTTTTCATTTCCTTTTCACTTCCATCTCCAATCAACGGTAAATATACGTAAAATACATAAATCAGCTTCCTGATTTAGAGAAGAAAAACATTATGGCTATTACGACTGTTTAGTTTCACGAATTTATTAGGTCACTATTTTTATTGACGTAATATCATTCACGGGAATATCGGTCAAAGTGTGTGGTCGACTCGCTAACTATAACCCGCTGTTTGAGACATTGGAGTGCGCGATCTTCATTCTGGATTGGTCTTGCTATTAATGCGTGCGACCAGCAAATGGTAAATGTTGTTTTGGCAGTCCAGACAAAATCTGCGAGTATTTAAACGAGGCCAGTGTTGTACTCTTTTATTTCTGTTGTATATTCGGTTACTCACGAAAACAGGCCTATACGCATGCATATAACACGACATTGAATATAGCCGATTCCAAAGCTTCTGATAATCACCGAGTACCCGATGTGCAGACTCGTTACTTGCCATGCTTCACGTGAACAATGCGTGTAAAAAACCTATTTCCGCGAACTTCCGACGTGTAGCCAGTTGAAAAATGAATTACAAAAACCAAAACACTATAATTTTTAGGGGTCGTTACTTAAACTGGATTTAATCCTTTACAAAATTTCTTAAAACAAGCCAGAAAAATAAAAAATAACGACTTCAACGCTGCTCGTTGTTAATAAATTAGCACGTTATCAAAGTGGCGCGAACAAATACTACGTTTTAATAAATTTTCATTGATAAATTCTGCATAGTAATGTATTTTCCCACGGTCTAGTTCATGAACAACCAATCAGATACGCCTTTGCGAGATTGCTGCTGTGTTTGAATAGCACGCAGTTTGTATGTTATTTTGTTATTCTACCGTGTTTATTCGGTGACAAAATGCTTGGAGTAATAAATTACAAATAATAGAAACGGGAAAAGGGAATATATTATAGTGTAATTACTACCAGCGGACAGCCAGGGAATGAGTTTAGATGTTTTAAATAAAGCAATTTTACCTTGAGACTTGTACGTTTGACATACAATTCTGCCTGTCATTATTCTGTAATTGACATCTTGATGTATGTTTTTACAACGACCCTTTCACCTCAACTCGGCTAATAGTTAGGGATGCCTGTATTTTTGGCACTCTTAGCACCTATTTACCCTTGGTCAAGTCAGATTTTATGGATCTATTTCTCAAATATTGCTCAAACATTATGGACGGTATTCACGGTATTTGAACATGTCAACGGTCACGGTATCGGTTCACGGTATACCGCGGTCCTCACGGTACTACCGTCAGACCGCCCAGCTCAGCCCAGCTGTACTTGAATGGCAGATAAGATTCATCAATAATTCAGTCATAATTATCATCATCTTCAGAAGAAGAAGAACAGTTGTCATTTAATGACTCTGTCTCGCTGTCAGATGTCTCAGGCACTACAATTTCAATTTTCTGTTTTTTTAAAGTGGAAGGTCCCTCATTTCCTTCTACTGGACTTGACTGGACTGCTGCTTTCAGGTACCACCTCTACTTCTTCGAAACAAGATACTTGGCAACTGCCCTGGCTATAACACTATCTTCATACTGCCCTTCCGCTATGAATTTGCTAAGAACAGGCAGATTCAGTCTGATCACCAATAAGTTGTCTAAGATCTCATTACTTAGATTTGTCCTCTGCTCTGTGATTACATGCCTTACAACCGAGCATCCTCTCTCTACCGTGCCTTGTGCCCAAGCTGTGCATAAACATATCTCAATGATGAGTAGAATGTTCTGAAATGAGTCATAGTGGTACGTAAATATCTTTTCCCAAAACAGTACTTTACTCTTGATAGATGGGTAGCGTTATCATAGGAGTTTTTTCAACTCTACAAATTCTGATTTTGCACAGGTGACATTATAATCTTTACGTATCAACTGGTTTGAAAAATGCTCAGAAAGTTTATGAATGTTCTCCATTCCATATGTCTCATCTCTACTGTCCCACCTGGTATGGTCAACTATAACCATTGCACCTACTACGCCATCAGTCTTCAAGCTAGTAAACCTACTAGAGACACATTCCTTTATTTCACCTATAAGTGCTTTCTTCATAGCATCAGCTTCTTTCTCTGCGGAAATCACACTAGTCAGCTTAAACTCCTGCCTATGTGAAACTTCTTTATAACTATTTTCTGTGAAAGACTCTCTCTCTCTCTCTCTCTCTCTCTTCTTCTCTCTCTCTCTCTCTCTCTGTCGATCTGTTAATCTAGATTTTTCTTGGGTTAATACAGCTGGTAAACTGCTGGCAGTCGCAGTTAGTATTAAACTGCCATCTGAACTTTCCTTTCTGCATGTAAAGCTGCTGATGACTTCTGGTAAGGTTTCCTCTCTGGTCGCAATCTGTTTTTCAGTGCATCCATCCAACACATCCAATATGTCAGTAATTAAACTACTTTCTGCCTCCATCACTAAGGAAATTAGGGCTGTCTGTTCTAGGACTACTTCATACAGTGCAGCGCATATTTCAAATTTGTATTTTAGCATCCTCTTGTGAAATCCACTGATCTTAGTTTTGATGGCTGGAGTTACAAGGCCAGTCGGCTCAACAACATTTTCTGCAAGCATTAGAAACACACAGAAGTTGAACAAAAGTACATTTAATCCTCTCTTTTTGTGAGCCTGAAACCGTGTACCACTTGTTTTGTGGTATCTCAATACCCTTACTCCCATTCTTTCTGCAAGCAACAGCAGCATTCGCCAATTCTTACCACTATGTTTACACAACAAGTACAGCGATAGCATTATCTCATCAATATGTTCAAACTCTTTGGATGGTTTAAAAGCATCTGCAATAGCTAACTCAAACTTATGCAAGGAGCAATGAATGATCAGGAGAGATGGTATGTCTGTTTTCAAGGTTACCATTGCCCCTGTTCTTTTACCCATGTTGACTGAAGCACCATCTGCGCACACTGAAACTATCTTTGATACATCAGTACCAATAAAATCTATATTATAGAGCTTGAAACTTTCTAAAAATGATCGCTTAAGTGAAGCTGTATCTGTGCCACCAAAGTCCTTTATCCGTTGACATTTTAGAAGCAGATAGATTGGCACTCCATTTTTTATGCATTTTACGTACACCAGTTCTTTCTCTTCTCTAGTTTCTCTGGCTTCTGAACCATCACATAAACCAGAAAAAAATTACAGTTTCTCAATAATTCTGTGACATCTTCTCTTGAGTCCATTCATAACCTGTAATTCTACAAAGTTAGCAAATTTGGAAAGAGGCTCCTCTTTCATCCACAATAAACAAAGCTGTTCTAAAAAGCTTTATGTACGAGTCAGTGTTGATGATAAAAACATTCATCCAATCCTTGAAGCACCCATGCTTTCTTGTTTTGTTGTTTCAACATCACCGCTAGGACCAGTAGACCCGGGGGAAAGTCATGATTTTAGGTTACAGGCATGCTCATGCAAGGATCCTAGCTTGCAGTGTTGTTCTACGTTAGCCTTATGGACATATTTAACACCATCAATGTACTGTTTCACACTATCCAGTACGGCACCTCTTAAACCACATTTCTTTGCCTCAATTTGAATTTCATTCCAATATTCATTACAAGTTGTACATCTAAGTTTCTCAGTTCGATTATCCTCATCAACATCATAGTTAAAATGTGATGAAACACTCCATTTCTTAAAGGTTTTAATTGTCACTGATTCATGTTTTACTTTAGTATTCATTTTGATTGACAATCTGATTCTCTGTTACCAGATCAGAGCTTATTGTAGATAACTCATCACTTTAACTGTACTATTTCAAATTTAAATCAAGCAATTAATATATTTTTGTATTTATTTATTTAAATTCGATCTTACAGACGATCTTACAGAAAGTAAACAAAAAACCCTCTCAAAATCGGCAACATTTGCCGTTATACTGTATCAAATAGTGAATCCGACAACAACTGAATGTGCCGAGCTACGTCATTAGATACGTTCAACGGGCACGCTCTAAATAGCTGTTGTCAATTATTTACCCACCGAACATGAGTTGTTCACTAGATAATCTGACAATTGTGCGCTCGACAAGAAAGCTGTCGCCGGCAATGTGTTTTACAAGTTGAACTACCAGTTTCCCGGTGCTTCAATTTTTGCAAGCCGTGAAATTATGAAATATTGAGTAATATCATTTAACCGATGATATATCAATGGTCTAACAGGCTATTATTGGTTAATATCAAGTTTTTATAGGCGGAAACGGCCGGAATTAATCGTCATCAGCCCAGTAAATTTCGGAAAACCGGCTTTCGCATTTTGTAAATGGCTACGCAGTTTATTCTGCTATTGTAGCGAGGTGGGTCAAAGCTGCACAGTTACGAAAAAACGCGCATCACAGATCCATAAATATATAGTTCTATGGTTGAATTTTGACAAATAAACAACGTTTATCATAACATTTCCAATAACAAATGTTGTATTATTTTATGTTTCTGGCGCATGATCGTAGGCATGTTTGGCATTTAGATATTTAGTTCTGGCCTATGATTTCTCCTTGTAAGCTCAAGTAAACTCTATGAAATATCGGCAACTTTTCACGCGAACGAAAAATGGGTTACGTGAAAAACCGCAGCGTAACCTGAATGCGAATGATCGTTTCGTTTGCGCAATTTGGACATCCCTGCATTCCTTTAACTGACCCTTGAAAGTTTAAGCCGTGCTAGGTACACGCCCTCCATAGAAAAAGGCTTCAATATACATTATAAGAGCAAAGCAGCAACAAACTATGAACCGTCTCAACTTTACTACAAATACATCACTACAACATCATCACAATGTGTACATACTGTATTAATCAATAAGTTGACGTGTGGCACTATCAAACAACTTAACTTGTAACATTCCTTATATAACTACGTGGGAAATTTATTTATTTTTCCTCACGGTGCTCCTACCACAGGAGGAATCTATGAAACATGAAGAAGAAGCTTGTAAGGTTGGCTGGATGGACTTTATCTGCCTGGCTACTAGCTCCTTATATACTACTACATATATAAAAATACTACTTTGTATTGCACTGTGATGTATATTTGTAAGGGGGTCCATCAGTTTATGATTAGATGATATAAAGACAAAATCATGCAAGAAAACAATAAAAAACTACTTGACTAACACATACTAGTGCTAACTAATTCATACAGTGCATCTTGCAAGTGGCCTAACATGTCTCCTAAACAAGGTAAAACACGCTGTTAAATACATTGGGCATAATTGGATCCTAAGCCATTGCTGTCAAAGGCAACGATGTCTCTCAGTCGAAATATGTTTAAAGTACTCAATCAATTCCAATCAATTCATGTGGTTGTGAGACGGGTAGTTGAAAACTACTCCTGTGAAAGAGGATTTATTCCTCTGGATGCTGGTGTAGTGGTAAGCTACTCGCCTCCCAAATGCTAGGTGGAAGGTGTCATAGAATTCACTGGTTCAAACCCAGCTCGGGTCGAAAATTGAAAAAGGTAAAAATTACATTCCAGGTGATGAATGAGCTATATCCTGGTCCCAGTGCGTCGTCAATGACAGGGTTCATAGAACTAATGCTTGACAATAATAAAAACCACTACCATGACCACTACTACCATGACCACTACTACCATGAGCACTACCAATAGACTATGACTAGATGATTCCATTTGCTATTATCCCGAATGATAACTTCAATTACCATAGTAACAAGCTGCAGGAGAAAAGCACCCCTCCCTTTCTCCTTCGATCAGTACTCACCATTCATTCTATTACTTCTGATACAAGCTATCTTGGATAGCTGGCCCTAGGACTCTAGACTTAGTAAGCTTTACCGGCTCCTGGAACCGGGTACTCGGCTCCCAACAGCCGAGTACCCGTTTGCCATGAAGCTCATTCTTGTTCGCATAGCAACAAGAGCTACATGCTTTTTTGCAGTTGGAAGTGCCTTGGCTTTTCTTAAAGTTTCTAAGTCATTTTTCTGTGATTGTGATAGCTTTGTGTTCGCTCTCTAAGGATTATTTGGATTACCATGGAAGGAGCCGATGATATCCAGGTTGTATAATTCCATGTTATTCCATAGTTAAAAGACTTAGGTCTTCAAAATTTTGTCTGTGTCGCATGTTCCAATTTCTGACCCCGAATCTGGGATGTGTGTTAACAACGAAATATGCCAGATTGGTCACCTTCCTTTAACCCCAAACGGCGATCAGCAGATATGAAATACGGTGTTGGCTATACGGTGTTTTAACACGAAAATCGGCTGACATCATTCTCCGTATGATCTGAGCGGGTGACGTCACACCCGAGTTATCTCAGATTTTTATGTGAAGAAAATGTTTCATTAATTCGCGCATCGGATTCTGGGTGCTGCGTACTGTATTGGTACCAGAAAAACTTTGGAATTTTCAAGTTTTGCGTGTTATCACGATCTGTTTGCAATGATCGGTGGTTTCAAAATTCTTGATTAAGATGGGTGGTCTGCAGTTTTACCGTGTTCTACAGCAGTTTGTTTACATTTTGTTGTTTCTTCACATATTGTTTTGGCCTTCGTTAGGAGTATAATTTATATTGATTAGTAAATATACCCCGAATGCTATGCGATATGGTTTCTGGTTCTGTTTATACATCCTTCAGGATCAGTATATGGGTGTATCTTGCCCGCTTCATTCTTGTCGTCATAATCAATGCGATCCTTGCTGTAACATTGTGGGGTGGGGTGCTGATGGGTTAACATTAATTTATGGTCAAATTATTTAAAAATTATTTGTCTGCCTTCCATTCCTGTTTCGTTCCGCCTGTTTATTGTAGGTTTGTGCTTATTTATAGGCCAAGCCAGCGCCGCCATCATGTGAAGAGTGCCATAAGTTTGTGAAGGTTCTTTTCAAGGACCATGTCTGCTTTAGATGTACAAATTGTAATCTTGATAGTAGGTGTAATATTTGTGCAGTGTGGTCGTCCGATATGATGGTCAAGTTCCTTGCCCAGAAGGACTTAGCAGGGTCTGACGCGGGGTCAGGCGGTCCGAAAGTAAATCGTGGAGCGTCCGTTTCGGCCCCTGGGGTCGCTCCACGTCTGCAGCCAGAGGTTGCGGAGATGGCACCTCCTGCGTGGTTTGGACCTGCTATGCAAGGCTTCTTGCATAGCGTCCTTCCCACGCTGGTGTTGTCCCTGCTACCGAAAGTTGCAGGGCAGGCTCTTCCCATGCCTGGTATGGACCCTGTCCTTGGACAGTGTTCTGGATTGGCCACCGAGTTAGCCGACTCGTACGGCTCCCTGGCAGTCCCGTCGGGCTCCGGCCTGATGGGTTCTGTCTCTCTGCGGCCACCTCCGGGTGGTCCAGTAGCGGTGGCCGGTCCGTCAGGCATGGGAGCCATCCGCCAGGATGGCTCCAGTGCTTCCTCATCTGATGACGACTTCGGAGTCTGAAGACGAGGAGGAGCGATTACTGCGCCCTGAGATGCCACGGGTGGAGAGTATGGAGGTCGATTCCGTCCTGGACGGAACCGTCCTCCATCCCTCTGGCTTGGTGCAAGCCAGGACAGCGGCTCCGCCCGTGGTCGAGGCCACCCCGGTACTGGGCACCGGTCCCATGCTGGTTGGTTTGCAGCCAACCGACACAGTGATGGGTGTGGCTGGCCAGGCATGGTATACACCTATCTCGCCTGGTCCAGCGCTCAGGCATGGGGTGTCGTTGGCGCCCGTGCTTGGCCATGGTTCCTCAACCGTTACAGGTCCGCATAGTTTTGCGTGCGGGCCTACTCCATGGACTGGTGTTTTCCATGGGGTGGCGGCGGAACCGTATGGTACCGGAGTTCCTGGCATATCAGCAATGGCTCCTAGCCGGGAAGCCGTTGCTGGTAGGCCCGTGAGTATGTCAATGGGTGACGTGGTCATGGGAGTGTCCTCTTCGGAGACAGACTGGTCGGAGGCTCTGGCTTGGCTAGCCAGGGTGGACCCATCTGTGGTTTCGACCACGGCCAAAGAGGATGCACCCCGTCCATCGGTGGCATCGATTAGGACGGGGATTTTGCCCGCAGCCCGGATCTAGTCTATTGGACTGGATCCAAGGTTTATGGAGTTGTTGGATGCTATTTATAGCAAACAGCTTCTGACCAAGGGCCAGCTCGCTGCAGCCTCCAGGGAGGTGCGGGCAAGGTACCGTAATCCCCGTGCGGAATACGACAAATGGTGTTGTACCAGCGGTCACTGAGGATGATCGCTGGCTGCTGGGAGTCCAGAGTGCTGGAGCGGGTGACAAGTCCCAGGTGCACCATGATGAAGTCATGTCCCTATGCGATGAGGGGCTGAGGGCAGCAATGAGTGCTGTCAATCACTCTTATCGCCTTCTTCAGTCAGTGTGGGCTGAAGTGGGGGCAGGCCACCCTGTTCCACCTGTGGCGTTATTATGCGTGAATGACAGCCTGGTGCTGTCTATGGATGCATTGGCAAGGGTGCAGGCACGAGTGACAAAGTCTAGGAGGCAGATGGTCCTTGACCATATGCGTTCGGCTACGGCTGTTAGGGAGCGTCTTCTTGGGATGCCCCTTACTGGCCCTAGCATCTTTGGTGGCCAAGCACGGGCCATCTTAGAAGACACTTCAAGCATCGCGCAGAATCGGTTAATGGTGAATCTGCAGCTGGAACTAGTGCAACAGGCGCATGCACATGGGGCTGTAGCCAAGTCGCTAACCGGACAACCTTCTAAGAAGCAGAAGAAGCCTAAAAGCAAGGCGAAAGCCAAGCCTAGTGCTGCTTCTGTTTCTACTGGGTCTTCTCAGCCACCTCCGGCGAAGAAGGCCAAGAAGCTTGTGGAGGCTCCTACCCACCCCAATGTTGCTACCGACCGCCCGAGAGGCGAGAAGGGGAAGTCCTCAAAGGGCAGTAAAAAGGGAGCGGATCGTACCTGAGGGTGCGAGGGCTTCCTTCATATCTGCCTCGACCGCACCTGTGCGACAGGAATAGCGGTGCCAGTTAGACTGGTCAAGCCAAGACTAAAATGGTTCTCTCTCATCAAGGGAGGTGGGGGGTGCGGATCGCGAGACAGAGTGGTGGGATTTTCCGCCACAAAATCTGTCTTTGTCACCAGTCTGGACTCCCGTACCAAGGGAGCCAGACAAGTTAGAAGCCATACAAAAGGAAGTGTCAGGTTTGCTTCTGAAGGGAGCAAGAAAACCAGCAAACCATACCATTCCAGGCTTCTATTCAAACATGTTCCTTGTTCCCAAGAGCACAGGGGGGGTGGGGAGAGGGTGAAGACCCGTTCTCAATCTCAGGCCATTAAATTTGTTTATCGATACGCCTCAGTTTCAGATGGAAACTCTGAGGTCGGATGGCAGAATTGAGGAAGGGAATGTGGTGTGTATCGATCGATCTGAAAGATGCATATTTCCACATTTCAATGAACGGGAGTTGTCACAGGTTTCTGAGATTTGCATTTCAGAATCAGGTGTGGGAGTTTGTAGTCCTCCCATTTGGCCTGTCTACAGGTTTTCACCAGAGTGGTCCTTGCGGTGACAGCGTTTCTCAGAAGAGAGAACGTGGTGCTTCACACCTACATAAACGATTGGCTTATCAAGGCAGACACGCCAGCCAAGTTAGAGGTGGATACTGCTCTGACTCTGAAGTTATTTTCAGATCTAGGCTGGATAGTCAACAAGGAGAAATCCGAATTGACACCCACTCAACATTTTGTTTATTTGGGGATGCGATTCGATCTCGAGGAGGGCAGGGTTTACCCGTCAGAGCCCAGAATGGTGTCTCTGTTAGCCATCCTCAAGAGATTTCGATTGGAAAGCCACATTCAGGCGAGGCAGTTTCTTCAGATGCTGGGCAGGTAATCCTGTATGCTGCTCTGATGCGAAGACCTATCCAGTTGTATCTGATGTCTCTGTGGAAACGGAGAACAGAACCCCTGTCAAAGCTGGTGCCAGTTTTGGAGCCGTTAATGTCGCATCTTGTATGGTGGAAAAAGCGTCAGAATCACCCAGTAGGAGTTCCGCTGCACCTACCCCACCCCCAGCTGTCCGTGTACACGGATGCCTCGCTGGAGGGATGGGGGGCCTGCCTGGGAGAACACCAGGTCTCGGGCACATGTACTCTCCAAGAGAGTCAGCTGCATATCAATCTGTTGGAAATGATGGCAGTGGAACTGGCTTTGGAAAAGTTTCTTCCAAAAGTCAGGGGCAAGGCGATATTGATACGGTCAGACAACTTGACAGTAGTATCATACATAAATTGCCAAAGCGGGACCAAGTCACCCACACTATGTATGAAGGTGTGGCACTTGATTCAATGGTGCATGAATTACTCGGTTGTTTTGAAAGCAGCTCACATTCCTGGGCGATTGAACATTCTGGCGGATGCTTTGTCTCGCAGACAAAGGATTCTGCCAACAGAATGGTCTCTCAACTCTCCAGTTCTTCACAGGATCTTCGAGCATTGGGGCAAACCCAATGTGGACTTGTTCGCCACAAAGGAAAATGCTCAAATCATGACTTATGTCTCGCCGATTCCAGATCCAAATGCCGTCGATACAGACTCTGGTGATAAGCTGGAGAGGGATGCGCGCTTACGCGTACCCACCCACCATTCTTCTGCCGAAGATATTGGTGAAGATCAGAGAGGAACCGTGCCTGGTCCTGCTAATAGCGCCATTTTGGCCCAGCAGGTCGTGGTTCACGGATCTTCTAGATCTGCTGGTGGACAATCCAGTGCAGTTACCCGCGATTCCGAACATAATCTCCCAGGCCAAGGGATGCTTCCTACACTAGCATCCTGAAATGTTCAAATTGACTATGTGGATGTTATCAAACAACGTTCCATGTCGTAAGGTTTTTCTCGACAAGCTGCAAAATTCATCGCAACTGCGAGAAGGAGGTCAACCTTCAAGTCATATAACAACACGGTTAACAAATTTGCAGACTGGCATGAAGGGAAGGGGTATTGATAGCTTTCAATCCACTATTCAGCAAAAAGCAGACTTTCTCTGTGAGCTGTTCTTTTCAGGACTAGCTCCTGTCACAATTGCTGGATACAAACCAGCTTTGGCATCAGTTATCCCTTGTCTAGCCAACAGGGATAGTCCAGAGGTGGCCCAGTTAAATGTGATGGTGAAGGGAATGAGCAATCTCCGACCGAGACAACCGGTGGTCATTCCAGCGTGGAGTCTATCTTTAGTGCTTAATGTACTGGCCAAGCACCCTTTCGAACTGTTGCGTTGGGCTAGTCTAAAGCATTTGACTCTAAAGGCGTTCTTTCTATTGGCAGCTTCCTCAGCTAGAAGGCGCAGTGAGATCCATGCGCTTTCAGTAGCGAGGGACCGATTTATTGTCTCTGGAGAGGGTCTGCGTCTACTGCCAAGAGCAGAGTTTATGTCAAAGAATCAATCTTTGAAATATCCCGGCAAACCGATCATTATACCGAAACTAACTAGGTTTGATCGTGATGCCAGTGTCTGGTGCCCAGTCTATGCTTTGACTAAGTACAAAAGATGGACAGACTTGTTGCGGTCGAATGATAGACATCTGTGGATCTGCCATAAGAAGCCATATGGCGCCGCATCCATGGATTCTATCTCTCGTTGGGTAGTCGAATGTATTCAGACTACCCATGAGATTGTGACTGGGCACCAGGTGCAATGCGCAAGGGCACACGATGTTAGAGGAATTGCCGCCTCGACCACTCTTTACAATGGTGTTCCGTTAGAGGACATCATGGCTGTTGCACAATGGCACTATGAGTCCTCTTTCACGTATTACTATATGAGGGATGTGTCAGACTCCGCCAATCCACTCGCTTTAGCTGTTTTAAAACGATAGTTAAACGACCACACTGCTATTCTCCATTTTTTAGCATTTGTAAGCAACAATTAGGAAGCAGACATGGTCAAGCGAGAGCCGAGAGGATGTCAACCAGATTGTGTCACTGATGGCCAGACGAGTGATTGGTTGAAGGCTCCACGTCTGGAATCCAAATATCATGAGGTAATTCAAGATTGAGAGTTTTTTGTATTATGTGTATATATCATGTTCATTCATCTTATATATTCATGCTCGTTCCCAGGTTGATATATGCAAAGAGCAGTTAACCCTCTTAGAATATTTGTGTTTTCAGGCGAGATGCATGTTCGTGAGTTCTCCCTTTTCTTAGGAGAAAAAAGGGGTTTGGGGGGGGGGGGGGGGACAGTGATGCGAATGTAATAGAATGGTGAGTATTGAACGAAGGAGAATGAAGGAAATTTTAATTTCCCTTTCTCTGAGATCTAACAATACTCACCATTCTATTATGGACCCTGCCTCCCAGCCCCACGGAGGCAAGCCATGGGTATCTCTTGTTTGGTGGCTATGCAAACAATATGAGCTTCATGGCAAATGGGTACTCGGCTGTTGGGAGCCGAGTACCCGGTTCCAGGAGCCGGTAAAGCTTACTAAGACTAGAGTCCTAGGGCCCGATATCCAAGATAGCTTGTGTCAGAAGTAATAGAATGGTGATTATTGTTAGATCTCGGAGAAAGGAAAATTGAAATTTCATTCATTCCCCTTCCCCAAGGATTCTCCCCATTAGCCAGCATCCTGTAAACACTATCATCATTATAAGCAAAGTCAACCAACAATATAAATGTTTATTACTGTGTCTATAATTACAGACATTCATGGATTAATCTATTATTGAACTTGACTGCTCTGTGATTGTTTGTTACGTAAATGTAAATTTCTTGTCCTTATTTACTACCCATATTACAAACTATAAAATCAGTATTTATGAAATTTAAAAAACAACAAGTTATTAACCCCTTACACCCAAGCCAAACAAAATTGGCTGCTGCAGTGGCCTTGAGACATGTTGGTTCACAGACTGAGAGAGGTCCACTTCTGGAAGTTTTCGACTGGAATGACTGGCTTGATAACCAAGCCAGTCATTCCTGCGGTGAACTCTCCAGAGGTGGTCTTCTCTTGGTCTGGAAATTGACATATTTTCTTTCTGAAAATGGAAACTGTTTGTGTGGATTCGAGGATCAAAGGTTTAAGTAAGTACTAAATGTAATGTCTGAATTATAAATTGTTTATGTAAGTTCTGTCTTGTCTAATTTATCTATGTAATACCTGTATATATGTTTCTAAGGTGTCCGCCATAACAATAGGCAATACCTTCGGTGGACAACCTGTTATGATCGATGAATATTATTTATCTAGAATTATTGAATAAATAATCTTGAATCTGAATCTGAATCTTAGGCATTGTCTTGGATGGATTGCCTGTAATATCTGTGTACATGCATGTACATAAATCATGAAATAAATAATATTGAACATGAACTATAGTATTGCCCTGTATGATACAGTGATATATCATGATGAAAAGATCTCGACATGTTAATCTATTTAATATATCATGGTACAAACTTTCCGGGAAACCTGGTTTTCATCATCATCATCGTCGCTATTAGCTTGAATCTGTCCAGAGTGGATAAGTGAGCTTATGCCATGGCGACCGACCATCATCCGTCCATCAACAGTTTTTTAAGCGACATCTCATGAATCACTGGACCAATTTCAATTTGTATTACATCCTTAGGACATGTATACCCAAGGTTATTTAAAGGAAGCCGATCGGCTAATTTGGCCAGTGGCCATCTTTGATGCTGGATGATTTCTAGATACGTTAAAAATCTCCAAAGCCGCGTTGGGAATCGATTCAAAACTCATACAATATCATCTAGGGCCAGAGCTGAACCAAGTTTGTTCAAGGGAACTTGATTGGCCGAATTGTTCGGCGGCCATCTTGAATAACTTAGTTTTCGCGAAAACAACTTTTCCAGAACTCCTGAACGGATTGGGCCGAAATTTGGGCGGTATGATTAGGAACTACTTAGGGCCATTAAAGTTTGTTCAGGGGAAGTTGGTGGTTGTAAAAAAACATCGCTGACATGACCCAATCAGAATCTACAGGAAGTAAAATTTTCATCTAATACAATGATTGGGTCTTTATAGCAGGTCTGAAACCACTTGTGGCATCGATTTAAAACTCATGAACTATCATCTAAGGGGAGAGCTGAAGCAAGTTTGTTTAAGGGAACTTGATTGGCCAAATGGTTTGGCAGACATCTAGGATGACTTAGATTTTTTCTTGTTCTCTGTGGTTAGGGATTCTTCTTTTGATCGTTCGTTCGTTTCTGCTTTTTTTTTTCTATTCTTTCGAGGTTTTCTGTGAGTTCTCTGGTTCTTCATTTCTTTTCCTCTAGTCAAGATCAGGGTAGGGATTCCTTTTCCTCCTCTCAAGTTTGTTCCTTTCCTGAGTCTGCTAGAAGGCCCTCTTCTCCTGTTTCCTCTAGGGCAGGTGAATCTTTAGTTTTAGGTGACTCCTCTCTTTTCATCTCTTCTTCTTCTCCTCCTCTTCTTCCTTCTCTTCATTCAGCTCCCAAGTCGGTCAGGGCCAGGGATCTGAAGAGGTTTTGTCCGGGTAACTTCCTCTTAAGGAAGAATTTGCTATGGATCCTCCTTCTTTCGGATCCGCTCTCTCTACATCTGATTCTTCCTCTTCTTCTCAAGTGCTGCCTATTGATAACTTAGTAGTTGATATGCTTGATTTCTTTGTTAATGATTTTGTCAATACTGACTTTTCTCTTGTTTCTAAATATGATTCTCCTGTTCAAATTCCTAAGGAAGATTTTTTGAAGGTGGCCTCCACTCAGTCTTTTTCTGGTTCCGCTTGGGAGGTTCTTTCTTCTCAGTTAAAAGATTCTTCGAAGGTTGAGTTTTCCAATGATCTTTCTAGATGGGAGGCTGTTTGCAGATCTCAGCTTAAGTCATGTAATTTCCTTGCTCTTTTATCTGAGGCTGTTCTTAAGGCTGAAGAACATGGTGATCAAGTTCCTTTGTCAGTTTTTCGTTCTTTGGCAGATTTGGCTCGTGGCTCCCTCAATTCTGTCTGTAAGTCCTTGGGTTTCATTACCTCTAAGCGTAGACCCAGGAAGCTATCTGAGGTTAGGATTTCTAGCTCTTTGAAGCATAGCCTTGTTGTAGCACCTCCGTTTGGTCAAGATATTTTTGGACAGTCGGCTCCTAGTCTAATTCGTGCAGAATCTGAGCGCCTGAAGGCCTCTAGGGAGCTTCAGGCTCAGATTTCTTTCGCTAATCTTTCCTTGAAAAGAGATGTTTCTTCTGTGAAGAGTCTGAATTCTTCTCGTAGAAGAAAGAGCCTCAAACCTGACCAATTTGGGGTTTATCCCTCTAGGGTTATTCATAATTCCAATCTTTCTTCGTCCAATCGTCAGGATCGATCCACGGAGGAGGATCATTTCGATTCCATTTCTTCGCATCGTTCCAGGTCTCTAGGGAGGCAGTCTCCTTCTTGGGCGAGAGGGGGTCAGATCCCTTCTCGCCGTGCTGGTTCCAGGTCCAGAGGTCGTTCTTCCTTTAGAGGGTTTCAAGGAAAGAGAGTTTGAAGGGGGTGGACTATTCCTGGGTAGGTCCGACCTTCTCTCTTCCCTTCCTCATCCCTCCCCCTCTTCTTCTCCCTTCGGATCAGTCGGTCCAGTGCCTGTTATCCAACGTGCCAGTAGGAGGGCGTTTCTCTCTTTTGGGAGAATTGGCACGTCCTCGTTCAGGACTCCTGGCTAGTGTTTCAGATACGTTGGGGTTATGCACCTTCATGGATCCGTCATCCTCCTCTTCTCTCCTTTTTCCCAGTTTGGACTCTGGTTCCCTGCAACCGGGAAAAACTGGTGGCCTTGGAAGAGGAGTTGGAATCCGTGATCGCAAAGAGGGCTATAGAAGAAGTTCCCCACTGGAGAGTAAACCCGGGCTACTACTCGATCATCTTTTTAGTTTCCAAGAAAACAGGAGGCTAAATCTTACCTGTCTAGTTTACGCCATGGCAGGAATTTAACACCGTCATTTTATCCATCTTCATGTTTATATAGACGACTGGTTGGTAAAAGCAAGGTCATCCTCAATTCTCTCAGGAATTCTTCCAGAAGTTTGCAGTCTGGCATGCAACCTAGGGTGGATTTTAAATCTAAAGAAATCAAGCCTAGTTCCATCTCAAATCTTTACACATCTAGGCGTTTCTTTCGACCTGGCCCGGGTCTAGTCTTCCCCTCAGATCTAAGGATAGAGGCTTTATCAGTGGCAATGGAAATCCTGTTTTCTTCTTCCATGGTAAGAGCAAGATTCTTTTTAAGAGTGATAGGCTTGATGGTCAGCGTAGAGAATGTAATTCCTTGGGCAGCGCTGATGAGAGGACCCTTCCAAATGTATTTAATGACCCTTTGGATGCAGTCAGTCCACTCTATTTACCATCAGATTCCCATCAGAGAAGACTTGATGCCTCATCTAGATTTTTGGAGTGATCGTTCTCTGCTTCTGATGGGTGTTCCACTGGTAAAGTCTTCACCTCAGGCGATTATCTTCACAGACGCTTCTCAGGAGGGATGGGGAGTGGTCTGGGACTCCCTGTCAGTTTCCGGCCTTTGGTCCCTGGAGGAGTCGACAGCCCATATCAACATTCTGGAGTTGTGGGCTGTCAAGAGGGCTCTCCTTTCATGGTCAGATCTTGTGATAGGTCTCAGTCTCGATTTGGTCGGACAATTCGACAGTGGTGTCTTATATCAACAGGCAGGGAGGTACAAGGTCGTCTCTCCTTTGTCTAGAAGTGTGGAATCTTCTCTTGTGGTGCCGTAAGAGGCAGATTTTTCTAGTGTCCTCCCATGTCCCAGGCAGCCTGAATTTTCTGGCGGACCAACTGTCATGTCCCAGCAAGTTCGCCCACACAGAGTGGCAGTTAAAGAGGTCGGTTGTCAGAGAGATTTTCAGTCTTATGGATCGTCCTCTAGTAGATCTGTTCACTACCTTTCTGAATGCCCAGATCTCCTCTTACATGTCTCCTTTTCCGGACAGTCAAGCCCTGGCGGTGGATGCTCTGTCTCAGTCCTGGACAGGAATGTTCGCCTATGCCTTCTCTCCAACCATTTTGATTCCGTTAGTCTTGAAGAAGGTCAAGGACCAAGATTGCGAGATTCTTCTGATAGCTCCCTTTTGGCCCAAGAGGATTTGGTTTGTAGACCTTCTAGATCTTCTGGTAGACTTCCCTCGTCTTCTTCCAGTATCCCAGGATCTTCTATCTCAAGTAAGAGGTCTTTGTGTTCATCCAAAACCAGAAATTTTTAATCTGTGCATTTGGAGAATCTCGAGTCAGGTCCTCGAGAATAAGGTTTCTTCAAGATCTCAGGAAATTATTGATTCTGCCAGAAGGGAGTCGACCCGTCGAGTTTACAAGGGTCGACTTAAAATTTTTGGTGAATGATGTTCAGACCAAGGTTTCGTGCCCGATTCTGTTTCTATACCCCAAGCATTAGATTTTTTATCTTATCTGTTTGATTCTTTACATATGTTAGCTAATACGGTCAGGGGGTATAGATTTTCTCTGGCATCTTCCCTTCCTTGTCTTCTGAATGCCGATGTCAAAGATACTAAGACTCTTAATAGTTTTATTAGCGGTCTAGGTAATATTCGTCCTCCGATTGCTAAGCCTTTACCTTCCTGGAATTTGGCTTTGGTTCTTCAAGTTTTGGCAGGTCGCCATTTTGAACCTAGTTCTTCTATCAGTATTAAGCTTTTAACTCTCAAAGCTGTTTTTCTTGTTGCTGCTGCCTCTGCTAGAAGGCGTTCAGAGATTCATGCTCTTTCTTCTGAAAAGGATATATTTATAGTTTCAGGAGTCGGTTTGGTTTTATATCCCAGAAGGGACTTTTTATCTAAAACTCAGTCTAACCGTTTTCCTGCTAGTCCGATTATTTTAAAATCTTTATCATCTTTTTCGCCATCCGATAAATTGTCCAGTTAGGGCATTAACAACCTACAAACAGCGAACCTATTTTAAGAGTCGATCCCTCCCATTTATGGGTTTTCTATGCGGAAGATTTATCTAAGCCGGTCTCAAAATCGACGATTGCCAGATGGATTTGTGAGACAATTAAGCTCTGTTATGAGATAGTCTCGCCGGATCAAATTAATCTCTCCCATATTAAAGCCCATGATGTTAGATGTATGGCTACTTCTTTCGCTCTTTTTGCCGGCTCATCTTTAGATGAGGTCATGCAGGTGGCAGGATGGAAATCTGAATCCACTTTTACATCTTTTTATCTCAAAGACCAGAGTGCAGCAGCCGCCTTCTTTCGTAACATTACTATTTTAACTAAAAAAGCCGAAGACCATTTACCAAGCACTTCCCACCATTTAGGACTGTGCGTCTGTGAGAAATGTTGAGTCTTCTTTTGGTTTTTATTTATTTCTTTAAGTTCAAGTTTTCCTTATTTGTTAATCACGGTGTGATTGATTTAAATGCACTATTATGTTATGTTATTAACATTTGGATAAGATTGGTTTGATTTTTATCCTTGTTTGTTGATTCTCAAATCTCCTCCCACCTAATGTTTAAATGGGGCACTGACCAAATTTACGGGTTTAGCAAGTAGTGATTGAACGGTAATGGATGTTTTTGTGGTGTAATAACAACCCCCCACAGACCCCCCCCCCCCTTGTGGGTTGGTCTGTTGTTTTATTAACCACTATAAAACATACTTACCAGTCAATCACTACGACCTGGCCTCAGCCATCCCACGTGGTAAGATTTGATAATTGGCCTTTAATATTTAGCGCTTAAATTTAGAAAAGTAAATCTGTTTCCTATTTGGTATCCAGTGCGCATGCGCAAGCGCGCTTAGTGACAGGCATCACTATGGGATGAGTATAGACTGGTGTCATTCTATATCTGTCAGTATGCTGGAGATGGTCTTAACCAGTAGCCTGGTTGAGGGTCCATATTAAGAGGAATAGGCATGGGGAGGTGTGTATGCAAGCATAAACATCTTATTCTGATAGCTAAATGCGGATAATTGATTTAGCAAGTAGTGATTGAACGGTAAGTGTATTTTTATAGTGGTTAATAAAACAACAGACCAACCCACAAGGGGATTCTGTGGGGGGATTGCATTTACGCATGGAAGCAATGACCAATGAATAATGTTTCACTACTTACATTATTCACGCCTATACGGGCATATTTAAATCGGAGAGCAGCAAAATGACATGTGTGCAAATTTATGCAGGCCTACCACATACAGCCATCCTCACCCTCTCCCACCCACCTCATCACACTCACACCCATTCATCTCCGCTATTTGCCAATCCGGATGTTTTCAAGGATGGCATTATTGGATCTGCAATTAGGCCAACTACTGTTAGTCCCTAAAGATTATTTGTCCCATACATTGAAATATTGCTGATTGTGTTAATTATTTATTGCCCAATATTTACTGGTTGTAGCCTAGGCCTATTAATATGCGAATATAGCTACCCGTAAAAACATTTATTATCCTAATAGATTTTCAAAAATCATAATTTTTTGATTTCTTGAAGAATTAGCTTCAACCTGAGATAAATTATGTTATGGTATGTGAAGTCTATCCCGTTAAGTACATGTTTTAAAATACGTTACCTTTGTACCAAAGACAGAGAAATATTGACCCAGTTCACAGCATTGTTCCTGGTGTGATGTCATAGTGAGCGGTGACGTGTTTTAGACTGAGGTGTCATTTAATCTCGTTATTGGGCTGACTAACATATTTTCTCTCACTCCAAAGTGAGGTTATTGTGTTTAAATAGTGCAACAGATCATAAAATTAATTGAAATTCTTTATCGATCTCAAGTCCTCACAAGACCTTTAAAATTTCTTCAAGGGAAGTTGATATTTTTAAAAATGTGGCCGCCGTGGACCAATCAAAATGTAGTGTGTTTCGCGGCTATTTTTGATTTTTTAATTGATGGAGTTTGAAGCCGAAATTGCTTTTATATAGCCTTTTGGCTATTCTGATTTCAAATTTGCCATTTTCGAAACTGTCAGATAAACAGTTTAGCGGCCATCTTGTGTCTTTTTCCACCGAAAACTCCCATACTAAAGTAATGGGAAATTTAAAATGTCTTCTCGAGAACCACTTGGCCGATTTCAACTATATTTTATTAGGAGCTATCCTTATGGCATATGGATCCGAGTTTGTTCGAAGCAAGCCCATTGGCCAATTTTATTAAGTCGCCATCTTGGATTTTGGCAGATTTTTAGAAACGTCTCCTCCGAAGCTGCTTGGGTGATCGATTCAAGATGCATGAAATATAATCCCGGGCAAGAGCTGTACCAAGTTTGTTCAAGGAAATGGTTTGGTAGCAATCTGTGATGACCTAGGTTTCGCGAAAACGATCTCCAGAACCACTGAATGGATTGGGCTGAAATTTGCGAGATATAATTAGGGACTAAGGGCCATTAAAATTTGATCAAGGGAAGTTGAGCAGTGAAGAAACATGGCCGCTGTCTTCCCGTTACAATTCTGGTCAAGGCTCCTTAGGGGTCTACTTATAGCTGATGACCTTTCTCCTTAAAATGCCTATGTTCCAGGTGAGCGATACAGGCCCCTTGGGCTGCTTGTTTTGAACTCGTATGGTGCTGGTAGCTGATGATTCCTTATATTTGAGTATTTTGGTTATGGCTTGAATCAGAGCTGATGCCGATGTTGACTATCTGCTCCCCGAGTGCCTGTTTGTATGACATATAAGTGTCAGTGTCGCTGATGAATTTGAGTAGGTTGTAGGTGACTCTACCCTCTGTGGCATGGTATGGCGTTTATACATTAGGGAGAGTATGTTCATCTGAAGGCATGTAAAGACTGGCTTATGGTTAGAATTGGTTAGAATTGATGTCTGCCCTTTGGGGGCTTTGCCTCTGTTTTGCATAGTATGAAGTCCATTTGGTTGCAGCGTTAGAATCCGACATATACATGTATATAATTGTGTATTTAACTAATCCGGTGCTGTAACTTAGTGAGTGCTCTGATGCAAATGCACATGAAAATAACTGAGGTCATGTGGATCTCAACAATCAGAGGCCCTCATGAGCATGCCAATTTTTCATGCTTAGGAAACACATCAGAGCAGTTTGTTGATTTTTATCATCTTATTTATTGTAACACAAATGCAATTTCAGAATGATTGTCACTGAATCTTGATAAATAGCATCTTCATGCAATATTTCCTGACAATGCAAGGTTGTGTACTGATTTATTATATGACATAGAATGTGGGCAGCCTAAGTTCAATGAGGGCACTCTGTTTTAATTTTTTAGCATACCCTGATGGCATTCATCTCTAAATGTTAAGTTACAGCACTGTAATCATTGAATTTTGTCTCTACATCTACTCATTTATTCCTGGATCTGTTCCATGATTATTTAAATTATGAATTTCTTGCATTTTCATTGATTCCACTACCTAGCTTGGCCAAGGAAGGAGAGAGCTATGATATGGTAATTATCGGTGCTGGAATTGTTGGTCTGGCTACAGCTAGAGAGCTAATAATGCGTCACCCACACCTGAGCTTTGCTGTCCTGGAGAAGGAAGATCACTTTGGTAAATATATATCATAATTGACCACAGCGTTAATCCTTTAACATTCATATCAGCCAACAACGGCTTCTGCAGTGGTCTTGAGAAATGTCAATTTGCAGACCAAAAGAATACTATATTTGAAATTTTACTACTGGAATGACTGGCTCAATAATGAGCCAGTCATTCCAGGGGTAAATCTTCAAAAATAGTTTTCTCTTGGTTTGCAAATTTAGATTTTCTTTGAGAAATTTGAAATTTTCTTGAAAAAATTTAAGACTTAAAGGGTTAAGCATTGAAATTGTGGTGTCTCAAGACATATATATATATATATATATATATATATATATATATATATATATATATATATGTTGTTGCTATAGGCAATTTAGTTTTAAAAGATTAAACAGAATATGCCTGATGTCATAATTCATCATTTCTGGTCTGTACAAGTTCAATGGTTAGTGATCAAAATAGGCAAAAAGGAATGTACTTATGTATGGATTTAACCCTTTAATGTCTAAATTTGGTCAAGAAAATCTAAATATTTCCTTATTGAATGTCCATTTGCAGGCCAGGAGAAAAGTATTTTTGAAGATTTATCGATGGAATGGAGCCAGTCATTTCAGTGGTAGACATTTCAGTGGTAGAATTTCAAAAATAGTGTATTTTGGGCCTGCTTCGTTATAAAAGGGCAACAATGCGAGGGAAGTAACTCTATAACTATAATAAAGAACTTGTCAAAATTGTGGTAAAGTTGTCTCCCTTGCTTATAATGGTTTTGTTTATCTTATTCTGTCTTGTGTCACAGTGAGAAATTTAATCATCAATAAAATGTAATTTAGTCTTCAAATTTTTGCCTTGTGGTTTACATAAATTATGGCAGAAATTGTTAACCATTTGTATGTACCGCTTATGTTTTTACTGTTATTCATTACCCTATATCCTATAATATGCTTCCTAACTAGCCAATTTTCAGTAGCACCATCTTGTAAAATAGGCACCAGCACTGTCCAGCAGTATTCCAACAAACATCTTCAAATGGACTCCAGTATTCCACCAATCACCATGAAATCTCTCTGTCTCGCTCCATCCGTCCCTCCCCTTTCCTCCCTCCAAACTCTTCTCCCAGCTAGACACAGGAAGCATCATGCTATCTTTGGTCTCATGCTGTCAGGTAGGTTTCCGTACTCTGAGGTATTAATGTTTAACCCTTTAACACTCAAATTTTTCAAGAAAATTTTTAATTTTGCTCATAGAAAATGTCCAATTGCAGACCAAGAGAAGACTCTTTTTGAAAATTTATCACTGGAATGACTGGCTCAGCTATTGAGCCAGTCATTCCAGTGGTAAATTTTCAAAAATAGTCTTCTCTTAGTCTGCAAATGGGCATTTCTAAAGACCACTGCAGCAGCCATTTTTGTTGATATGAGTGTTAAAGGTTTACGGTTGTATGGGCATTTAGACCAAAGCCTGCTTTTACCCTTTTACTGTCAAGCCAGACAAAAAAACGGCTTCTACCATGTTCTTGAGAAGTGTCCATTTTGCAGATCACGAAAATAATGATTTAGAAAACTAATCACCAAAATAATTCATGAATCCAGTTTCTCTGTCTATCATATGACATAATAATCAGCTATGTGATGTGTAGGCTGATGTCAAAATCAATTACATAATGAATGACTCGATTTAGTCGATCTTAAGCGCTTATGACTCCGTCAGGTTGTACGATTTTGTATGTCTGTACTATTTAATAAACATGCTGTTGAATATATTGAAACTAATTAGACTGGGTGCTGTTGCTGCCACCTGTAGTTCTAGAAATTGAGATTCAGCGTGCAGGGATCAATCCCAAGATGGGCGAAGCATGGGTGGAGTCAATTGACTCATTAATCAAACAGCAATGGATTCCAGTCAAATTAATTTCAAAATATTCTACAGTTTTCCTGTATGGTAGCGTTGAAAATCAAACAATCAACAAATGAATAAATTATAGTCACAGGCCTAATCAATCATTACACAGTATGAGTTTTACAGTGCATTTCTATCTATTTTCTGTTCTTCATTCAGCGTGTCATCAGAGCGGCCATAACAGCGGTGTGTTGCATGCTGGGATCTATTACACGCCCGGGTCACTGAAGGCACGATTGTGTGTTCGTGGAATTCAGATGACATATGATTACTGTGACCAGAATGATGTTCCTTATAAGAAGTGTGGCAAGGTAGCTATTATCAGGTACAGATGTTGTTTACACTGACATACCGGTTGACTGACATACATTAAAGGAGAATGCCAGATCCCCTATAGTATGTGATAGGCTTGTGCGATTATTGCGTTGAGTGATCGCGATCGATTATTAAAAATTAATCATGATTACATGATTAATCAGCTCGAATACAAATTACCAAGACATAACAACAAAAGAATGTCAATGACGAAAACTGCAATGATGTTTAGAAAAGTCCATTTGCAGGGCAAGAGAAGACTATTTTTGAAAATGTACCACTGGAATGCCTGGCTCGAGAATCGAGCCAGGCATTCCAGTGGTACATTTTCAAAAATAGTCTCCTCTTGCCCTGAAAATGGATATACATTCACTAAGCAAAATGCGATTTTTCATGATTGATCACATTAAAAAGTAATTGAAAGTTAGGTTTAGAAATATTTTATGCACTTGAAAATATTCACGATTATTCGATTACTTAATCATTAATCATATAAATTCATGATTAAAAACATAATCACGATTTTCGATTTAATCACGTAATCGTGAAAGCCTAGTATGCGATAGGAAATTAATCTACACAGCGTAACATTTTCAAAAATATAATTTTAACCTTTTTCAAAATAGACGTCAAAATATTCATTATTCAAAATTGTGATACCTTTGCAAAATTTTTACTCGTGACTGGGATGTATGATGATATTGAATGTTTTTCTCGATGTTATCCAACACCATTAGAAAAACACGCAAATCACATTTTATAAGCCTTTCCACTTCAGCATTGCTAGGAATGTATCAACTATATTTGCTTAAATGTTGAAGAATATTTAATAGCAAGGCTTTTGACAGATTTCTCTGATGGCCCCGAGTTTAACATTAAGTTAATGACGCGATAGCATAGGCATGTCAATAGAATTGTCACATTTAAATTAACACTGTGATTGATGCTGCAGCAAATAATGATGCTGTAAATGTTTAATTTATGTATAGGTAGATGGGATTCTGAATATTTCTTACATATATCCCAAACCATCTGTAGCTTTTCTTACTATCTCCAAAACATGAGATATTGTAGTGTTGCAATATTAATATAATTGACCGTCATTTCCATAAAATATAGGCCATATTAAAGGCTCATCAACGAATATCTCAGAATTACACATATATTACGTAAATTTGTGATAGCACGATAACACCTTAATGTCTTCAATCCGTACAATGGCATACATATATAGACTATTTTGATAGACATATTAGTTATCGAGATATCACCATCCAAATGTATATACCTCCGACTTCTGAGTCATGATCATGCGTTATATATCCTGATGCAATTCAATCTATGACATCATGGGTTGAATTATTTGGCAGACATTTATAGTGGCAGAGCGTTTTTTAACACAATTTTAGTATGGCTTCACGGTATTGGAAACATGAATACCGGTTACGATATCAATTTCCATACCGGTATACCTTTAATACCGGTATTATTACTATGGACAAAATAGTGAGGCAGTAGTATGATTCCATAGTCAACGTATGTCCCATACATACGAAGTAGGCCTATATCAGCGCTCCTGTAATAGTCAACGCAAATTTCCAGAATAAAACCAATAAATTATACGAATCCTGATATTAAACGCTAAATATTAACTGTTCAGTTAAATCATATCTCAAAATGGCCGAAATTCAACCAAATCGTCCGTACAAATGATTTGAATTTGCCATGAAATTATAACTACTCCGTGCCGAGATCACGAGATACCGGTAACCAGTGGAACAACCAAGCCATTGTAACACATACTAAGTTGACTATAATATGCTGAGAATACATATGCCTATGCTCGCTGAGCCTCATTCTCATTACAGTAGCTTGTATTGATCGATATTTAACCCCACCTGCCAACATAAGAAGTGAATATAGATCACTGGGGCTGAGAAGTTTTTCTCATGTCGGTTCCTCTTTACTTGGGCCATTGGCCGGTCACTACAAAGTTGTAAAATTCTGGGAAATTGCTAACTAACAAGGCTGTAGTAATTGATATAAAACATCATGCAAAATATTTATTTGATATGATTTTCTAGAAAACAATGGCCCGAAATTATAAAATATTAACGCAAGAAAAGATAGGGTTTAGATATTTTTAACCACCCCCTGTCCTATGGGCTTAATTAAAATAAGTTTTATTATATTTTTTTTTGCGTGAAGTACGTTTTTATAAGTAGTAATTTATCAACTACTTTAACCCTAGCCTCTAGCAACAATTTGACAGATACGGATAACTAAGAAAATTTTCAAGTGTGATCGTTAAATATCATTTTCCCGTACGAAGAGCAGTAGCTTATCGCGTTAGACAGATATATTATTGGAATGTAACTAATGGAAAGCTGATTATCTGCCTAACAGAAGGTTATACCGGTTTTATGTTATATTTCGGTATCAGCAAAATCATACCAGTATGGCTATGATACCGATATCCGTATAATATCGGTATATCGTGAAGCCCTAAATTTTAGTCGCATTTAAAGATACATGTGACAAGAAATTTGTATACAGTAGCTTAAATATGGGCTACACAACAGAACTGCATTTGATACAAAATATATTGACCTCTCTTTTTGTTCTCCTTTAACAATGTTATTTAAAGGAGGCAATCGGGGATTCGTTTCTAGTTACACCATGCCAATTTCTAGCTACACCATGCCCATTTCTAGGTACACCATGCACATTTCTAGGTACACCATGACCATTTCTAGGTACACATTCCCATTTCTAGGTACACATTCCCATTTCTAGGTACACCATGACCATTTCTAGGTACACCATGACCATTTCTAGGTACACCATGACCATTTCTAGGTACACCATGCACATTTCTAGCTACACCATGCACATTTCTAGGTACACCATGACCACACACACATTTCTAGGTACACCATGCAGATTTCTAGCTACACAATGCACATTTCTAGCTACACCATGTCCATTTCTAGCTACACCATGCATATTTCTAGCTACACCCCCCCCCCCCATTTCTAGCTACACCATGCACATTTCTCACCATGCACATTTCTAGCTACACCATGCACATTTCTAGCTACACCATGCACATTTCTGGCTACACCATGCACATTTCTGGCTACACCATGACCATTTCTGGCTACACCATGACCATTTCTAGCTACACCATGCACATTTCTGGCTACACCATGACCATTTCTAGCTACACCATGACCATTTCTAGCTACACCATGACCATTTCTGGCTACACCATGACCATTTCTGGCTACACCATGACCATTTCTAGCTACACCATGACCATTTCTAGCTACACCATGACCATTTCTAGCTACACCATGACCATTTCTAGCTACACCATGACCATTTCTAGCTACACCATGTCCATTTCTAGCTACACCATGCATATTTCTAGCTACACCCCCCCCCATTTCTAGCTACACCACGCACATTTCTAGCTAAACCATTCCAATTTCTAGCTACACCATGACCATTTCTAGCTGCAACATAACCATTTCTAGCTACACTATGCACATTTCTGGCTACACCATGCACATTTCTAGCTACACCATGCACATTTCTGGCTACACCATGCACATTTCTGGCTACACCATGACCATTTCTGGCTACACCATGACCATTTCTAGCTACACCATGACCATTTCTAGCTACACCATGACCATTTCTAGCTAAACCATGACCATTTCTAGCTACACCATGACCATTTCTGGCTACACCATGCACATTTCTGGCTACACCATGACCATTTCTAGCTACACCATGACCATTTCTAGCTACACCATGACCATTTCTAGCTACACCATGACCATTTCTAGCTACACCATGACCATTTCTAGCTACACCATGACCATTTCTAGCTACACCATGCACATTTCTAGCTACACCATGACCATTTCTATCTACACCATGCACATTTCTAGCTACACCATGCACATTTCTAGCTACACCATGCACATTTCTAGCTACACCATGCACATTTCTAGCTACACCATGCACATTTCTAGCTACACCATGACCATTTCTAGCTACACCATGCACATTTCTATCTACACCATGTACATTTCTAGCTACACCATGACCATTTCTAGCTACACCATGCACATTTCTAGCTACACCATGCACATTTCTAGCTACACCATGCACATTTCTAACTACACCATGCACATTTCTAGCTACACCATGCACATTTCTAGCTACACCATGCACATTTCTAGCTACACCATGACCATTTCTATCTACACCATGCACATTTCTATCTACACCATGCACATTTCTAGCTACACCATGCACATTTCTAGCTACACCATGCACATTTCTATCTACACAATGCACATTTCTAGCTACACCATGACCATTTCTAGCTGCAACATAACCATTTCTAGCTACACTATGCACATTTCTGGCTACACCATGCACATTTCTAGCTACACCATGCACATTTCTGGCTACACCATTCACATTTCTGGCTACACCATGCACATTTCTGGCTACACCATGCACATTTCTAGCTACACCATGCACATTTCTAGCTACACCATGCACATTTCTGGCTACACCATGCACATTTCTGGCTACACCATGCACATTTCTGGCTACACCATGCACATTTCTGGCTACACCATGCACATTTCTAGCTACACCATGCACATTTCTAGCTACACCATGCACATTTCTGGCTACACCATGCACATTTCTGGCTACACCATGCACATTTCTGGCTACGCCATGCACATTTCTAGCTACACCATGCACATTTCTGGCTACACCATGCACATTTCTGGCTACACCATGCACATTTCTGGCTACACCATGCACATTTCTGGCTACACCATGCACATTTCTGGCTACACCATGCACATTTCTGGCTACACCATGCACATTTCTGGCTACACCATGCACATTTCTAGCTACACCATGCACATTTCTGGCTACACCATGCACATTTCTGGCTACACCATGCACATTTCTAGCTACACCATGCACATTTCTGGCTACACCATGCACATTTCTGGCTACACCATGCACATTTCTGGCTACACCATGCACATTTCTAGCTACACCATGCACATTTCTAGCTACACCATGCACATTTCTAGCTACACCATGCACATTTCTGGCTACACCATGCACATTTCTGGCTACACCATGCACATTTCTAGCTACACCATACACATTTCTAGCTACACCATGCACATTTCTGGCTACACCATGCACATTTCTGGCTACACCATGCACATTTCTAGCTACACCATACACATTTCTAGCTACACCATGCACATTTCTAGCTACACCATGCACATTTCTAGCTACACCATGCACATTTCTGGCTACACCATGCACATTTCTGGCTACACCATGCACATTTCTGGCTACACCATGCACATTTCTAGCTACACCATGCACATTTCTAGCTACACCATGCACATTTCTAGCTACACCATGCACATTTCTGGCTACACCATGCACATTTCTGGCTACACCATGCACATTTCTGGCTACACCATGACCATTTCTGGCTACACCATGACCATTTCTAGCTACACCATGCACATTTCTGGCTACACCATGACCATTTCTGGCTACACCATGACCATTTCTGGCTACACCATGCACATTTCTGGCTACACCATGACCATTTCTAGCTACACCATGACCATTTCTAGCTACACCATGACCATTTCTAGCTACACCATGACCATTTCTAGCTACACCATGACCATTTCTAGCTACACCATGACCATTTCTATCTACACCATGTCCATTTCTAGCTACACCATGCATATTTCTAGCTACACCCCCCCCCCCATTTCTAGCTACACCACGCACATTTCTAGCTAAACCATTCCAATTTCTAGCTACACCATGACCATTTCTAGCTGCAACATAACCATTTCTAGCTACACTATGCACATTTCTGGCTACACCATGCACATTTCTAGCTACACCATGCACATTTCTGGCTACACCATGCACATTTCTGGCTACACCATGACCATTTCTGGCTACACCATGACCATTTCTAGCTACACCATGACCATTTCTAGCTACACCATGACCATTTCTAGCTAAACCATGACCATTTCTAGCTACACCATGACCATTTCTGGCTACACCATGCACATTTCTGGCTACACCATGACCATTTCTAGCTACACCATGACCATTTCTAGCTACACCATGACCATTTCTAGCTACACCATGACCATTTCTAGCTACACCATGACCATTTCTAGCTACACCATGACCATTTCTAGCTACACCATGCACATTTCTAGCTACACCATGACCATTTCTATCTACACCATGCACATTTCTAGCTACACCATGCACATTTCTAGCTACACCATGCACATTTCTAGCTACACCATGCACATTTCTAGCTACACCATGACCATTTCTAGCTACACCATGCACATTTCTATCTACACCATGCACATTTCTAGCTACACCATGACCATTTCTAGCTACACCATGCACATTTCTAGCTACACCATGCACATTTCTAGCTACACCATGCACATTTCTAACTACACCATGCACATTTCTAGCTACACCATGCACATTTCTAGCTACACCATGACCATTTCTATCTACACCATGCACATTTCTATCTACACCATGCACATTTCTAGCTACACCATGCACATTTCTAGCTACACCATGCACATTTCTATCTACACCATGCACATTTCTAGCTACACCATGACCATTTCTAGCTGCAACATAACCATTTCTAGCTACACCATGCACATTTCTGGCTACACCATGCACATTTCTAGCTACACCATGCACATTTCTAGCTACACCATGCACATTTCTACCTACACCATGCACATTTCTGGCTACACCATGCACATTTCTAGCTACACCATACACATTTCTAGCTACACCATACACATTTCTAGCTACATCATGCACATTTCTAGCTACACCATGCACATTTCTAGCTACACCATGCACATTTCTGGCTACACCATGCACATTTCTGGCTACACCATGCACATTTCTAGCTACACCATGCACATTTCTAGCTACACCATGCACATTTCTAGCTACACCATGCACATTTCTGGCTACACCATGCACATTTCTGGCTACACCATGCACATTTCTGGCTACACCATGACCATTTCTGGCTACACCATGACCATTTCTAGCTACACCATGCACATTTCTGGCTACACCATGACCATTTCTAGCTACACCATGACCATTTCTAGCTACACCATGACCATTTCTAGCTACACCATGCACATTTCTGGCTACACCATGCACATTTCTGGCTACACCATGCACATTTCTAGCTACACTATACACATTTCTAGCTACATCATGCACATTTCTAGCTACACCATGCACATTTCTAGCTACACCATGCACATTTCTGGCTACACCATGCACATTTCTGGCTACACCATGCACATTTCTGGCTACACCATGCACATTTCTAGCTACACCATGCACATTTCTAGCTACACCATGCACATTTCTAGCTACACCATGCACATTTCTGGCTACACCATGCACATTTCTGGCTACACCATGCACATTTCTGGCTACACCATGACCATTTCTAGCTACACCATGACCATTTCTAGCTACACCATGACCATTTCTGGCTACACCATGCACATTTCTAGCTACACCATACACATTTCTAGCTACATCATGCACATTTCTGGCTACACCATGCACATTTCTGGCTACACCATGCACATTTCTAGCTACACCATACACATTTCTAGCTACATCATGCACATTTCTAGCTACACCATGCACATTTCTAGCTACACCATGCACATTTCTGGCTACACCATGCACATTTCTGGCTACACCATGCACATTTCTGGCTACACCATGCACATTTCTAGCTACACCATGCACATTTCTAGCTACACCATGCACATTTCTAGCTACACCATGCACATTTCTGGCTACACCATGCACATTTCTGGCTACACCATGCACATTTCTGGCTACACCATGACCATTTCTGGCTACACCATGACCATTTCTAGCTACACCATGCACATTTCTGGCTACACCATGACCATTTCTGGCTACACCATGACCATTTCTAGCTACACCATGACCATTTCTAGCTACACCATGACCATTTCTAGCTACACCATGACCATTTCTAGCTACACCATGACCATTTCTAGCTACACCATGACCATTTCTAGCTACACCATGACCATTTCTATCTACACCATGTCCATTTCTAGCTACACCATGCATATTTCTAGCTACACCCCCCCCCCCATTTCTAGCTACACCACGCACATTTCTAGCTAAACCATTCCAATTTCTAGCTACACCATGACCATTTCTAGCTGCAACATAACCATTTCTAGCTACACTATGCACATTTCTGGCTACACCATGCACATTTCTAGCTACACCATGCACATTTCTGGCTACACCATGCACATTTCTGGCTACACCATGACCATTTCTGGCTACACCATGACCATTTCTAGCTACACCATGACCATTTCTAGCTACACCATGACCATTTCTAGCTAAACCATGACCATTTCTAGCTACACCATGACCATTTCTGGCTACACCATGCACATTTCTGGCTACACCATGACCATTTCTAGCTACACCATGACCATTTCTAGCTACACCATGACCATTTCTAGCTACACCATGACCATTTCTAGCTACACCATGACCATTTCTAGCTACACCATGACCATTTCTAGCTACACCATGCACATTTCTAGCTACACCATGACCATTTCTATCTACACCATGCACATTTCTAGCTACACCATGCACATTTCTAGCTACACCATGCACATTTCTAGCTACACCATGCACATTTCTAGCTACACCATGACCATTTCTAGCTACACCATGCACATTTCTATCTACACCATGCACATTTCTAGCTACACCATGACCATTTCTAGCTACACCATGCACATTTCTAGCTACACCATGCACATTTCTAGCTACACCATGCACATTTCTAACTACACCATGCACATTTCTAGCTACACCATGCACATTTCTAGCTACACCATGACCATTTCTATCTACACCATGCACATTTCTATCTACACCATGCACATTTCTAGCTACACCATGCACATTTCTAGCTACACCATGCACATTTCTATCTACACCATGCACATTTCTAGCTACACCATGACCATTTCTAGCTGCAACATAACCATTTCTAGCTACACCATGCACATTTCTGGCTACACCATGCACATTTCTAGCTACACCATGCACATTTCTAGCTACACCATGCACATTTCTAGCTACACCATGCACATTTCTACCTACACCATGCACATTTCTGGCTACACCATGCACATTTCTGGCTACACCATGCACATTTCTAGCTACACCATACACATTTCTAGCTACACCATGCACATTTCTAGCTACACCATGCACATTTCTAGCTACACCATGCACATTTCTGGCTACACCATGCACATTTCTGGCTACACCATGCACATTTCTAGCTACACCATGCACATTTCTAGCTACACCATGCACATTTCTAGCTACACCATGCACATTTCTGGCTACACCATGCACATTTCTGGCTACACCATGCACATTTCTGGCTACACCATGACCATTTCTGGCTACACCATGACCATTTCTAGCTACACCATGCACATTTCTGGCTACACCATGACCATTTCTAGCTACACCATGACCATTTCTAGCTACACCATGACCATTTCTAGCTACACCATGCACATTTCTGGCTACACCATGCACATTTCTGGCTACACCATGCACATTTCTAGCTACACTATACACATTTCTAGCTACATCATGCACATTTCTAGCTACACCATGCACATTTCTAGCTACACCATGCACATTTCTGGCTACACCATGCACATTTCTGGCTACACCATGCACATTTCTGGCTACACCATGCACATTTCTAGCTACACCATGCACATTTCTAGCTACACCATGCACATTTCTAGCTACACCATGCACATTTCTGGCTACACCATGCACATTTCTGGCTACACCATGCACATTTCTGGCTACACCATGACCATTTCTAGCTACACCATGACCATTTCTAGCTACACCATGACCATTTCTGGCTACACCATGCACATTTCTGGCTACACCATGACCATTTCTAGCTACACCATGACCATTTCTAGCTACACCATGACCATTTCTAGCTACACCATGACCATTTCTAGCTACACCATGACCATTTCTAGCTACACCATGTCCATTTCTAGCTACACCATGCATATTTCTAGCTACACCCCCCCCCCATTTCTAGCTACACCACGCACATTTCTAGCTAAACCATTCCAATTTCTAGCTACACCATGCACATTTCTAGCTACACCATGCACATTTCTAGCTACACCATGACCATTTCTAGCTACACCATGACCATTTCTAGCTACACCATGACCATTTCTAGCTACACCATGACCATTTCTAGCTACACCATGACCATTTCTAGCTACACCATGACCATTTCTAGCTACACCATGACCATTTCTAGCTACACCATGCACATTTCTAGCTACACCATGACCATTTCTATCTACACCATGCACATTTCTAGCTACACCATGCACATTTCTAGCTACACCATGCACATTTCTAGCTACACCATGCACATTTCTAGCTACACCATGCACATTTCTAGCTACACCATGCACATTTCTATCTACACCATGCACATTTCTAGCTACACCATGACCATTTCTAGCTACACCATGCACATTTCTAGCTACACCATGCACATTTCTGGCTACACCATGCACATTTCTGGCTACACCATGCACATTTCTAGCTACACCATGCACATTTCTAGCTACACCATGCACATTTCTGGCTACACCATGCACATTTCTGGCTACACCATGCACATTTCTGGCTACACCATGACCATTTCTGGCTACACCATGACCATTTCTAGCTACACCATGCACATTTCTGGCTACACCATGACCATTTCTAGCTACACCATGACCATTTCTAGCTACACCATGACCATTTCTAGCTACACCATGCACATTTCTGGCTACACCATGCACATTTCTGGCTACACCATGCACATTTCTAGCTACACTATACACATTTCTAGCTACATCATGCACATTTCTAGCTACACCATGCACATTTCTAGCTACACCATGCACATTTCTGGCTACACCATGCACATTTCTGGCTACACCATGCACATTTCTGGCTACACCATGCACATTTCTAGCTACACCATGCACATTTCTAGCTACACCATGCACATTTCTAGCTACACCATGCACATTTCTGGCTACACCATGCACATTTCTGGCTACACCATGCACATTTCTGGCTACACCATGACCATTTCTAGCTACACCATGACCATTTCTAGCTACACCATGACCATTTCTGGCTACACCATGCACATTTCTAGCTACACCATACACATTTCTAGCTACATCATGCACATTTCTGGCTACACCATGCACATTTCTGGCTACACCATGCACATTTCTAGCTACACCATACACATTTCTAGCTACATCATGCACATTTCTAGCTACACCATGCACATTTCTAGCTACACCATGCACATTTCTGGCTACACCATGCACATTTCTGGCTACACCATGCACATTTCTGGCTACACCATGCACATTTCTAGCTACACCATGCACATTTCTAGCTACACCATGCACATTTCTGGCTACACCATGCACATTTCTGGCTACACCATGCACATTTCTGGCTACACCATGACCATTTCTGGCTACACCATGACCATTTCTAGCTACACCATGCACATTTCTGGCTACACCATGACCATTTCTGGCTACACCATGACCATTTCTAGCTACACCATGACCATTTCTGGCTACACCATGCACATTTCTGGCTACACCATGACCATTTCTAGCTACACCATGACCATTTCTAGCTACACCATGACCATTTCTAGCTACACCATGACCATTTCTAGCTACACCATGACCATTTCTATCTACACCATGTCCATTTCTAGCTACACCATGCATATTTCTAGCTACACCCCCCCCCCATTTCTAGCTACACCACGCACATTTCTAGCTAAACCATTCCAATTTCTAGCTACACCATGACCATTTCTAGCTGCAACATAACCATTTCTAGCTACACTATGCACATTTCTGGCTACACCATGCACATTTCTAGCTACACCATGCACATTTCTGGCTACACCATGCACATTTCTGGCTACACCATGACCATTTCTGGCTACACCATGACCATTTCTAGCTACACCATGACCATTTCTAGCTACACCATGACCATTTCTAGCTAAACCATGACCATTTCTAGCTACACCATGACCATTTCTGGCTACACCATGCACATTTCTGGCTACACCATGACCATTTCTAGCTACACCATGACCATTTCTAGCTACACCATGACCATTTCTAGCTACACCATGACCATTTCTAGCTACACCATGACCATTTCTAGCTACACCATGACCATTTCTAGCTACACCATGCACATTTCTAGCTACACCATGACCATTTCTATCTACACCATGCACATTTCTAGCTACACCATGCACATTTCTAGCTACACCATGCACATTTCTAGCTACACCATGCACATTTCTAGCTACACCATGACCATTTCTAGCTACACCATGCACATTTCTATCTACACCATGCACATTTCTAGCTACACCATGACCATTTCTAGCTACACCATGCACATTTCTAGCTACACCATGCACATTTCTAGCTACACCATGCACATTTCTAACTACACCATGCACATTTCTAGCTACACCATGCACATTTCTAGCTACACCATGACCATTTCTATCTACACCATGCACATTTCTATCTACACCATGCACATTTCTAGCTACACCATGCACATTTCTATCTACACCATGCACATTTCTATCTACACCATGCACATTTCTAGCTACACCATGACCATTTCTAGCTGCAACATAACCATTTCTAGCTACACCATGCACATTTCTGGCTACACCATGCACATTTCTAGCTACACCATGCACATTTCTAGCTACACCATGCACATTTCTAGCTACACCATGCACATTTCTACCTACACCATGCACATTTCTGGCTACACCATGCACATTTCTGGCTACACCATGCACATTTCTAGCTACACCATACACATTTCTAGCTACATCATGCACATTTCTAGCTACACCATGCACATTTCTAGCTACACCATGCACATTTCTGGCTACACCATGCACATTTCTGGCTACACCATGCACATTTCTAGCTACACCATGCACATTTCTAGCTACACCATGCACATTTCTAGCTACACCATGCACATTTCTGGCTACACCATGCACATTTCTGGCTACACCATGCACATTTCTGGCTACACCATGACCATTTCTGGCTACACCATGACCATTTCTAGCTACACCATGCACATTTCTGGCTACACCATGACCATTTCTAGCTACACCATGACCATTTCTAGCTACACCATGACCATTTCTAGCTACACCATGCACATTTCTGGCTACACCATGCACATTTCTGGCTACACCATGCACATTTCTAGCTACACTATACACATTTCTAGCTACATCATGCACATTTCTAGCTACACCATGCACATTTCTAGCTACACCATGCACATTTCTGGCTACACCATGCACATTTCTGGCTACACCATGCACATTTCTGGCTACACCATGCACATTTCTAGCTACACCATGCACATTTCTAGCTACACCATGCACATTTCTAGCTACACCATGCACATTTCTGGCTACACCATGCACATTTCTGGCTACACCATGCACATTTCTGGCTACACCATGACCATTTCTAGCTACACCATGACCATTTCTAGCTACACCATGACCATTTCTGGCTACACCATGCACATTTCTGGCTACACCATGACCATTTCTAGCTACACCATGACCATTTCTAGCTACACCATGACCATTTCTAGCTACACCATGACCATTTCTAGCTACACCATGACCATTTCTAGCTACACCATGTCCATTTCTAGCTACACCATGCATATTTCTAGCTACACCCCCCCCCATTTCTAGCTACACCACGCACATTTCTAGCTAAACCATTCCAATTTCTAGCTACACCATGCACATTTCTAGCTACACCATGCACATTTCTAGCTACACCATGACCATTTCTAGCTACACCATGACCATTTCTAGCTACACCATGACCATTTCTAGCTACACCATGACCATTTCTAGCTACACCATGACCATTTCTAGCTACACCATGACCATTTCTAGCTACACCATGACCATTTCTAGCTACACCATGCACATTTCTAGCTACACCATGACCATTTCTATCTACACCATGCACATTTCTAGCTACACCATGCACATTTCTAGCTACACCATGCACATTTCTAGCTACACCATGCACATTTCTAGCTACACCATGCACATTTCTAGCTACACCATGCACATTTCTATCTACACCATGCACATTTCTAGCTACACCATGACCATTTCTAGCTACACCATGCACATTTCTAGCTACACCATGCACATTTCTAGCTACACCATGCACATTTCTAACTACACCATGCACATTTCTAGCTACACCATGCACATTTCTAGCTACACCATGACCATTTCTATCTACACCATGCACATTTCTAGCTACACCATGCACATTTCTAGCTACACCATGCACATTTCTGGCTACACCATGCACATTTCTGGCTACACCATGACCATTTCTGGCTACACCATGACCATTTCTAGCTACACCATGCACATTTCTGGCTACACCATGACCATTTCTAGCTACACCATGACCATTTCTAGCTACACCATGACCATTTCTGGCTACACCATGCACATTTCTGGCTACACCATGACCATTTCTAGCTACACCATGACCATTTCTAGCTACACCATGACCATTTCTAGCTACACCATGACCATTTCTAGCTACACCATGACCATTTCTATCTACACCATGTCCATTTCTAGCTACACCATGCATATTTCTAGCTACACCCCCCCCCCCCATTTCTAGCTACACCACGCACATTTCTAGCTAAACCATTCCAATTTCTAGCTACACCATGACCATTTCTAGCTGCAACATAACCATTTCTAGCTACACTATGCACATTTCTGGCTACACCATGCACATTTCTAGCTACACCATGCACATTTCTGGCTACACCATGCACATTTCTGGCTACACCATGACCATTTCTGGCTACACCATGACCATTTCTAGCTACACCATGACCATTTCTAGCTACACCCTGACCATTTCTAGCTAAACCATGACCATTTCTAGCTACACCATGACCATTTCTGGCTACACCATGCACATTTCTGGCTACACCATGACCATTTCTAGCTACACCATGACCATTTCTAGCTACACCATGACCATTTCTAGCTACACCATGACCATTTCTAGCTACACCATGACCATTTCTAGCGTCACCATGACCATTTCTAGCTACACCATGCACATTTCTAGCTACACCATGACCATTTCTATCTACACCATGCACATTTCTAGCTACACCATGCACATTTCTAGCTACACCATGCACATTTCTAGCTACACCATGCACATTTCTAGCTACACCATGACCATTTCTAGCTACACCATGCACATTTCTATCTACACCATGTACATTTCTAGCTACACCATGACCATTTCTAGCTACACCATGCACATTTCTAGCTACACCATGCACATTTCTAGCTACACCATGCACATTTCTAACTACACCATGCACATTTCTAGCTACACCATGCACATTTCTAGCTACACCATGCACATTTCTAGCTACACCATGACCATTTCTATCTACACCATGCACATTTCTATCTACACCATGCACATTTCTAGCTACACCATGCACATTTCTAGCTACACCATGCACATTTCTATCTACACAATGCACATTTCTAGCTACACCATGACCATTTCTAGCTGCAACATAACCATTTCTAGCTACACTATGCACATTTCTGGCTACACCATGCACATTTCTAGCTACACCATGCACATTTCTGGCTACACCATTCACATTTCTGGCTACACCATGCACATTTCTGGCTACACCATGCACATTTCTAGCTACACCATGCACATTTCTGGCTACACCATGCACATTTCTGGCTACACCATGCACATTTCTAGCTACACCATGCACATTTCTAGCTACACCATGCACATTTCTGGCTACACCATGCACATTTCTGGCTACACCATGCACATTTCTGGCTACGCCATGCACATTTCTGGCTACGCCATGCACATTTCTAGCTACACCATGCACATTTCTGGCTACACCATGCACATTTCTGGCTACACCATGCACATTTCTGGCTACACCATGCACATTTCTGGCTACACCATGCACATTTCTGGCTACACCATGCACATTTCTAGCTACACCATGCACATTTCTGGCTACTCCATGCACATTTCTGGCTACACCATGCACATTTCTAGCTACACCATGCACATTTCTGGCTACACCATGCACATTTCTGGCTACACCATGCACATTTCTGGCTACACCATGCACATTTCTAGCTACACCATGCACATTTCTAGCTACACCATGCACATTTCTAGCTACACCATGCACATTTCTAGCTACACCATGCACATTTCTGGCTACACCATGCACATTTCTGGCTACACCATGCACATTTCTAGCTACACCATACACATTTCTAGCTACATCATGCACATTTCTAGCTACACCATGCACATTTCTAGCTACACCATGCACATTTCTGGCTACACCATGCACATTTCTGGCTACACCATGCACATTTCTAGCTACACCATGCACATTTCTAGCTACACCATGCACATTTCTGGCTACACCATGCACATTTCTGGCTACACCATGCACATTTCTGGCTACACCATGACCATTTCTGGCTACACCATGACCATTTCTAGCTACACCATGCACATTTCTGGCTACACCATGACCATTTCTAGCTACACCATGACCATTTCTAGCTACACCATGCACATTTCTGGCTACACCATGCACATTTCTGGCTACACCATGCACATTTCTAGCTACACCATACACATTTCTAGCTACATCATGCACATTTCTAGCTACACCATGCACATTTCTGGCTACACCATTCACATTTCTGGCTACACCATGCACATTTCTGGCTACACCATGCACATTTCTAGCTACACCATGCACATTTCTAGCTACACCATGCACATTTCTAGCTACACCATGCACATTTCTGGCTACACCATGCACATTTCTGGCTACACCATGCACATTTCTGGCTACACCATGACCATTTCTGGCTACACCATGACCATTTCTAGCTACACCATGCACATTTCTGGCTACACCATGACCATTTCTGGCTACACCATGACCATTTCTAGCTACACCATGACCATTTCTGGCTACACCATGACCATTTCTAGCTACACCATGACCATTTCTAGCTACACCATGACCATTTCTAGCTACACCATGACCATTTCTAGCTACACCATGACCATTTCTAGCTACACCATGACCATTTCTATCTACACCATGTCCATTTCTAGCTACACCATGCATATTTCTAGCTACACCCCCCCCCCATTTCTAGCTACACCACGCACATTTCTAGCTAAACCATTCCAATTTCTAGCTACACCATGACCATTTCTAGCTGCAACATAACCATTTCTAGCTACACTATGCACATTTCTGGCTACACCATGCACATTTCTAGCTACACCATGCACATTTCTGGCTACACCATGCACATTTCTGGCTACACCATGACCATTTCTGGCTACACCATGACCATTTCTAGCTACACCATGACCATTTCTAGCTACACCATGACCATTTCTAGCTAAACCATGACCATTTCTAGCTACACCATGACCATTTCTGGCTACACCATGCACATTTCTGGCTACACCATGACCATTTCTAGCTACACCATGACCATTTCTAGCTACACCATGACCATTTCTAGCTACACCATGACCATTTCTAGCTACACCATGACCATTTCTAGCTACACCATGCACATTTCTAGCTACACCATGACCATTTCTATCTACACCATGCACATTTCTAGCTACACCATGCACATTTCTAGCTACACCATGCACATTTCTAGCTACACCATGCACATTTCTAGCTACACCATGACCATTTCTAGCTACACCATGCACATTTCTATCTACACCATGCACATTTCTAGCTACACCATGACCATTTCTAGCTACACCATGCACATTTCTAGCTACACCATGCACATTTCTAACTACACCATGCACATTTCTAGCTACACCATGCACATTTCTAGCTACACCATGACCATTTCTATCTACACCATGCACATTTCTATCTACACCATGCACATTTCTAGCTACACCATGCACATTTCTAGCTACACCATGCACATTTCTATCTACACCATGCACATTTCTAGCTACACCATGACCATTTCTAGCTGCAACATAACCATTTCTAGCTACACCATGCACATTTCTGGCTACACCATGCACATTTCTAGCTACACCATGCACATTTCTACCTACACCATGCACATTTCTGGCTACACCATGCACATTTCTGGCTACACCATGCACATTTCTAGCTACACCATACACATTTCTAGCTACATCATGCACATTTCTAGCTACACCATGCACATTTCTAGCTACACCATGCACATTTCTGGCTACACCATGCACATTTCTGGCTACACCATGCACATTTCTAGCTACACCATGCACATTTCTAGCTACACCATGCACATTTCTAGCTACACCATGCACATTTCTGGCTACACCATGCACATTTCTGGCTACACCATGCACATTTCTGGCTACACCATGACCATTTCTGGCTACACCATGACCATTTCTAGCTACACCATGCACATTTCTGGCTACACCATGACCATTTCTAGCTACACCATGACCATTTCTAGCTACACCATGACCATTTCTAGCTACACCATGCACATTTCTGGCTACACCATGCACATTTCTGGCTACACCATGCACATTTCTAGCTACACCATACACATTTCTAGCTACATCATGCACATTTCTAGCTACACCATGCACATTTCTAGCTACACCATGCACATTTCTGGCTACACCATGCACATTTCTGGCTACACCATGCACATTTCTGGCTACACCATGCACATTTCTAGCTACACCATGCACATTTCTAGCTACACCATGCACATTTCTAGCTACACCATGCACATTTCTGGCTACACCATGCACATTTCTGGCTACACCATGCACATTTCTGGCTACACCATGACCATTTCTAGCTACACCATGACCATTTCTAGCTACACCATGACCATTTCTGGCTACACCATGCACATTTCTGGCTACACCATGACCATTTCTAGCTACACCATGACCATTTCTAGCTACACCATGACCATTTCTAGCTACACCATGACCATTTCTAGCTACACCATGACCATTTCTAGCTACACCATGTCCATTTCTAGCTACACCATGCATATTTCTAGCTACACCCCCCCCCCCCCATTTCTAGCTACACCACGCACATTTCTAGCTAAACCATTCCAATTTCTAGCTACACCATGCACATTTCTAGCTACACCATGCACATTTCTAGCTACACCATGACCATTTCTAGCTACACCATGACCATTTCTAGCTACACCATGACCATTTCTAGCTACACCATGACCATTTCTAGCTACACCATAACCATTTCTAGCTACACCATGCACATTTCTAGCTACACCATGACCATTTCTATCTACACCATGCACATTTCTAGCTACACCATGCACATTTCTAGCTACACCATGCACATTTCTAGCTACACCATGCACATTTCTAGCTACACCATGCACATTTCTAGCTACACCATGACCATTTCTAGCTACACCATGCACATTTCTATCTACACCATGCACATTTCTAGCTACACCATGACCATTTCTAGCTACACCATGCACATTTCTAGCTACACCATGCACATTTCTAGCTACACCATGCACATTTCTAACTACACCATGCACATTTCTAGCTACACCATGCACATTTCTAGCTACACCATGACCATTTCTATCTACACCATGCATATTTCTATCTACACCATGCACATTTCTAGCTACACCATGCACATTTCTAGCTACACCATGCACATTTCTATCTACACCATGCACATTTCTAGCTACACCATGACCATTTCTAGCTGCAACATAACCATTTCTAGCTACACTGCACATTTCTGGCTACACCATGCACATTTCTAGCTACACCATGCACATTTCTGGCTACACCATGCACATTTCTGGCTACACCATGCACATTTCTAGCTACACCATGCACATTTCTAGCTACACCATGCACATTTCTGGCTACACCATGCACATTTCTGGCTACACCATGCACATTTCTGGCTACACCATGCACATTTCTGGCTACACCATGCACATTTCTGGCTACACCATGCACATTTCTAGCTACACCATGCACATTTCTGGCTACACCATGCACATTTCTGGCTACACCATGCACATTTCTGGCTACACCATGCACATTTCTAGCTACACCATGCACATTTCTAGCTACACCATGCACATTTCTGGCTACACCATGCACATTTCTGGCTACACCATGCACATTTCTGGCTACACCATGCACATTTCTGGCTACACCATGCACATTTCTAGCTACACCATGCACATTTCTGGCTACACCATGCACATTTCTGGCTACACCATGCACATTTCTAGCTACACCATGCACATTTCTGGCTACACCATGCACATTTCCGGCTACACCATGCACATTTCCGGCTACACCATGCACATTTCTAGCTACACCATGCACATTTCTAGCTACACCATGCACATTTCTAGCTACACCATGCACATTTCTGGCTACACCATGCACATTTCTGGCTACACCATGCACATTTCTAGCTACACCATACACATTTCTAGCTACACCATGCACATTTCTAGCTACACCATGCACATTTCTAGCTACACCATGCACATTTCTGGCTACACCATGCACATTTCTGGCTACACCATGCACATTTCTTGCTACACCATGCACATTTCTAGCTACACCATGCACATTTCTAGCTACACCATGCACATTTCTGGCTACACCATGCACATTTCTGGCTACACCATGACCATTTCTGGCTACACCATGACCATTTCTAGCTACACCATGCACATTTCTGGCTACACCATGACCATTTCTAGCTACACCATGACCATTTCTAGCTACACCATGACCATTTCTGGCTACACCATGACCATTTCTAGCTACACCATGACCATTTCTAGCTACACCATGACCATTTCTAGCTACACCATGACCATTTCTAGCTACACCATGACCATTTCTATCTACACCATGCATATTTCTAGCTACACCCCCCCCCCCCCCCATTTCTAGCTACACCACGCACATTTCTAGCTAAACCATTCCAATTTCTAGCTACACCATGACCATTTCTAGCTGCAACATAACCATTTCTAGCTACACTATGCACATTTCTGGCTACACCATGCACATTTCTAGCTACACCATGCACATTTCTACCTACACCATGCACATTTCTGGCTACACCATGCACATTTCTGGCTACACCATGCACATTTCTAGCTACACCATACACATTTCTAGCTACATCATGCACATTTCTAGCTACACCATGCACATTTCTAGCTACACCATGCACATTTCTGGCTACACCATGCACATTTCTGGCTACACCATGCACATTTCTAGCTACACCATGCACATTTCTAGCTACACCATGCACATTTCTAGCTACACCATGCACATTTCTGGCTACACCATGCACATTTCTGGCTACACCATGCACATTTCTGGCTACACCATGACCATTTCTGGCTACACCATGACCATTTCTAGCTACACCATGCACATTTCTGGCTACACCATGACCATTTCTAGCTACACCATGACCATTTCTAGCTACACCATGACCATTTCTAGCTACACCATGCACATTTCTGGCTACACCATGCACATTTCTGGCTACACCATGCACATTTCTAGCTACACCATACACATTTCTAGCTACATCATGCACATTTCTAGCTACACCATGCACATTTCTAGCTACACCATGCACATTTCTGGCTACACCATGCACATTTCTGGCTACACCATGCACATTTATGGCTACACCATGCACATTTCTAGCTACACCATGCACATTTCTAGCTACACCATGCACATTTCTAGCTACACCATGCACATTTCTGGCTACACCATGCACATTTCTGGCTACACCATGCACATTTCTGGCTACACCATGACCATTTCTAGCTACACCATGACCATTTCTAGCTACACCATGACCATTTCTGGCTACACCATGCACATTTCTGGCTACACCATGACCATTTCTAGCTACACCATGACCATTTCTAGCTACACCATGACCATTTCTAGCTACACCATGACCATTTCTGGCTACACCATGCACATTTCTGGCTACACCATGACCATTTCTAGCTACACCATGACCATTTCTAGCTACACCATGACCATTTCTAGCTACACCATGACCATTTCTAGCTACACCATGACCATTTCTAGCTACACCATGTCCATTTCTAGCTACACCATGCATATTTCTAGCTACACCCCCCCCCATTTCTAGCTACACCACGCACATTTCTAGCTAAACCATTCCAATTTCTAGCTACACCATGCACATTTCTAGCTACACCATGCACATTTCTAGCTACACCATGACCATTTCTAGCTACACCATGACCATTTCTAGCTACACCATGACCATTTCTAGCTACACCATGACCATTTCTAGCTACACCATGACCATTTCTAGCTACACCATGACCATTTCTAGCTACACCATGACCATTTCTAGCTACACCATGCACATTTCTAGCTACACCATGACCATTTCTATCTACACCATGCACATTTCTAGCTACACCATGCACATTTCTAGCTACACCATGCACATTTCTAGCTACACCATGCACATTTCTAGCTACACCATGCACATTTCTAGCTACACCATGACCATTTCTAGCTACACCATGCACATTTCTATCTACACCATGCACATTTCTAGCTACACCATGACCATTTCTAGCTACACCATGCACATTTCTAGCTACACCATGCACATTTCTAGCTACACCATGCACATTTCTAACTACACCATGCACATTTCTAGCTACACCATGCACATTTCTAGCTACACCATGCACATTTCTGGCTACACCATGCACATTTCTGGCTACACCATGCACATTTCTAGCTACACCATGCACATTTCTAGCTACACCATGCACATTTCTATCTACACCATGCACATTTCTAGCTACACCATGACCATTTCTAGCTACACCATGCACATTTCTAGCTACACCATGCACATTTCTAGCTACACCATGCACATTTCTAACTACACCATGCACATTTCTAGCTACACCATGCACATTTCTAGCTACACCATGACCATTTCTATCTACACCATGCATATTTCTATCTACACCATGCACATTTCTAGCTACACCATGCACATTTCTAGCTACACCATGCACATTTCTATCTACACCATGCACATTTCTAGCTACACCATGACCATTTCTAGCTGCAACATAACCATTTCTAGCTACACCATGCACATTTCTGGCTACACCATGCACATTTCTGGCTACACCATGCACATTTCTGGCTACACCATGCACATTTCTAGCTACACCATGCACATTTCTAGCTACACCATGCACATTTCTAGCTACACCATGCACATTTCTGGCTACACCATGCACATTTCTGGCTACACCATGCACATTTCTGGCTACACCATGACCATTTCTGGCTACACCATGACCATTTCTAGCTACACCATGCACATTTCTGGCTACACCATGACCATTTCTAGCTACACCATGACCATTTCTAGCTACACCATGACCATTTCTGGCTACACCATGCACATTTCTGGCTACACCATGACCATTTCTAGCTACACCATGACCATTTCTAGCTACACCATGACCATTTCTAGCTACACCATGACCATTTCTAGCTACACCATGACCATTTCTATCTACACCATGCATATTTCTAGCTACACCCCCCCCCCCCATTTCTAGCTACACCACGCACATTTCTAGCTAAACCATTCCAATTTCTAGCTACACCATGACCATTTCTAGCTGCAACATAACCATTTCTAGCTACACTATGCACATTTCTGGCTACACCATGCACATTTCTAGCTACACCATGCACATTTCTACCTACACCATGCACATTTCTGGCTACACCATGCACATTTCTGGCTACACCATGCACATTTCTAGCTACACCATACACATTTCTAGCTACATCATGCACATTTCTAGCTACACCATGCACATTTCTAGCTACACCATGCACATTTCTGGCTACACCATGCACATTTCTGGCTACACCATGCACATTTCTAGCTACACCATGCACATTTCTAGCTACACCATGCACATTTCTAGCTACACCATGCACATTTCTGGCTACACCATGCACATTTCTGGCTACACCATGCACATTTCTGGCTACACCATGACCATTTCTGGCTACACCATGACCATTTCTAGCTACACCATGCACATTTCTGGCTACACCATGACCATTTCTAGCTACACCATGACCATTTCTAGCTACACCATGACCATTTCTAGCTACACCATGCACATTTCTGGCTACACCATGCACATTTCTGGCTACACCATGCACATTTCTAGCTACACCATACACATTTCTAGCTACATCATGCACATTTCTAGCTACACCATGCACATTTCTAGCTACACCATGCACATTTCTGACTACACCATGCACATTTCTGGCTACACCATGCACATTTCTGGCTACACCATGCACATTTCTAGCTACACCATGCACATTTCTAGCTACACCATGCACATTTCTGGCTACACCATGCACATTTCTGGCTACACCATGACCATTTCTAGCTACACCATGACCATTTCTAGCTACACCATGACCATTTCTGGCTACACCATGCACATTTCTGGCTACACCATGACCATTTCTAGCTACACCATGACCATTTCTAGCTACACCATGACCATTTCTAGCTACACCATGACCATTTCTAGCTACACCATGACCATTTCTAGCTACACCATGTCCATTTCTAGCTACACCATGCATATTTCTAGCTACACCCCCCCCCCCCCATTTCTAGCTACACCACGCACATTTCTAGCTAAACCATTCCAATTTCTAGCTACACCATGCACATTTCTAGCTACACCATGCACATTTCTAGCTACACCATGACCATTTCTAGCTACACCATGACCATTTCTAGCTACACCATGACCATTTCTAGCTACACCATGACCATTTCTAGCTACACCATGACCATTTCTAGCTACACCATGCACATTTCTAGCTACACCATGACCATTTCTATCTACACCATGCACATTTCTAGCTACACCATGACCATTTCTAGCTACACCATGCACATTTCTGGCTACACCATGCACATTTCTGGCTACACCATGCACATTTCTAGCTACACCATACACATTTCTAGCTACATCATGCACATTTCTAGCTACACCATGACCATTTCTAGCTACACCATGACCATTTCTAGCTACACCATGACCATTTCTAGCTACACCATGACCATTTCTAGCTACACCATGCACATTTCTAGCTACACCATGACCATTTCTATCTACACCATGACCATTTCTAGCTACACCATGACCATTTCTAGCTACACCATGCACATTTCTGGCTACACCATGCACATTTCTGGCTACACCATGCACATTTCTAGCTACACCATACACATTTCTAGCTACATCATGCACATTTCTAGCTACACCATGCACATTTCTAGCTACACCATGCACATTTCTGGCTACACCATGCACATTTCTGGCTACACCATGCACATTTCTGGCTACACCATGCACATTTCTAGCTACACCATGCACATTTCTAGCTACACCATGCACATTTCTGGCTACACCATGCACATTTCTGGCTACACCATGCACATTTCTGGCTACACCATGACCATTTCTAGCTACACCATGACCATTTCTAGCTACACCATGACCATTTCTGGCTACACCATGCACATTTCTGGCTACACCATGACCATTTCTAGCTACACCATGACCATTTCTAGCTACACCATGACCATTTCTAGCTACACCATGACCATTTCTAGCTACACCATGACCATTTCTAGCTACACCATGTCCATTTCTAGCTACACCATGCACATTTCTAGCTACACCATGACCATTTCTAGCTACACCATGACCATTTCTAGCTACACCATGCACATTTCTAGCTACACCATGACCATTTCTATCTACACCATGCACATTTCTAGCTACACCATGCACATTTCTAGCTACACCATGCACATTTCTAGCTACACCATGCACATTTCTAGCTACACCATGCACATTTCTAGCTACACCATGACCATTTCTAGCTACACCATGCACATTTCTATCTACACCATGCACATTTCTAGCTACACCATGACCATTTCTAGCTACACCATGCACATTTCTAGCTACACCATGCACATTTCTAGCTACACCATGCACATTTCTAACTACACCATGCACATTTCTAGCTACACCATGCACATTTCTAGCTACACCATGACCATTTCTATCTACACCATGCATATTTCTATCTACACCATGCACATTTCTAGCTACACCATGCACATTTCTAGCTACACCATGCACATTTCTATCTACACCATGCACATTTCTAGCTACACCATGACCATTTCTAGCTGCAACATAACCATTTCTAGCTACACTGCACATTTCTGGCTACACCATGCACATTTCTAGCTACACCATGCACATTTCTGGCTACACCATTCACATTTCTGGCTACACCATGCACATTTCTGGCTACACCATGCACATTTCTAGCTACACCATGCACATTTCTGGCTACACCATGCACATTTCTGGCTACACCATGCACATTTCTGGCTACACCATGCACATTTCTGGCTACACCATGCACATTTCTAGCTACACCATGCAAATTTCTAGCTACACCATGCACATTTCTGGCTACACCATGCACATTTCTGGCTACACCATGCACATTTCTGGCTACACCATGCACATTTCTAGCTACACCATGCACATTTCTAGCTACACCATGCACATTTCTGGCTACACCATGCACATTTCTGGCTACACCATGCACATTTCTGGCTACACCATGCACATTTCTGGCTACACCATGCACATTTCTGGCTACACCATGCACATTTCTGGCTACACCATGCACATTTCTAGCTACACCATGCACATTTCTGGCTACACCATGCACATTTCTGGCTACACCATGCACATTTCTAGCTACACCATGCACATTTCCGGCTACACCATGCACATTTCCGGCTACACCATGCACATTTCTAGCTACACCATGCACATTTCTAGCTACACCATGCACATTTCTAGCTACACCATGCACATTTCTGGCTACACCATGCACATTTCTGGCTACACCATGCACATTTCTAGCAACACCATACACATTTCTAGCTACATCATGCACATTTCTAGCTACACCATGCACATTTCTAGCTACACCATGCACATTTCTGGCTACACCATGCACATTTCTGGCTACACCATGCACATTTCTGGCTACACCATGCACATTTCTAGCTACACCATGCACATTTCTAGCTACACCATGCACATTTCTAGCTACACCATGCACATTTCTGGCTACACCATGCACATTTCTGGCTACACCATGACCATTTCTGGCTACACCATGACCATTTCTAGCTACACCATGCACATTTCTAGCTACACCATGCACATTTCTAGCTACACCATGACCATTTCTAGCTACACCATGCACATTTCTGGCTACACCATGCACATTTCTGGCTACACCATGCACATTTCTGGCTACACCATGCACATTTCTAGCTACACCATACACATTTCTAGCTACATCATGCACATTTCTAGCTACACCATGCACATTTCTAGCTACACCATGCACATTTCTGGCTACACCATGCACATTTCTGGCTACACCATGCACATTTCTGGCTACACCATGCACATTTCTAGCTACACCATGCACATTTCTAGCTACACCATGCACATTTCTAGCTACACCATGCACATTTCTGGCTACACCATGCACATTTCTAGCTACACCATGACCATTTCTGGCTACACCATGACCATTTCTAGCTACACCATGCACATTTCTGGCTACACCATGACCATTTCTAGCTACACCATGACCATTTCTAGCTACACCATGACCATTTCTGGCTACACCATGCACATTTCTGGCTACACCATGACCATTTCTAGCTACACCATGACCATTTCTAGCTACACCATGACCATTTCTAGCTACACCATGACCATTTCTATCTACACCATGCATATTTCTAGCTACACCCCCCCCCCATTTCTAGCTACACCACGCACATTTCTAGCTAAACCATTCCAATTTCTAGCTACACCATGACCATTTCTAGCTGCAACATAACCATTTCTAGCTACACTATGCACATTTCTGGCTACACCATGCACATTTCTAGCTACACCATGCACATTTCTACCTACACCATGCACATTTCTGGCTACACCATGCACATTTCTGGCTACACCATGCACATTTCTAGCTACACCATACACATTTCTAGCTACATCATGCACATTTCTAGCTACACCATGCACATTTCTAGCTACACCATGCACATTTCTGGCTACACCATGCACATTTCTGGCTACACCATGCACATTTCTAGCTACACCATGCACATTTCTAGCTACACCATGCACATTTCTAGCTACACCATGCACATTTCTGGCTACACCATGCACATTTCTGGCTACACCATGCACATTTCTGGCTACACCATGACCATTTCTGGCTACACCATGACCATTTCTAGCTACACCATGCACATTTCTGGCTACACCATGACCATTTCTAGCTACACCATGACCATTTCTAGCTACACCATGACCATTTCTAGCTACACCATGCACATTTCTGGCTACACCATGCACATTTCTGGCTACACCATGCACATTTCTAGCTACACCATGCACATTTCTAGCTACATCATGCACATTTCTAGCTACACCATGCACATTTCTAGCTACACCATGCACATTTCTAGCTACACCATGCACATTTCTAGCTACACCATGCACATTTCTAGCTACACCATGCACATTTCTAGCTACACCATGCACATTTCTAGCTACACCATGCACATTTCTAGCTACACCATGCACATTTCTGGCTACACCATGCACATTTCTGGCTACACCATGCACATTTCTGGCTACACCATGACCATTTCTAGCTACACCATGACCATTTCTAGCTACACCATGACCATTTCTGGCTACACCATGCACATTTCTGGCTACACCATGACCATTTCTAGCTACACCATGACCATTTCTAGCTACACCATGACCATTTCTAGCTACACCATGACCATTTCTAGCTACACCATGACCATTTCTAGCTACACCATGTCCATTTCTAGCTACACCATGCATATTTATAGCTACACCCCCCCCCCCATTTCTAGCTACACCACGCACATTTCTAGCTAAACCATTCCAATTTCTAGCTACACCATGCACATTTCTAGCTACACCATGCACATTTCTAGCTACACCATGACCATTTCTAGCTACACCATGACCATTTCTAGCTACACCATGACCATTTCTAGCTACACCATGACCATTTCTAGCTACACCATGCACATTTCTATCTACACCATGCACATTTCTAGCTACACCATGACCATTTCTAGCTACACCATGCACATTTCTATCTACACCATGCACATTTCTAGCTACACCATGCACATTTCTAGCTACACCATGCACATTTCTAGCTACACCATGCACATTTCTAGCTACACCATGCACATTTCTAGCTACACCATGCACATTTCTAGCTACACCATGCACATTTCTAGCTACACCATGCACATTTCTAGCTACACCATGACCATTTCTAGCTACACCATGCACATTTCTAGCTACACCATGCACATTTCTAGCTACACCATGCACATTTCTAGCTACACCATGACCATTTCTATCTACACCATGCACATTTCTATCTACACCATGCACATTTCTAGCTACACCATGCACATTTCTAGCTACACCATGCACATTTCTATCTACACCATGCACATTTCTAGCTACACCATGACCATTTCTAGCTGCAACATAACCATTTCTAGCTACACTATGCACATTTCTGGCTACACCATGCACATTTCTAGCTACACCATGCACATTTCTGGCTACACCATGCACATTTCTGGCTACACCATGACCATTTCTGGCTACACCATGACCATTTCTAGCTACACCATGACCATTTCTAGCTACACCATGACCATTTCTAGCTACACCATGACCATTTCTAGCTACACCATGACCATTTCTGGCTACACCATGCACATTTCTGGCTACACCATGCACATTTCTAGCTACACCATGCACATTTCTAGCTACACCATGACCATTTCTAGCTACACCATGCACATTTCTAGCTACACCATGCACATTTCTAACTACACCATGCACATTTCTAGCTACACCATGCACATTTCTAGCTACACCATGCACATTTCTAGCTACACCATGCACATTTCTATCTACACCATGCACATTTCTAGCTACACCATGCACATTTCTAGCTACACCATGCACATTTCTATCTACACCATGCACATTTCTAGCTACACCATGCACATTTCTAGCTACACCATGCACATTTCTAGCTACACCATGCACATTTCTGGCTACACCATGCACATTTCTGGCTACACCATGCACATTTCTAGCTACACCATACACATTTCTAGCTACATCATGCACATTTCTAGCTACACCATGCACATTTCTAGCTACACCATGCACATTTCTAGCTACACCATGCACATTTCTGGCTACACCATGCACATTTCTAGCTACACCATGCACATTTCTAGCTACACCATGCACATTTCTGGCTACACCATGCACATTTCTGGCTACACCATGCACATTTCTGGCTACACCATGACCATTTCTGGCTACACCATGACCATTTCTAGCTACACCATGCACATTTCTGGCTACACCATGACCATTTCTAGCTACACCATGACCATTTCTAGCTACACCATGACCATTTCTGGCTACACCATGCACATTTCTGGCTACACCATGACCATTTCTAGCTACACCATGACCATTTCTAGCTACACCATGACCATTTCTAGCTACACCATGACCATTTCTATCTACACCATGCATATTTCTAGCTACACCCCCCCCCCCCATTTCTAGCTACACCACGCACATTTCTAGCTAAACCATTCCAATTTCTAGCTACACCATGACCATTTCTAGCTGCAACATAACCATTTCTAGCTACACTATGCACATTTCTGGCTACACCATGCACATTTCTAGCTACACCATGCACATTTCTGGCTACATCATGCACATTTCTGGCTACACCATGACCATTTCTGGCTACACCATGACCATTTCTAGCTACACCATGACCATTTCTAGCTACACCATGACCATTTCTAGCTAAACCATGACCATTTCTAGCTACACCATGACCATTTCTGGCTACACCATGCACATTTCTGGCTACACCATGACCATTTCTAGCTACACCATGGCCATTTCTAGCTACACCATGACCATTTCTAGCTACACCATGACCATTTCTAGCTACACCATGCACATTTCTAGCTACACCATGCACATTTCTAGCTACACCATGCACATTTCTAGCTACACCATGCACATTTCTAGCTACACCATGCACATTTCTAGCTACACCATGCACATTTCTAGCTACACCATGCACATTTCTAGCTACACCATGCACATTTCTAGCTACACCATGACCATTTCTAGCTACACCATGCACATTTCTAGCTACACCATGCACATTTCTAACTACACCATGCACATTTCTAGCTACACCATGCACATTTCTAGCTACACCATGCACATTTCTAGCTACACCATGACCATTTCTATCTACACCATGCACATTTCTAGCTACACCATGCACATTTCTAGCTACACCATGCACATTTCTATCTACACCATGCACATTTCTAGCTACACCATGCACATCTCTAGCTACACCATGCACATTTCTAGCTACACCATGCACATTTCTAGCTACACCATGACCATTTCTAGCTACACCATGCACATTTCTAGCTACACCATGCACATTTCTAGCTACACCATGCACATTTCTATCTACACCATGACCATTTCTAGCTACACCATGACCATTTCTAGCTACACCATGCACATTTCTAGCTACACCATGCACATTTCTAACTACACCATGCACATTTCTAGCTACACCATGCACATTTCTAGCTACACCATGCACATTTCTATCTACACCATGCACATTTCTAGCTACACCATGCACATTTCTAGCTACACCATGCACATTTCTATCTACACCATGCACATTTCTAGCTACACCATGCACATTTCTAGCTACACCATGCACATTTCTAGCTACACCATGCACATTTCTAGCTACACCATGCAGATTTCTAGCTACACCATGCACATTTCTGGCTACACCATGACCATTTCTATCTACACCATGCACATTTCTAGCTACACCATGCACATTTCTATCTACACCATGACCATTTCTATCTACACCATGCACATTTCTATCTACACCATGCACATTTCTAGCTACACCATGACCATTTCTAGCTACACCATGCACATTTCTAGCTACACCATGCACATTTCTAACTACACCATGCACATTTCTAACTACACCATGCACATTTCTAGCTACACCACGCACATTTCTAGCTACACCCTGCACATTTCTAGCTACACCATGACCATTTCTATCTACACCATGCACATTTCTATCTACACCATGCACATTTCTAGCTACACCATGCACATTTCTAGCTACACCATGCACATTTCTATCTACACCATGCACATTTCTAGCTACACCATGCACATTTCTAGCTACACCATGCACATTTCTAGCTACACCATGCACATTTCTAGCTACACCATGCACATTTCTAGCTACACCATGCACATTTCTGGCTACACCATGCACATTTCTATCTACACCATGACCATTTCTATCTACACCATGCACATTTCTAGCTACACCATGCACATTTCTAGCTACACCATGCACATTTCTAGCTACACCATGCACATTTCTGGCTACACCATGCACATTTCTATCTACACCATGACCATTTCTATCTACACCATGCACATTTCTAGCTACACCATGCACATTTCTAGCTACACCATGCACATTTCTAGCTACACCATGCACATTTCTATCTACACCATGCACATTTCTATCTACACCATGCACATTTCTAGCTACACCATGCACATTTCTATCTACACCATGCACATTTCTAGCTACACCATGCACATTTCTATCTACACCATGCACATTTCTATCTACACCATGCACATTTCTAGCTACACCATGCACATTTCTATCTACACCATTACCATTTCTATCTACACCATGCACATTTCTAGCTACACCATGCACATTTCTAGCTACACCATGCACATTTCTAGCTACACCATGCACATTTCTATCTACACCATGCACATTTCTAGCTACACCATGCACATTTCTAGCTACACCATGCACATTTCTAGCCACACCATGCACATTTCTAGCCACACCATGCACATTTCTATCTACACCATGCACATTTCTATCTACACCATGCACATTTCTAGCTACACCATGCACATTTCTAGCTACACCATGCACATTTCTAGCTACACCATGCACATTTCTAGCGACACCATGCACATTTCTATCTACACCATGCACATTTCTAGCTACACCATGCACATTTTTAGCTACACCATGCACATTTCTATCTACACCATGCACATTTCTAGCTACACCATGACCATTTCTAGCTACACCATGCACATTTCTAGCTACACCAGGCACATTTCTATCTACACCATGACCATTTCTGGCTACACCATGCACATTTCTAGCTACACCATGCACATTTCTAGCTACACCATGCACATTTCTAGCTACACCATGCACATTTCTATCTACACCATGACCATTTCTATCTACACCATGACCATTTCTATCTACACCATGCACATTTCTAGCTACACCATGCACATTTCTAGCTACACCATGCACATTTCTAGCTACACCATGCACATTTCTAGCTACACCATGCACATTTCTAACGCCCACTTTCTATGCATGTTGGAATCAAATTTAATACTTGTAAACACGAATTCATCAAAACAATGACTCATCATTAATGTCATGGCCAAATGGAGTGGAAGGACCCTATGATTCTGGGTTTCCAAACTGTTATTCAGAAATCTGATTGGTAAATTGGAAATTCTTTTAAAAGACTACTTGTAATCATTTAACCCTTGCCACTCCGGTGTCAATAATCTGTCTTTTACATGAGCAATAGCAAAGAAACTGGTGTAAGTTTTCAACAATTTTGCCTGACGATGTTGCTGTCTACGACGGCACCATCTTCCACAAAGTTTGTTGAAAAATTAACACCAATTCATCTTTTAATTTAATTTGAAATTTTAAAATTTTGACATCAGAGTGCTAAGGGTTAATTGTGAGAGCAATCTGAACCAAACATGGCTGCAGTGTTTGTTATGGTGAAATGCTTTTGAGCTTGTGTACAGAAATTTTGTGATTGGACAATATTTCCTGCAACAATAAGAGGTGGTCACGAAGAGGAGTTGATGTCTTGATATAGGTCAGATACTATATATATGAAGAGAAGATAATAACAACCTAATCAAGAAGAATTGAAAACGAGTAAAAAAGCTTGCTTGACGCTTGGATAATTTTGTAAATCCAGAAGTCTGAATGATCTGAGACTGTTTTTTCAGCCCCTTATATACCCTCTTGGGGCTCAACCTGTGGATTGGCCGGGACATGCCCATATATGGGTAATCAGGTTGGAGTTTACCGGTTCAGCTGGGCGCCATTTTTGGCGGTTGTGGTGGTTTTGGCGGTTGTGGGATTTTTGGCGGTTGTGGTGGTTTTGGCGGTTGTGGGATCTTTGGCGGTTGTGGTGGTTTTTGGCAGCTCGGCGGTTTTTGGCGGTTGTGCTATGTTGAAGTAGCCTGGGAGATTTTTGGCGGTTGTGGGTAACTTTGGCGGTTTTGGCCGTATTTGGCGGTTGTGTCCATTTTGGCAGTTTGGTGAAAAGAATTTTTACCTGTTGAGGTAGGTGCACTTTTTGCTAGCGGTTTTGGTACTTTAGATACCTGTATTGGCGGTATTTTGGCGTTTTTTAATATATTTTATAGCGGTTTTTGGGTGAAAGATAACCTTGTTGTGGCGGGGTTTTCATGGCGGTTTGGTGTGATTTTGGCCCGTGGGTGGTGGGAGTAGACCTATGTAGTCATTACCATTTTGGATGATTCAGACTTATGGCGTTTCGTTCCTTGAGTGGAACTCATCAGAGGCGCATGTCGGTATGCTGTTGGGTTGGGTTTTGTTCATACCCATGTCCTATGTATAGAAGTTACGTTTTTCTATGTGTTTATACGTATTTATAAACTGTGGCGAAGACTAGGGGATGGGAGATGTATGTATGAAAAAATAGTAAAGAATAAAAAGTGGAAGAACGAAATGTACTGGTGAGTATTGACTTTGTTGTTTGTTATTTTTAATAAAAATTGGAATGAATATATGGCAGATGTAAGTCTTTAACAGAAAAATGAAGATTGAAAAACTGCTGAGAAGATCTTTGTGGAACTGGTGACATAGGCATGATCTGATCTGTGTACATCTTCCCGCTACTGCATGTGTTGCGGGTTCCAATCTATGTGGTAGCTCATTTCCCGCATGATCGCAAGTATGCGGTCCCACTTTGGATCGGGTGCTTTTGCGTTTTCTGACTGGATTGTGGTGCCGCAATGAAAACAATTTATATTAAATTTGTGATCTGGGCAGAGTTGAGATATCAGTCTGCAAGCTGCTAATATATCCTGATTCCTTCTCTCGACCGCATTGATTTGTAGTGATGTCTGGTGAGGTGAGCATGTGACTGAGGTGTCAACATAACAGTCCGAATTGAATAATTCAAGGTTAGGCCGGCTGTTGCTGGTTAGTGGTGAGTGCGGTGTGGAGTGGAGTGGTGTGATGGTGCGGCGGATGTAAGTGTTTTGTTGGATGTGTGTGGTGTGTTCGTTTGGTTAGAAGGTAGAATGTCAGGAAGCGAATCCGATCCAAAAAGTTCTGTAAAAATGTGTCTTTTACATGCTTCCAAGGATTCTGTAGCTCTCGGTGGGTCCGTGTTGGTAGGGTCCACTACTGCTATGGTGCTGATAATGGAAGGTTCGTTGAGTGACCATCGTGATAATTCTGATGCACCGTTGGAAGTTGTGGCCGGTAAAACAAATTCTAAGCAGAGTTTTGAAAGGGTTTTGTTTGAAATGTTTTTGTCTGAAATGTTATGATCTTCATCTCCCCATAAAGTGTACTTTTGGTATCTTGTAAACCGGGAGTCTCGGGTGTGAGTTTTTGGAAGCCAGCAACAGATGCAGAATAGCTTTCCCAGAACCGCCGCTCTTCGGCTTCGGGTGGAACAAAACAATCAAAGACTCCATAGTGAGAGCCAAACTTCCGACAACAAACGGGGCACCGCCCCACAGAAACCCACTTCTACCTTGCAAAACTAAAAACTGCGCCATCTGCTACACCATGCAGAAACAAAGATTCTTCTCAAGCTCACATACAGGTCTGTCCTACAGATCTAAAATTATTGGCAACTGCCAAACTAGAAATGTGGTATACCATCTCACTTGCTCAGTGTGCAAAAAACAATACGTAGGCGAAACTGCACACTTTCAAAATACGCATCCAAGAACACCTGCGTTCCATTACAAATCTCTACAAGAACGAGAGATACGACACTCCCGTATCCAGACACTTCAATAAACCTGGACATTCTAGAATCAACATGCAATTCAGAATAATACAGGTGCTCTCCTCAGATCCTGAGGACGAAAACTCCACGAAATGGAGGAAACAGAAGGAGTGCCACTGGATACACCAGCTCCACACAATGGAGCCCATAGGCATCAACCTAGCAGGGTAAAGGTCACTCACTTCCCTGGATCAACTCGCTCACAAAAATCGGACAGACCCAGTACGTCATTATCAACCCCCCCCCCCCCCCATATATACATGAAGAGTGCATTGGACCAATTTTGGGGCTCTTTACCCTGTAACCATTGAATTTGGTCAGGAAAATTTTAATTTTTTGATAGTGAATGTCCATTTGCAAGCCAAGAGACGACTATTTTTGAAAATTTCTCTTCTCTTCGTCTGCAAATGGACATTTTCTAAGAGCTCGACAGAAGCAGGGTTTCTAATAAGCGTCCTTTTAAGGGTATAGACCATCAAAATGTAACTCACGACCCCCAAAAGTTGTGGCAGTGGGTCGTATGGGACCCCTGAAGAATCTGGCATGATTGTTAAATTATATTAATTAGTTTTATACTTCTTAGTACAAACACACCTGCAAAATCTAGCATGGGAGCCCCATAATTCACAGTGGTGCACACATGGTACTCTCTAATTTTAGTATCAATGAGAAAAACTGCATTGGAATCCCAAATTTCAGTTTGGGGCCCCAGAGTTCAGGCTTGGATCCCTAAATTTCTAGGTGTGAGTCCCTGGGACCTCCAAATTTAGATGACATGAGAAACTGGACAGAAGGCATTTAAAATCTAGACTACTGTACTTGTTTAAACAGAAAGTGTCAGGTTGTTTCAGATATGGCATATATGTATGTATCTGAGCTTTGCTAGATCTGATCATTATGTTTCAGTTGATAGTAGCTACAAGCCCCGCTGAAGTTGACAGACTGAACACACTGTATGAACGAGGACAGATGAACAATGTCAAGGACCTCAGAATGCTGGAATCAAACCAAATCGCAGATATTGAACCAAACTGTGTGGTGAGCTTTAATGCCTTCTAAAATCTGATTTTATTTAAATGTTTAATGGCCAAGCTGGCCAGAAATGGCTTCTGAAATCTTCTTCAGGAATGTCCACTTGCAGACCTAGAGATGACTATTTTTGAAATTTTATCACTGGAATACTTGGCTCAATGACTGATCCAGACATTCCAGTGATGAACTTTAAAAAATAGTCTTCTCTCAACCTGCATATGGATATTCACTAAACAGAAGTTAAAATTTTGTGGACAATTAATGGTTAAATTAATGATGTCTTTAGCTTATCAGTCATTATAACCGATTGACATAGCGTGTCAGAATTACATGTAGCGTTACATTACAGACTTTTTTCTCAAGGTACAATAATCAGATTGGATTCAAATTTGGTACATGGATTTTAAAATCATTATTTTGTATGATGATGTCTTTTAAGTACTGTTAGTCAATACTGATCTGAATATGCCTCCATACTTTTTGGCTTTTTGTTGTTCTAATTATAATGGCAGTGTGGCACTGCCCATGTCACTGTCAGGCAGGGTTTGAAATGAATTTAGGTAAGCTACTAGCCACCAAGACTAGTGATCACTAGATTCTACTTGGCCTAATAATTATTTACTGCCCATTCCCTGGCAGATATATATTGATTACTGTTAGTGCTTATAAGTAGTATAGAATATTGGTCTTCTAGCATTGTGTGTTATTCAGTTCTGTTCTGTATGAAAACTGGTGTAATTAAATCATTTAATGTTCAGTATTGGTCAAGAATCCTTTAACTCTTTAACACTTCTACAGTCCTCTTGACAAATGTCCATCTGTAGACCAAAAGAAGACTATTTTTGAAAATGTACCACTGGAATGACTGGCTTGATAACCGAGCCAGTCATTCCAGTGGTAAATTTTCAAACAGTCTTCTCTTGGTCTGCAACTTGACATTTTCTATGAAATTTTTTGGAACAAATTTGAGAGTTAAAGGGTTAATTTCTCACAGAAAATGCCCATTTGCAAATTAAGAGATGACAATTTTACCACTGCAATAATTGATTTGGTTAACGATCCAGTCATTCCAGTGGTAAATTATCAAAAATAGTCTTCTCTTGGTCTTTAAATGGACATTTCTCAAGATCAGAGCAGACGCCATTTTGACCAATGTCACCAAGTGTCACTGACCCTATCACGGTCAGAGCGTGATGAATGTCACCAAGGTCATTGACCCTATCACGGTCAGAGCGTGATGAATGCCACCAAGGTCACTGACCCTATCACGGTCAGAGCGTGATGAATGTCACCAAGTGTCATTGACCCTATCACGGTCAGAGCGTGATGAATGTCACCAAGGTCATTGACCCTATCACGGTCAGAGCGTGATGAATGTCACCAAGTGTCACTGACCCTATCACGGTCAGAGCGTGATGAATGTCACCAAGTGTCACTGACCCTATCATGGTCAGAGTGTGATGAATGTCACCAAGGTCATTGACCTATCACGGTCAGAGCATGATGAATGTCACCAAGGTCCTTGACCCTATCACGGTCAGAGCGTGATGAATGTCACCAAGGTCACTGACCCTATCACGGTCAGAGCGTGATGAATGCCACGAAGGTCACTGACCCTATCACGGTTAGAGCGTGATGAATGCCACCAAGGTCACTGACCCTATCACGGTCAGAGCGTGATGAATGTCACCAAGGTCACTGATCCTATCACGGCCAGAGTGTGATGAATGCCACCAAGTGTCACTGACCCTATCACGGTCAGAGCGTGATGAATGTCACCAAGTTCATTGACCCTATCACGGTCAGAGCGTGATGAATGCCACCAAGTGTCACTGACCCTATCACGGTCAGAGCGTGATGAATGCCACCAAGGTCACTGACCCTATCACGGTCAGAGCGTGATGAATGTTACCAAGGTCACTGACCATGTCGCAGTCAGAGTGTGATGAATGTCACAAAGTGTCACTGATCCTATCACGGCCAGAGCGTGATGAATGCCACCAAGTGTCACTGACCATGTCGCAGTCAGAGCAGAATGAAGTTTATAGTATACAAGTCGGACATGAGTGTAGGCCTGATGGCAAGCTATAGTTGATAATATTTCTTCTGACAAAACTGTGTTAATTGATTGGCAATTCTGAATTGAATAATACAATTCTACAACGATGTTTGAATAAAATATTTAAATGCCAAATTTGTTTCCATACAGGGTGTTAAAGCTATCCATTCTCCGCACACAGGAATCATAGACTTTGCTGAAGTGACTCGCTCATACGGCAGGAACTTTGAGCACCATGGTGGCTCAATACATACTGGTTTTAAAGTGACTGGATTTCATGTGAAGGAGGAAAGCCCTGCAGGAAGCACTAGTGGCCTGACTCATCCAGTCATTGTTCAGAGTGAAGACGGCCAGGTTTGTGAGCATTGTATACACACTTCCTTTGTCAGCTGCAATAATTTGTAACGGAAATAGTCTTTTTATATGTAATACATAACAAAATACATGTTACTATTATGCTATATGTGTACCTTTGTAGACAAAGGGAGGGCACTCTTTCATCGAATCTTAACTAATTCTTGTGTTATCACCCCTTATATTTTGTATATCAATATCCTTTCAAAATTATAATTATATCATAGCAAGAGTTAATTAACCCTTTGAATACCCCAGAATCTCTAGATAAACATACATGGAAGTCGTTCAATAGTTTGATACTAATTTAACAGGAAGCAGCAGCAGCTTCCAGGGGCAGATCCAGAAAATCTGACTAGATGGAACATGATTCAAATCAAGGGGTATCATAGATGCTCCCCTGAAATTTTTTCTAAATCTCCATTCTCTCAGAGACATTGAGTTGCCAGTAATGTTATTCTATTTTCATTTGGAGGACTTGTTATTTACACATAATTATAAGCTAGGACGAATTTAGAGGGGACGTATGCTGTCAACATTCCCCCCCCCCCCTCCCCTTCCCTACATGCACGCACGCACGCACGCACGCATGCACACACACACACACTGAATCCACCCCTGGCTCCCAGTCAATTGACAAAAATATATTCAAAAGAATAATTGTTACACTGTAATTTTTTGTTATTTCGTCATTCTGTGTCAAACATTTCAAAAGGTTAAATTTGTTTCCTAATGTTCAGCAGAATATTTCTGTGATCATAAATAATCTGTTGTAATGATTCATCCGTTAATGGTCAGAATTTGTCAAGAAAATCGCAGTTGTTAATACACCACAAAAACATCTATACCATTCAATCATTACTTGCTAAATCAACTACTCTGCATTTAGCCACCAGAATAAGATTTTTATGCATGCTTACATACCCTGTATGCCTATTCCATTTCAATATACCCTCAACCAGGTTACTGGTAGGGTACACCCCCAGCATGTGCCCTGATAGAGACTGGCACCAGTCTGTACTCACTCCTTGGTGAATGGTGACACCTGTCACGAAGCATGTCCGCGCATGCGCAATGGAGCCCAAATAAGAAACATATTCACTTTTCAAATATTCTGCAAGCGGTACAGTCTGCCAATATTCCAGCATAAGTTTTTATACTTTGCGCTGTGTTCAGCTTATGTTTTTGAGAGTTCTTCTGTTCAGGATTATGCCTAACATGAAGTCCATCCTCCCTAAGTTATGTTTATTGAGTATTTCGTGGTGTTACTACTCTTTTATGACTGTGTTACCGGTTTCGTGCTGGTAAAAAATTTTCGTGGTAGTCAATCATGCCTAAAGTCATCATCATCATTTGAAATCCCTCATTTACTTATCCATTATATTCACTTATATCTACATGTTTTAATACCATGGCTATCAGGATTTCGACAGCCATTCGTGTGGACAGGAAGCGTCATCCGAGTCGGAAGATAACCAACTTCACTCACGTCCAGACTAGAGGTTCGGTCCCCGAAACCGAAACCCAAAGACTCGAAGGAAAAACCCATTATGGTGGTTTCGTGTAAGTCACCGGGAAAAACCCACCTAAGCCTTGAGGAGGGCCATTACCCTCAAGCAGTGGTGTTGGCGACGGAAGCCCGATTCAACTGCCTATGCCAAAGTTCAATTTTCTGTGATTCCAGTAGCCAGAAACGTCAAGAAATCCCCTGTTCCTTTCTTAGTAAAAAAAAAAATAATAATTCTGGTTTGACAAGCACTTCCGGTAGGTGCTTGGTAGATTCGGGTTGGCAAGCACCTGGGCTACTTCCAGTTTCCTTTTCCGCTCCTTCCTCTTCCGGTTTTCTTCTGGTTTGTGTACTGGTTCCTATTCTACTTCTGGTTTTTTACTGTACATCCGGGACTGTAGGATACTGTTCAGTTTCCAGTTGTCTACTTCCGGTTTGCGCATTTCTGTTTCTTATTCTACTTCCGGTTCACGTATTTCCAGTTCAAAATGTTTCCACTTCTGGATTTTGTACATCCAGGGATAGGGTCATTTACAGTTTTCATGGATCTTTCTGATGTTCCAGGATTAACTTCCGGTCCAGTCTTCCTATTTTGGATTTTCGTTGATAGAGAACTTCCTGGGGTTCCAGGTTTGTTCTTCAGGTCCGGTTGACACGTTCGCTTTCCTAGGATCTAGTCATCATCTTGCCTAAGAATTAGTGTTATTTCCGTAATTGTTTTTAAAAATCGGAATGTTTAATGGCTGAAAATCTTCATACCGAGACATTACCAGTCTTGAAGACTTGAAATTATATAGATATTCAGCATTTATTCTTTTATCAGTGACAATATTTCAACGTAATTAAAGACTCTTCCGACTGGTTGCCTTATGGGTTTTTTGTTGCAGCTTATTTCATATGCGCATAGCATCGCTTAATTTTGAATGGTCTCACTCAGCCGATAAGTCAGTCTATTCTACGCATTATCTCTAGATACATAATTTGTCCATTCATCCGACTTTAGATGGCCAGTTGTCTTCGGGCCGTTCAGCATTTTCTCTCGCTCTTTTTTCCTCTTATGTCGGCAGGTTAACATATTTATTTTAACCAAAGGGAGTTAATTTATTGCCGATTCTAGTGTAATTCTTATTCTAAATCTGACAGTCACTGAAAGGAAATAGAATCAGAAAAGGATACATAGGGAAGAGAATGGCACCAAGAATAATGACCACAAGAATAAAAAGACACTAAGAAAGGAGAAATAACCCAAAAACGAAAAAGGAAGAAGGAATAAAAGCCAAGTTTTCTTCTGTCATCATGGTTTCGGCGAGTCATTTCGCCCTGGTTTCATATCGCCTCTGTCTTTTCAGCATTTTTCTTACTTTTTCTCTATTATTTTACATCTTTGGCTCGCTTCTAGTTTTATCCTTTTACTTCAAAGCTTGTTCTTTCATTACATCTCGGCATCAGTTCCCTCGGCTAGTAAAGTTTTTAAATTTTGTTGTTTTCCTTCTTCCAGTAGCTGTTGATCATCATCTTATCTGTCAGTTTGTTTCTAGCGTAATTGTCTCACCTGCGAAGCAGGATCGAGACATAGGTATCACTTTTCCGGCGGCGGCGTAAACTTTTAAGTTAAGTTTATATCTCAGCAATGCCTAATCCAATTGGAACTAAACTTGGTGCCTGGTAATATACATCCAAAGGAAGCAGCCCGTCGATAAGAAGGCCATGAGGTCAAGGTTACAGGGGTCAAAGGTTACAGTATAATCTTTGTCAATATTTTACGTTAAGTTATTGCGATAAACAAAAGTTATTGCCTTATATCTCAGCAAAGCCTGATCCAATTGGAACCAAACTTGGATACATGGTGATATATATCAAATGGAAGCAGCATGCCGATGCAGACATCATGCGGTCAAGGTTATGGGGGTCAAAGATCACGGTATAATCTTTGTTAATATTTTGCGTTAAACATAGGTTATTGCCTTATATCTCAGCAATGCCTTATCCAATTGTAACCAAACTTGGATACATGGTTACCTATAATGATAGGAAGCAGCATGATGATGGTGGGGTCACAAGGTCAAAGGTCAAGGTCACTGTGACCTTGAAACAGAACTCTATTATTTCAACATTACGGTTTTGCGAAACGCAAAACGTCTCGGCTTATATTTCAGGATTGGTTACGCCTATTGTAACTGAACTTGGATACATGGTTACCTATAATGTTAGGGATAGCATGATGATATTTGGCATCAGAAGGTCAAAGGTCACGGTCATTGTGACCTTGATATAGAACTCTGTTATTTCAACATTAACCTTTTGCGTTTAGCAAAACTTCTGGGCTTATATTTCAGGATTGGTTAAGCTTATTGCAACTGAACTTGGATACATGGTTACCTATAATGTTAGGAAGCAGCATGATGATGTTGGGGGCACATGGTCAAAGGTCAAGGTCACTTTGAACTTGATGCAGAACTCTGCTTTTTCAACATTAAGTTTTTGCATTTAGCAAAACATTTCAGCTTATATTTCAGGATTGGTTAAGCCTATTGCAACTAAACTTGGATACCTGGTTACCTATAATGTTAGAAAGCAGCATAATAACATTGATGGCAGAAGTTTAAAGGTAAAGGTAACTGTGACAAACAGGAGACAGGCGAGACATTTAATTCCGCGGAATTCTTGTTTTTTACTCTAAATCTCAGTTTTTATTTCAATTTGGCAGTTGAATTTCATTCTATGGGAATAATTAGGTATGACATCTCTGCGCGTGATTAAACCCAGAAGTGTGTATTTCGCATTATTTCATCATAAATGCATATTTATGACGTCTTCTTTTCGATCACTGGTATCACACATGGAGAGCTGTTCTCAAGATGAAATCTGTGGTTTTCTGTAGTTCTTCCACAGGCCCATACAGCTTTTCAAGAAAAGGGGTTGACAAAGGCTAGATCTCTTCTCTCAGCAGCTGGTACGTACTGTAACATTGAAGTATGTGCTCTGTGGTCTGTTCTGCTTCTCCACAAGGACAAGCGGGCGATGTCGTAAGGTGGAACCGCCTGTACATGTGTTGGTTTAGTCTGTTGTGTCCAGTTCTGAGACGAAAAATGGTCACTTGCTCTGGCCTCGAGAGATGATGGTAGGCATCCTCTGATGAGGTGTTCTATAGAGTGACTTGATGATAGTCTTCACCTCTGTATGGGTAACCATGTTTTCTAACTGATTCTCTTCTGCACCCACCTTTGCCATCTTGTCTGCTTCCTAATTTCCTTGGGCTCCACAGTGTGAGGGGATCCACTGCAATGCTATCCGAAAGCATTTGATGGTTTGTAGTGCTTCTTCAAGTTGTGGCAGCTCACCTTTGGTGATAGCCTCAAAGACGGAGCGGGCATCAGATAAAAAGACAATCTGTGCAATAGGGTCTGCTGTTCTGCTGATGGTATTAGCTGCATGAACCAGTACTTCGACTTCAGCTCTGTAGTTTGTGCAGTGTTTGCCTGTCGGTATTGCAGCTGACTCATGTTGTCCGTTTGGATACTGTATGTGCAGTCCAGCACCTCCTAATTGCATCTTTGGCTGATCCATCTGTGTAGATCCTTATCCATGTCTCCTGAGGGTACATTTCCTCCAGCATGGCAATTGTCAGGGCCTTCTTGCTCACATCACTGTGTTCATCTTTGGTTGTGAGATGAGGTACTGTGGTGCAAATAGTTATGCTCTCTAGTTTGTTTTCCCAGGGTGGAGGATCAAGTGTGTGGTTTGGGTCTTCTATTTGTGCTGGCAACATTTCTTGGTGTTTCCTTTGAAGTGCTTTTGTCTCTTTCACAAAACTTGATCTTTTAAGTCTTCCTGATGACAGCTGTGCTTGCCTGATCTTCATCGGGTGGTTGTTGAACGATTTGAACTTTGCAGCTTGGATCAGTGCTTTGCATTCCCTTCCTTTGCTAAGTGGGAGGATGCCTGCTGTCTGCTCCATTTTTTTCTATTGCTGTTGATCTCATTCCACTGGTGATGATGCGCACTGCCTGGTTTTATACTCTGTCACGGTTCTGTTGATGAGATTTAGCTGCTGTCATCCATGAGCTGGATCCATACTCACGGTGTGGTCGTACGGCACCTAGGTAGATGGTCTTGAGGATCCTTTCATTGGCACCCCACTTTGTTCCTGCCAGCTTCCTCATCATGTTTAGCTTTCTTCTGGCCTTTGCATCTGCGTTCTGGATGTGCTCCTTCCATGTTAATCTTCTGTCATAGATGACTCCCAGGTATGTCTGCTGGTCCTCATACTCGAGTGGCCCAGTGTCAGATTGCCAACCTTGGTTTTGGTGGACAGTGAGAATAGCATGGCTGATGATTTTTCTTTGTTGATGGTAATACACCAGCGATTGGCCCAAGCTGTAATTCTGTCCAAGGCGAGCTGCATTCTGTACGTGGCAGTCATTGTGTACTCCTCGGTGCACCAAAGTACGAGGTCATCTGCATAGAGGGCTGCTTGGATCCCATTGGGCAGGTACAATGTCATTAATGAAGAGTATCAACAGAGTTGGCGATAATACTCCGCCTTGTGGCACCCCTTGTCTCAGCAATACATTCTGTCCAGATTGTCCATCCACCAGCACCCTAGCTCTGCGATTGTGTAGGTATGACTTGGTCCATCAGAACATGTTGTCACCGATGCCTGTGCGCCGGAGCTTCACGAGGAGGCCATCCTTCCACACCTTGTCAAATGCCTTCTGCAGATCGATAAAGGCAGCTAGCATCACCTTGGCTTGAAAAGTGTCCTCTATGACCTGTGCAAGATGTGTTGTTTGATCTTCTGTGCTCCTGTATCTTCTGAAGCCGTCCTGCGCTGAAACTATAATGTTCTCCGACTCCAGGTACCACTGCAACCGCTGGTTGACGATGCGATCCATGGTCTTGCATATGCAGCTTGTAAGACTGATAGGACGGTAGCTCAGCACTTTCGTCTTGTTCTTCCCTTTTTTCAGAATAGGGGTCATTCTGGCTTCCTTCCAGCACTGAGGAACCTCTCCATTGGTCCAACTGAGATTAAAGATGTCTAGCAACTTGCGGAGAGATGCATTACCAAGGTGTTGGATCATTTCATTCGTAATGCCATCTGGCCCGGGAGATTTCTTCTTCTTCAATTGGCGGATAGCCTTCTTCAGTTCTGCTAAACTAATGTCAACTTTCATTGCATCATGAGTGTTGGTGTCTGTTCTTTCCTTTTGCTCTTTTCTAACCTCTTTTTGACGCATTCGTGGTATAGAAATGTTACTTTCTTTTGCATATGCCTTCGCAAAGGTATCTCCAGCCATCTTTCCTGTCGGTGTTTGTCCATCTTCTTCAAGAGTAATCTTCTCTCCCCCGACACCCTCATCATTCAGTGCTTTAGTCAGTCTCCATAGCTTTGTGGTGTCTCTCTAAATTAAACCCTGCCGTCTTTTCCCTCCAGCTTCTTCTTTTGGCCTCCAGCTTGGTCTTTAGATACTTGGTTTTAGTTTGTTGTAGCGTGAAGTGGTTTTCATGACAGGGATTACCCTCTGCATCTTCTCTGCCCTTGTCTAGTTTATCATGTGCTGCTTGCAGTTCTGTTGTCCAGTAGGGGCGGTAGTTTTTATTGAACCCTCGAGGAATCGCTTCGTTGGCAGCCTTGAGGATACTTGAATTAAATTCCTTGACCACATTGTTGATGTTTCTCCCTTCTACTGCTATATTTTGGGTAAGCTCATTGGAACGAATGCCGAACAGACTCCAATTTGCCTTTTTGTAGTTCCACCTTGGATGTTGAGGTGAACTTGTCGAAATACTTCCAGAAAGAGAGAGGAGGACTGGGCGGTGGTCGCTTCCTCCTAACTGCGATCCGACCACTCTACTGAGGTTTCTGTGAATATCTTCTCTACAAAATGCCAAGTCCGGCGTTGTTGTCGAGTGCCACCGGCGCGAGTAGAAGGTAGGCTGATCTGTGGGATCGTTGACAAGTAAAAGGTGCTTTTCATCTTGCCATGCTTCAATGTCTTCTCCTCGTTTATCAAGTGTTCTGTATCCCCAGCTCTGGGACTGGCTATTAAAGTTTCCCGCAATGAGGAAGTGGCAGTCCGGGACCTGGATTGTGTCAAGTGAGAGATTCTTGTCATTAGGGCAATAATAATTGACAATGTCAATTACAGAGTTGCTGGTTGTTACCTTGATCTTGATATATTCTGCCTCTTCCATAAAGGTTTTGATCTGGCTGGCGTTCACGCTGTTTCGGACCAAGGTGATCACCCCGCCTTTCTTTCTTCCTCTTCGATCACACCGGAAAATCTGGTAACCTCTGATCTTAAATGGTTTTCCTTCTTGCAGGTGTGTCTCTTGGATGCAGCAGATATCAATGTTGTTTTCGTACAGGAACTGTTCGAGCTCTGATTTCTTGACGTCTTCATTTGTTGTTAATAAAAAATCAGTGTTTTGTGTATTTATCATTCGAACTGATCCCGGAGATTCATTATCAATCATTCAATCAATCCTTTTATTGGCATATCAAACACAATGACATACGCCATGGTACAAACATTTAACTACATTTTACAAAGATGAAAATATAGATTCTAAGACAATAAATATAAAAAATAGATAAATAAATAAAAAATGTACAGGTTTAATGTGTAGGGCTATGATTTAAGTTTACTGCCACTAGGCATAAATATCGGATTGTTTGGGATATCTAATTAAACAATATATCAAATACAGTGAGGTATGGTGAATTTACCAGGACTCAAGAAGTTGGCTAGTTTCCCAATGAAATTGATATGGATTAAAATATAGGACACAGTTATGCAATCATTATATGAACCTGTCTCATGTACAGGATGACAATCTGACAAATTGTGTCATTGCATAGGATTTAAAGTACAAGCCTGAGCAGCTAGGCAAATGTTGATGTAATCAATAACAATTTGTATTAGATCACTATCTACATTATCATATAACTTTAAAAATGTAAATTGGCTACACCTATCAAGCGAGACAAAATTAGTAAACTCATTAAGTTTTTTAAAGAGCGTTTGTCTCTCCTAGGCTTGCACGATTTTTGCTTTGAAACATCGCGATCGATTTTGTTTAAAAAATCGCGATTTTCGATTAAATCGTAGGTCCAAATTCCCAAAAGTATAAAGTGGGTGGGGGTGTGGGTGTAACATGACTTATTTCTAGAAAAAGTTGTAATAAATGACACAAAAATAGCACAAAATTAGAACAAATTTTCATGCGAGGAATATGCTTAATATATACCTTATATCCATCATCGCGGGAGTGAAATTATTAATTGGGACCGCCTAAATATTGTATATAGTTTAATAAACATTATTTATTTCATCAAAATTTGAGATAAAATGTCGCCGAGAAAATATATAAATTACATGATGTATCAGCTTCTGCTTATAGCTTCCCTTTGTAGGACGAGTTTAGGTCATTACCGAAGTAACGCAAGGACGCTAATATTACTACCCGGGGAGATACTGCGCAATTCACATACATAGGACGGTAGTTTTGAGTAGGTACGAGTGGAACGGCATAAACTCGTCCTATAGTGCAGTTTATAGTTGCTTTCAGAATGTACGAGTTACATTTAAGAGTAATCAACAGAACGCGCAGTTCAAAATCTGGAATGCTGTTGCTTTATTTTCTTTAATTTGACATGACAACCGAATCAAAAAGGAAAAAGTATTACACCGCCTGAAATTGCTAACTAGAATTAAAGAGACTTATGTTCACTGATTGCCTAACACTCTGCAACTAAGTATATACTTGACATTTCACGACAGACTCAGGGTCTGCAGCGAAAGAAAGAAAATTTTATGGCGATTCGACGGAGTCTCAATGACAAAAGGTGTTACCTCGCTATTGTTAGCTTGTTTATTGTAGCGCTTTGTGTTGTGATTAGTAATTATTCGACACTTGCATGGCACGGCGGGATATAAACACAATGAACACAGGCGTGAATCGATTACAATTGTACTCATGTATTGATAAAATGCGACCGAAAAGTACACACCTCAGATTTAAAAAAAACATGACATTTTTGACGATTTTCCGATTTTTCCTCAATTACATCGTAAAAATCGCGATTTTAAAAATAAATCAAACTTCACGATTAAATCGAAAAATCGTGCAAGCTTAGTCTGTACTGATCGTAATGTGGACATTCCATTATAAAGTGTTTTTCATCCTCGATTAGGTGCTTTGCAAAGCTTACAGAATTGTAGATGAGCAGGTATTAGTGGTGTTTTGTGCCTATCTTCCTCAATTTATACGGTGTGTGCACTTATCCTGAGTTTTGTAAAAATTTTAGCATTTTGTGAAATTCTTTATATTTTGAACCCTGGTTATGCCAGACTCGAAGACAGTCAAAGTATTGCGATAGTTCACTTAACAGGCCCATATCATGCATTCAATTCATTGAGTCGCGATGACATCATCACAATTAAATTTCCCTTAGTTCCCTGGAGCGACGGCATTTCTGGAGGGACTAATTTAACTGTTCGAGCAGTGGTTTTGGGAAACCCTAATTACATTTTCCTTACTATCTTGCTAAATTCAGTCACGATTTGATGTTTTCGAATACCAGACGGGATTATTGCAGATTCTCAGGTACAGGATTTGGCTATATCTTGATTCTAGCCCCTCCCATAGACGTACTATGGGTTTTCGGTTTGCCATAAAATCTGGTTAAATCACTATAAATAAAATTATCTATAATGTTTTCAGGGTGTTCAGCTTTTTAATAACTATGGCTATACTTCTATGATTCTTTTTTCTCCATTCAAAGTAACCGGTAAAATTAAAATAACCAAAATAAACGCGAGTTACCACTTTTCGTGATGCTAAGAATAAGGATATAGCCCAGGATTTTATGGTTTGAGCTTCATGGCATATGTAATCTGTTTCTATGAGCAGTCCTCTTTAGCATATGGTAAGTTTGCCCCAACTTTAAGGGCAGCCCTTATCAAAAGGGCCGGATGATCTTCTTGGATCTAAGACCGTTCTCCGCAGTCTCTTCTCCCAAATGGTCTTCTGTTCCATCCAATCAGAAGCTGTTAGCATTAGAGAGGGTGCTGGTTTACTATGATTGTCAAGGAAGCTATAGAGGAGGCTCTACCTTGGAAAGTAGACCCAGGCTTCTGTACAATGATCTTCATAGTCTCCAATTCTTAGAAGGCTGGCATCCTTTTATCTTCCTGAAGAAGTTATATCTTCTTTCTTTAGCTCCTAAATTCAGGATGGAGTCCTCCCCTATCGCAAGTCTATTTTTCAGGCATGTGACCCTTTTCTATCGATTGTTAGGATGGCTATTTCATGTGCCTTTTTTACCTTTTCTTCCGAAGGTACATGAGTTTTACTTTCAAGGATAGGGTATGGCAGTTTGAGCCATGCCCTTCGATCTGACATTGGCACCTTTCTTTTCACAGATCTGGTCTTAGCCATGGCAGGTGTCTTGCGCCATCGTCTTATTCTTCTTCAGTCTTTATAGATGATTGGTTAATAAAAGCTAGGTCTTTCTCAGTTCTTTCAAGATTTATTCCAAAGGTTTGCAGTTCGTCTTGCAGCCTAGGTTGAATTTTATTTTTCAATAAGTCAAGCCTAGTTCCTTCTCAAGTTTATCCCATCTAGGCATCTCCCTCGAGCTGTTTTCAGGGTCAAGTTTTTTCCTTGAAGACAAGGGTAGGGGCAATCTTCTTGACAGTGGTCACCCTGACATCATCTTTCTATGTCAGGGCAAGATTTTTTCTAAGGCTTCTAGGCTTGATGATCAGCGTCGAGAATGTCATTCCCAGGGTGACTTTGATGAGAAGACTTTCTAATGTTCCTGATCTTCTAGAAGCAGTCAGTACATTCTAGTTCCCTATGATGGGTGTTCCATTAGTCAAGACCTCCCCTCAGGTGATTATTTCATGGTTTTTTCACAGGAGGGGTGGGGAGCAGTTTGGGACTCCCTGATTTTGCCAGTCTTTGGTCCCTGGAGGAGTCATTTTCTCACATCAATTTAGTGGAGTTGTGACTTGTCAAGAAGCCTCTCCACTTTTGGTCGGATTGAGTGATAGTCATCAAGATCTCGATTCGATCAGTCAATGCCACAGGGTTTTCTTTCATTTTCAGATGGAGGACCGAGGTCTTTTCTTCTTTATATGGGGATTTTGGATCCTTTTCTTGGAATGTCACTAGATCCAAATCTTTCTAGTTCCCAGTCATGTTCCAGACAGATGGATATTTGTTGCAGACCAGTAGTTCAGTCCTAGCAAGTTCTCACTCACCGAGTGGCAGCTTAAGAGGTTGGTTGCCAAAAGCGTTTTCAAGCTTCTGGGTCTTCCCCATCTTTTTGCGACATGTCTGATTGCCCAGATATCATCTTTCATGTCTCTGTTTTCGGACAGTCAGGTTTGGTCGATGATTGCACTGTCTCAGTTCTGGACAGGATTGTTTGATTTCATGTTCCTTCCAATATTCCTGATTCTAATGGTTCTGAAGATAGTCATGGACCAGTTTAAAGAATTTCTTCTAGCAACTCACTTTTGATCAAAGAGAATCTGATTGGTAGCCGTTCTCGATCTGGTAAGATTTTGCTAGCCTTCTCCCAGTATCATCAGATCTCGCTCGAGTAAGGGACTTGCATCTTCATCCAATCCCAAATTCTTCATCCTGTGTGTTTGGAGAATTTTCGAGTGTCCGGTCTCTGAGATCAACTTTTCTTCAAGATCTCAGGAAAACATTGTCTCTTCCAGGAGCGAGTCGACCTGTCGAATTTGTACAAAGGTCAACTATTAAATCTTTGAAGAATGGTGTTTAAAACATGGTTTCTTGCCTGATTCCGTTTCTATTTCCTAGGTGTTAGATTTTTAATTGTATCTATTCGATTCATTTCATTTATCAGCTATCACTGTTCGGGGTTACAGATTTCTTTGGCTTCTTCCTTGTCTTCTGAATGCTGATATCAAGGATTTGAAGATTCTCAATGGTTTTATTAGAGGATTGGGAAATATTCGTCCTCCAGTGGCTAAGCCTTTGTCTTCCTGAAATTTGGCCTTGATTCTTCAAGTTTTGGCAGGTCACCATTTTGAGCCATATGGATCTATCAGTCTCAAACTATTGACTCTTAAGGCTGTTTTCCTTGTTGCTGCCACTTCAGCTAGAAGATCCGAAATTCATGCTCTTTCCGCAGAAAAAGACAGATTTATCGAATCTGGGGACTGTCTAGTTTTATGTCCCAGAAGGGATTTTTTATCGAAGACCCATTCTAACTGTTACTCAGCCAAACCTATTATTCTTACATCTTTATGATCTTTTTCGCCGTCTAACAGATTCTGGTGTCCTGTCAGGGCCTTAAAAGTCTATAAACGTTGTAACAATTTTAAAAGATCCGATTCTCGCACTTATGGTTTCCGTATGCGGAGGAGGTAGCTAGACCAGTTTCTAAGGCCACAGTTGCCAGATGGATCTGTGAGAGCATAAAATTATGCTATGAGATTGCCTCCCCAGGTGAGATCAATTTAGCCCATGTCAAGGCTCTTGACCTTCATGGTATGGCTACCTCCTTCGCTCTTTTCGCCATCTCATCATTGGATGACGTCATGCAAGTAGCAGGTTGGAAATCTGAATCGACTTTTACCTCGTTCTATTTAAAGGATCAGAGCCCAGCTGCCTCCTTTTTTAGAAATATAACGATTTTAACTAAACAAGCCAAGGACCATTTACCAAGCACATCTCACCAATTTCGTTAGTCTGTATGTCTGTCAGATATGGTGAGAATATTCTCTTGTTTTGTTTATTTCATTGAGTTGACAATTTTCCTTGTTTGATAATCACTGTGATTTGTGATGTATGCACTATTATGTTATTAATTTATTAACATTTGGATATGAGTTGTTTAATTTTTATCCTTGTTTAATGATTCTCATATATCCACACACCAAGGGTTTTTAAGAGTGGCACTGACCAAATCTACAGGTTTAGCAAGTAGTGATTGAACGGTATAGATGTTTTTGTGGTGTAATAACAACCCCCAACAGACCCCCCCCCCCCCCACTTGCGGGATGGTTTTATTAACAACTATAAAACATACTTACCGTTCAATCACTATGACCCGGCCTCAGGGACCCCGTGTGGGAATGATTTGAGAATCTGTTTATAATATTTGGCACTTAAATTTAGAACAGTGAATATGTTTCCTATTTGGGCTCCATTGCGCATGCGCAGACATGCTTAATGACAGGTGTCACCAAGGAGTGAGTACAGACTGGTGCCAGTCTCTACCAGGGCATATGCTGGGGTTGTACCCTACCAGTAGCCTGGTTGAGGGTATATTGAAATGGAATAGGCATGGGGGATATGTAAGCAAGCATAAAAATCTTAATCTGGTAAAATGCAGAGTAGTTGATTTAGCAAGTAGTGATTGAATGGTAAGTATGTTTTATAGTGGTTAATAAAACTACAGACCAACCCGCAAGGGGTGGGGGGTGGTCTGTTCGGGTTTTTTTGCTTTGTGAAAACCTTCTGGACGCCAAGAGATTATTTTTTAACGTTTACCACTGGAATGATGGGCTCAGTCATCGAGCCAGTCATTCCAGTGGTAAAATTTAAAAAAGATATTCTCATGGCCTGCAGCTGACCATTCCTCAAGCCTACTGTACAGTGCAGTTTTGGCTGGATTGACCATTAGAGGGTTAAAGTTAATGTTTCAATTCCAAAAATAGACACCATATATATATATATATATATATATATATATATATATTTATATATATATTTATATATATATATATAGATAGAGAGAGAGAGAGAGAGATAAGCATTAAGACTATGTTGTTTTTCTTCTGTCAGGTTGTTCAATGTAGATATGTTTTGACGTGTGGAGGACTACACGCAGACAGACTCGCTCGCATATCAGGCTGTAATCCTGAGCCAAAAATTGTGCCATTCAGAGGAGATTACTTATTGTTGAGTCCAGAGAAATGTAGCCTGATCAATGGCAATATATACCCTGTAAGTATGAACCAGGAATGCAGTGGAGATACATGCCTTAACCATTCTTATGTCAACAATGCCTCAAAGCACTCAAAATCCTATTTATATCAATTAACCATTTCATGGACCTTTCCTGTTTATCCATCCTTCATAATTAATGGCGTGCCGTGTAGGATGATGTCATGAATGATGTAGAAAAGTTTGTTGCAAACGCTTAGTTGATTACGGACCAAGCGTTGTTGTACGAATTGTATGTCTTTACTATTTAATAAACATGCTGTTGCATATTTTGAAACAAATTTGAGTGGGCGCTGTCAAATTAGTTTCAAAATAATCAACATCTTACCTGTACGGTTTTCTGGAAATTGATAGTCAACGAGTTCAGGGAACAATCGATTCCAACACAGTGAAGTGTGGGTGGAGCTTAACTAGAGATGGGCCGGGCTGTAGCTCAAACTGGATTCCTCCATTGTCAAGATTTTTCAAGAATAATTAAATGTTTGCTCAGTGAATGTTCATTTGCCAAAAATATCTGTCTGTTCTGAAAATGGATATTTCTCAATACCACTGTAGATGCCCTTTTCAGGTTAATGCTAAGTAAAATACAAATTCCTACCTAGTCAGTGTCCATTTGCAGTCATTCCAGTGGTGAATCTTCATAAGTAGTCTTCACTTGGCCTGCAAATGAACATTCATCAAGACTCCTGCAGAGGCTGTTTTTGGCCAGCTTGACCATTAAGTTTACACAAGAGGTTAAATGACCACCTCAAGTACCAACAAGTAGTCACTAATGATTCATGCTTATAGACAGAGATATAAATTTACGAGTGATCGTGTGGTCCTTTGACATTTTTCGCATATGCATCAGTAACTGATCATTGCTTTATCATAATAACTGATCCGACTGGATCGTTGTTTGTCAGTGATCTGTAAATGGACAGTGATTGAATAAGCAAATAGTTTGACTTTCTTGACCTATTTTGATGAATAACAAATTAATTATCCTAATGATTTGATGTAAACAAGCTTACACCACTGTATAGACTCTTCATGCGAGAAAATGAAAAATATGTTATAAAGTTTTGTATAACTGATGAAAAAGACCTAGATGGCTAAACATGAAAGTTGAACAGATATCACATATTTATTAGCATTGCAGTCCTCTAGTCTAATATAGTCTTTCACTCATTGATGGAAAACATTACATTTTGCAATGGTTATGTCTAAAATACTAAGAATAGCGTAAAACAGATGGCCAGGTTAAATCGTGGTATTGGCCCCTAGCAGATTTCTAAATTTCAGGCATGTACTCTGACATGTCTGAGGAGAGTTGCGCAATATTTTGAAAATAAGTGAGAAATTGTAGCTGTTTAACATAAATCAACATGCAAACAAATTATACTAAGGAACTTAGTTCACATAGTAATACTAACTTAGTATGCCTATATTTACTTTACCACTGGGGATGAGCATTATTGATAGGGTTAACTCCACCAGTGGTCAGCAATCTCCTCAGAGGTGTGATTTTATCCATTCACAAAATTCTTCTGTTGATTTTGTTGATGTTATTGTAGACACCCTTTTAACTATACAGATGAGATATTACAAATTCTGTTCACTGAATATGTCAGACATCCTAAAGAATTTTTTCCTTGAAAAGGGTTAATACCGCCTGGTCTATTTTCTATAGGGTGCAGTACATTAATTGTTTACAGCTCAAGATTTGTCAATTGAAAATCTTCTGCTCAGTGGATGTCCATATGCAGGCCAAGAGACTATTTTTTTTTAAATTCTGCACTGGAATGGCTTGAGTAGGGAGTACCAGTGGTAAATTTCAGAAAATACTCTTCTTACCCTACAAATGGACTGCTCAAGACCACTGCTCAAGCCAGATTTGCTGGGGTATGGATTGACTGCATACCGGCCTCTTCAGGGTCAATATTCTATCTTTCACTATGTCGATAGCAAAGAAACTGGCTACAAGATTTGTGGACAATATTGCTGTTTATGAGACTATGACAGCAACATCTTCCACCAAATTTGTTGGAAAATGAACAACAGTTCATCTTTTAATTTAATTTGAAAATTTAACATTTTTACACCAAGGTGATACAGGTTAATGAAAGAGTACATGCAGACCTGAGACAGATTATTTTCTCACAGAATATATCCATTTGCATGCCAAGAGAGGACTATTTTTGAAAATTCACCACTGAAATGACTGGCTCTGTTATCGAGTTAGTCATTCTAGACTTGATAAATTTTCAAACATAGCTTTCCCTTTGTCTGCAAATGGACATTTATCAAAACCACTGTAGGTACCATTTTGCTAGTACGTATGTGTGCATTGATTAAAAATAAAGATGTTGGTTTATTTCAAAATAAAATATGACTGCATACAATTCTTTGTTTATTTATTCAGCATGCACAGGCACATTCACACACTTGCCATTGCTTAGAAACCAATTCATACACACATATTGGTAAAAAGTAATTGTAATTAATTACTTTGCAAAGTAATTGTAATTAATTACATTCACAAAATTGAGTAATTGTAATGTAATTGACAATCTTGCAAAGTAATTGTAGTTGTAATTAATTACATTGGCAATGTCATGGACCTTTCCATTTTTAGCTATGCCCCACCCATCACTAGCTAAGCTCCACCCACACCTCGCCGTGTTTGGATTGATCGATCCCCGAATGCCCTAGCTATCAATTTCCTGAAAACTATACAGGGAAGCTGTTAAATATTTTGTAACTAACTAGACTGGGTGCTGTTGCTGCCATAGGCAGCAACAGCGCCCAGTCAAATTAGTTTCCAAATAGTCAACAGAATATTTATTAAATAGTAAAAGCAAACAATTTGTACAACAGCCCATAGACCGTCATCAAATATGCTTTCGTGACGTACTTATCGATGTCATTCATTATGATGTCATTGTACACACCACGCATTTCATTATGACGTCATATGATCGGTGGGTACTCTGGAAAGGTGAATTGCTCCTACATCGAGTGGCTTTAACTCTTGAAATGTCAGTCTCAATTTCAAGGCACATTACAGGAAACCTGTTGAATATTTTGAAACTAATTTCTCTGGAAGCTACCATAGGCAGCAACACTTCCAAGTCAAATTAGATTCAACAGAATAGTTCTTGTATGTATTGTAAATTATTTTTCGCATTTGGCCTTTTGGGTGCAAAGGATTATTTATAATTCAGTGGATTGTTTACAGTGAGTTTCCTGTTTAGTATGGGCTATCAACTAAATTTTGCCGCGTGGCATTGTCCAGTCAAATAGATTTTAAAATATTCTTGTATTGGGTTTAATATGTTCTAATTTCAGTGATGAAAGTGCACAATTTTTACTGTCTTGAATGAAGAGTCTATTCAGTGTTGTATGCTTGTTTACTGATATACATTGCTGAATTCTAAATGTTTACTTATCACATCCATGTTGCATAATAATTTATAACTAGTGTTAATTTTGAAAATGAGGTTGAAGTAAACTGTTGCTAACTTTACACAGCAACAGCTTACAGTAATAGCATGTTGGAAATATGTGTTTGTCATGAAATTCTCCCTTAACCGTCTGCAGACTACATTTTACATGGAGTTTAACTCTGGAGCAGCTGAATATTTTGAAAACAATCTGACTGAAAGTTCTTGGTGGCTAAGCCACCAACAACTTTCAGTCAGATTGTTTTCAAAATATTCAACAGGTTCAGAGTTCTTGGCCATTGAAATTGTTGTCTGGTGAGTGTCAGACGGTTAATGTTGATGTTTTCTGCAGGTTCCAGATCCTAGGTTCCCATTCCTGGGATTTCATCTCACACCACGGATAGATGGTAGCGTATGGTTAGGTCCCAGTGCAGTTCTCGCCTTCAAACGAGAGGGGTATCGCTTTTTTGACTTCAGCATGAAAGATTTCTCGGAAGCTGTCAGCTTTAGGTAGGCTCAATCTTTATATATTTATAAAACAGGGTTTGTATGCTCCTTTGAATGTATGGAACATGTATTGAAAATCGAATATTTGCTCTGTTAGTTTGGCAAATGTGTGAAAAATTGAACCGTTGCTGGTTGGGATTGATTCTCGTGTGTAGCATGTAAACAAGTGCAGTCACAGATTGCAGCCCGTGAATCTTATTGGACAGGAGCAACTTTTCTTGTGTAAAAGTTTAATAGCAAAATTGGATCATTAGTATCCCAGGATGCTCATAGATCAGGAATTTGATCTGATCCCAGGTAATCTTAGTCGATTACAACTAAACAGTTTTCTTGTGCTAAAATTTAAAACAAATCAGATCAATGGTTTTATGTGTGGACAGACACAGACATCGTAATGCAAGACCCTCTTCTCCATATAAACAAGGTAATAATTTTCAAAATCTTTACTACTAATCCTTCAAAATTTTTTAAAAGTTACCATAAAATGTCGGGGAAATTGCTCAAATAAGTTGAAGAGCACAGTTCGGGCCACATGATAGTTAGTTCCCTTTGCATAGAGAGTCAACTTGATATGGTGGCTAGGTGTGTGGCTAATGAGTGTCCTATATATGTACTTATCTAGGTGTCTTACTTAAGGGTGTCCTTTATGCCAAAATTGACATCCTGCTATTATACGGAGCCCCCATTCAAGTATGGAGATGTGATTCACTGTTCTGGCTAGTTTAGCCATGTTTCGATTGAATGGTAAACATCAGATACCCTGTTTCATTTAGGGTAATAAATCATATTTATTTTGAAAAAATTACTAAGTTGTTGCTGTTTGAGACGATGAATATCTTTGAGCTCAAATCAGAATGATTTAACTCTTTCACAGACAACTCCCTGAAAAAGTAAATTCTTTATGATATAACTCATTCTGTTGAATATTTCAAAATTAATTTGACTGGAAGCCATTGCTGCCTAAAGCAGCAATGCCTTCCAGTCAAATTAATTTCAAAATATTCAACGGTTTTCCTGTATGGTTGCCTTGAAAATGAGCTATTGGGAATTCGTCGGTGAAAGGGTTAGCAGTTCAATATATCATGTATTTTGTCCCTGAACATTCTGAATCATTATTGTCATCAGTATTTAAGTTTGAGTTGGGATCGATCGATCTCTGAGCTTATGTGAATATCAATTTCCAGAAAACTGTACAGGTAAGCTGTTGAATATTTTGAGACTAATTTGACTGGGCAGGCGCTGTTGCTGCCTATGACAGCACCAGTGCCTGCCCAGTCAAATTAGTTTCAAAATATTCAGCAGCATGTTTTTTGAATAGTAGACATACAATTTGTACAATGTGTCGGACTATTAAGAGTTAGACGGGCCTAATAGTATCATTTATGATGTAATGATTATGACATCATCCTACATGCCGCTTAGCTGAGTATGACATCATATTGTGAAATATGTGGTGTAAATGCGGTGTATATTTGTGAACTGACCTGGAGTCGTGATCAGCCGTCGGTGGAGAGATGTACAGCCATTTTCCATTTCTTTCCCACAGGCCACCAAGCCCCATGCCTCCCCACGATGATTGAATTAGATGGGTGTAGCCAGGGGCACACCCAGAAACCACCCACGGGATTATAGAACAGTACTACACTAGGTACCGCGAAGTTGGAATACAGAACAGTCAGAATATACAGTGTACAATTATATGGGGACATCTTGTAGGACAGGTCAACTGCGTAGATTGCAAAATAGGTAAACGGCTCAAGGAACTAGGACAAGTTGGTCAATATCAGTCAGGCCATTAGTACTTACGGACCGGCAAATGGTGACTACATGTAGGATGGATCATTTTGTACGTTGAATCGATTGAGCATTTTAAATGGAAACTAAGACCACGATATACTATAACAAAGCTGTACCATTCTCTTACAAGAATGTTGGGATTGTGAGAAAGGAATTCGTTTAGTGTTATCATAGTCTCCTGAAAATGGACACTGGCGACTGATTCAAGTCAACAACAAAATACATTGTCTTAACCGTGTGTCAAACTCGTGACTATTACCAATGGTCACAAGACACCGTGTGATGATGCGTCATCCACTTGATAATCTTGTGAAGGTTGTTGATGTCACGAGGGCTCACTAAGGGGCCATGCGACTGGTGGCAATGCATAAGAATAGAAACGGACCTAAGAACGGACCAATCAACGACCATTAAGGGGCCACGAACCAGACTAGTGGTAATGCCCAGGAATAGCAACTGATGTAAGGATCAACCAATCCCTGACGTGGCAAGAAGGCAGTATATATAGCCCGGGGGTAGGGACCAAAGGACATCTTTTTCGAACAAGCTGTGATAAGATCCGTTAGTCCGTTCCTTCGAGCCAAGACGTGGTAGAGAAAGCTTTAGTATTAGATGAATTATTAGCCATTCACAGCATCTCATACTGTTATAGGCAATTTTGCCTCATAAATTTCTGCTTACTCTTCTACGAAAGAAACACTGCTATCATCTTTTTAAAGAACCATATATCACACTTCAGAATTTGAGTTGTCAGCCATCAAGAATAAGAGAAGGACTCACAGCCTTCCCGTGCCTGAGGACAAGCCCAGCAGTCAGATCCAGGCCCAGTGATAAATAAATAGTCAACTTCGAATGATGGCGAGCAATCACACCCTTTTACCTCTGAAATCCAGAAGACCGAAATCCTCAATATGATGTCAGATCATCAATCGATTTTCTGGATAGGTCCATTGTCCTGGCATAGCTATAAATGGATTCCTACATTGAAGGATGCTTCACTTTTCTGTCCCAAAATTTTGTTTTAAAAATATTTTGTCAGGTGTCCAGGCTTGACTGTATATTTTGAGTAATATGTAATAATTTAGGACTACATATTTCTTTCTTTTTTCCCAGAGGTCTACGTAGATTGGCAGGGAAGCACTTGTTGTATGGCATGAAGGAGATATATCGTGGTATAAACATTGCAGCCCAGGTGAAGCTCCTGCAGAGATTTGTGCCATCATTACAAGTGTCTGATGTCACTAGGTTTGTAATAGTCAGGATAAAGCATAGATTTGTAAAAATCATTGGAAATGTTATTAGGTTTGGTGTGTCTATCCATAAAAGCTGTTACCATGTGACACAACTCTTCATAGCACTAACAAAATCATTCAAAACTGGAAATCCTTCGGGTATGGTACACGGGGGAGGATTCCTATTAAAACAGTGTCAGATACAAAATTTGATCTGATTTTACATAATACTCATATATTCTATAGGGTTGGGACAGCACTCTTACTCGCCTGCCATGCCCTCAGTGCTCTGCTCTGCCAAATGCAATACCATACCATGACCTATACGATACCATACCATGACCTCTGCTATGCCATACCATGACATCTACTATGCCATACCATGACCTCTACTATACCATATCATGACCTATTTGGTACCATATCATGCCCTCTACTATACCATACCATGACCATAACTTGAGCTCTACTATACCATATCATGACCATAAATTGAGCTCTACTATACCATATCATGACCTACTATACCATACCATGACCTAAACATAGCATGACCTCTACTATACCATACCATCTCTAGTATATCATACCATACCATGACCTCTACTATAGCATACTATGACCTATATGATACCATGACCTCTACTATACCATATCATGACCTATACAATACCATGGCCTCTATTAGACCATACCATGAATTATACCATAACAATTCAAAGATCGTACCACCATAGCATGAGGTGGGGGGGGGGGGGTGAAATGAAATAGCTCAACATGTGGGATGCAGTCTTCCTAGTATTTACTTAAAGTGGAACACAAAACAAAAAACATAGCACACCAAATGATACTCCTGTATGCCCTCAATAATAAAAATATATTTGCATATCTTTGATTTCCTTCGTAGTCAATTTTGTCAGGAAGTCATATTCATTTTCTCATGACAATCATGTGAGGAGTTTATGACTTTAATGATTGTTGTGCTGTGAAGCCATCACATGAATAGTGATTTGTTGTTGATGAGTGATAGCTCACAACAGGTTATTCAGGCACCACCATATGAATGATATGTAAGAGATACACTAGCATTTGTTAACCCTTTAAGCTTTGAATTAGTTCAAGAAAATTAAAATTTTCAAAGAAAATGTCCATTTGCAGACCAAGAGAAGACTATTTTTGAAAATTTAGCACTGGAATGACTGGCTAACCGAGCCAGTCATTCCAGAGCTAAATTTTCAGAAATAGTCTTCTCTTGGTCTGCATCTTAACATTTCTCAAGACCACTGTAGAAGCCGGTTTTGGCTGATATAAGTGTTGAACGGTTAAACTAGAAGTTGAATGAGTGCCGATGTCCCACCTCATAACTGTAGGCAATAAGACGCTAGTTTCTTCTAATCAGAATACATGGCATAATATGAATCCATATGGGTGACGATTCATGAGATGATGTCATACTGGAAATTATATTTTGCCCTGACATGATATTGCATTCTAAAATATCAGATGTTCGTGTTAACCCTTTAATGGTCAAATTTGGTTTCTCATGGTAAATGTCCATTTTTGAAAATTTGCCACTGGAATGGCTGGCTCGATTATCGAGCCAGTCATTACAGGGGTAAATTTTTACAAATAGTCTTCTCTTGGCCTGTAACTGGACATTTGCCAAGACCACTGCAGTGGCCTGCTTGACAATTAAAGGGTTACTAAATCCTATTCTAGACACTAATTGCCTACATCATGACACACAAAATGCTTTGTTGAATTCATATACAGTACAGCTGAGAAATAACTGAAAATCTTTCAAAAACAAAAATATGTTAATTAATAAATTCTTGACCACAAACCAATTGACTGACAGACAGATTTAATACTATTAACCTTTGAAATTCCAGTGTCTCACTTTCAAGAGAGCTATTATATACAGGAAAACTTAAATATTTCGAAACTAATTTGACTTGAACTTCTTGCTCCCTACATCATAAAGAATTTGTCATTTTTGTTTTGTAAGTGTTAAAAAAGATTCCATTTTTCTAACTAGATTTAAATTTTCCCCTGTAGATCTGAGTGTAAATTGTGATAATGAAAGGTTTGTTACATTTTTCTGTGTGAAATCCCACGATACTTCCATAAACTGGATTGCAAGGTTCCATGACAATTAAGATTACACCCGTCCAACACAATTTTCTTATTTAAAAATTGGGGCCGAAAGATTCAAATCTTTACAAACCTATAGGGTAACGGGAAGATCTGTCTTAAAATCAGTGTGGATGCAATATAGCTTTCCATTTATTGACATAATATCCAGCTTACCCGCAACTTAAATGTTACAAACCTCCTTTCCAAATCACTCTCAACACGTTTTAATGTCTCCTCTTTTTCATTTAATTACTCTGTAGCGTTGGCTGATTGAATCAAAATGTTGGAAATGTGTTGTGTAGAATCTGTTTCACAGTTAGCCTGGATGCGAAATCCAATGTAACAAACAGGTAGCCATTTTGAAAATTTGCTCTATGTAATAGTTATAACAATTGGTTTGGTATGCAGAGATTGCATATAACAAGAGGCCCTGTGGCGCTCACTTGGACCATTAGCATTCGAACCATTTGCATTTAAATAGATATGATGGATAATTTTCGGAAAATCCAAGATGGCACCCATAAAATTTACCAATCAAAATTCTGAATAGAAATTCTAGTCTACCTTGATAGGGTCACTCTAGCCAAATTTGTTTGAAATATGTCAAGCAAAGGAGAAGCAGTGTTTTGACAATTTTTGGTAAATTCTTCATAAAATCTAAGATTTACACCCAAAAAATTGATCAATGAAAATTCTGAATAGAATTTCTAGAGCCTACCATCATAGAATCCATTAGCGGATTTTTTTTTTTAAATATGTCAAGCAGATAGAGGGGTAGCAATTTGACAATTTCCGGTACATTTTTTTCATAAAATCTCAGCTTTCCATGCAAAAAATTGATGAACCAAAATTCTGAATGGATGTTCTAGAGCCTATGGCCAAAGGAGCCTTTCAGCCTAATTTGGTTAAAACCAGTAAATATGGTCAGGAGAAGAAGCATTTTGACAATTTCCAGTACATTTTTCATAAAATCTAAGATTTTCACCCAAATAACTGATGAATCAAAATTCGGAAGGGAAGTTCTGAAGCCTATGACCATTGGGTCCTTTCAGCCAAATTTGGTTGAAATTACTCGGAATGGCAAAGAGAAGAAGCATTTTGACAATTTCCGGTAAATTTTTAATAAAATCTAAGTTTTTCACCTAAAATAGTTATGAATCAAAATTCTGAATGCACGTTCTATAACCTATGACCATATGATCCTTTCAGCCACATTTGATTGAAATCGGTCAAACGGGTAAGGCGAAGAAGCAATTTGACAATTTCTGGTAAATCTTTAATAAAATCTAGGATTTTCACCCAAAATATTTACAAATCAAAATTCTGAATGGACGTTCTATAACCTATGACCATAGGATCTTTTCAGCCAAATTTGATTGAAATCGGTCAAAAGGGTAAGGAGAAGCAATTTAACAATTTCCGGTAAATTTTTAATAAAATCTAAGATTTTGAACCAAAAAATTTATGAATCAAAATTCCAAATGGAAGTTCCGGATCCGAGCACAATAGCATCCTTTGACCAAAATTTTGTTAAGATTCGGCTATTGGTTAAGGAGTAGTGTTTTAAAGCAAAAGTTGACAGACGACGGACGGACGGGCGGTCGCCACGGCATAAGCTCACTTGGCCTTTCAGGCCAGGTAAGCTAAAAATAGTGATTAATTTCTTGCTAAGCCATGTCCATTTCTAGCTAGGTTTCAGCCACTTTAGACGCAGTGCCTTCCAATCCAATTATGTTAAAATATATATTCAATGGCTATTTCTCAGCTGTACTGTAGCCAGAATAACATATCATTCTCTCCTTTTCAGAGGTCCATCTGGTGTCCGTGCTCAGGCGCTGGACAGGGATGGTAATCTGGTTGATGATTTTATTTTTGACGGCGGTCAAGGAGAGCTCGGGAGTCGGATCTTACATGTGCGCAATGCTCCATCCCCAGCAGCAACATCATCGCTAGCTATCGCAGAAATTGTCGCTGATGAAGTCCAGCAACGGTTTCAGCTTTAATCAAACAGTGCAATCATTTGACTAATTTCATACTTTATGCATGTACATATAGGATAAATAATATTTATTATATTATAAGATTAAAATCTGGAAGATTTTTATACCATTTTGTCTGAAAGCTGTTGCAGCAACATCTTTTAATCAAATTGGTTTTAATAAGATTCAGATTTGAATACAATGGCATTTCAAGTGAAGGTTAACAAGTGTGGCGCTATAATTACAACTTGGACAAAAATGTAAAAAATATGATGGACAGAGTGACTGTGTCAGACAGACAGACCACCAGACTGACCCTTGAGATTTCAGTATCTCAATTTCAAGACAGCTACTCTATATAAGAAAACTGAATATTTTGAAACTAATTTACCTGGAGCCTGTTACTGCCGTGGGCCACAACAGCTACCAGTCAAATTTGTTTCAAAATATTCAACTGAATCTTTGCAACAGCATAAAGAATTTGTAATTTTTGGTCTAAGTGTAACTAGATGTAATCCTTCCTCTCTGTAGATCAGAGTGTATATTGTGATATAGCACACATTTTTCTGTGTGAAATCCCATGACACCTCCATAACCTGGACTGCAAGGTTACATGACAATTAAGATTACACCCGTCCAGCGCAATTTCCTTTTGTTTAAAAATTGTGGTCTAAAGATTCAAATATTTACAAAGCTAGTAAGGGAAGATCTGTCTTAAACTATTAACTATAGTTTGTTAGTACCCGGTTCCCATATTACTATTGCAGAAAATTTTAAGCCGGGTAAGTCTCGATTAACCCTTTCTGTCATCTGTTTTGATGGCCTATGAAAATGGATTATTTTTGTCGGTTAAGATGTCAAAAAGCATCTATAATGAGATAAAGTGGAAAGGAAATGGGCCATGGGAACAGTGACATGCAATGGGAAAGTATGTTTTCATCAAAGTTCAGTTATTTTGTGAAATATTTACTTTTATATGCAATTAGTCGTAGCAAGCGAGGGGGGTGTCCACCATTTTGTTTGTTAAACAAATTTAGTACTAACCATTTCGACCGAGCTCGGGTGACTATAGCTGACTAGTGGATCTAGTTAACTAAAGCTAACTATGGTTCGTTAAGTAGAATTTGACCCAGGATGCAATATAGTTTTCCATTTAATTATTTAGTACCCAGCCTCTCCACATTTTAAATGTACCAAATCTCCTCTCCTCCAACAATGAAAATCAATATCTTTTAAATGTCTTTCTTCTCCTTTTCATTTAATTACTATGTAGCGTTGTCTGATTTAATCTAAATGTTGGAAATCTGTTGTGTAGAATCTTTTCCTAACTAAAGCCGTGTTCTCACTAGAGAGTTCATCGTGAATAACGCCATACTTCAGTATGGCATTATTCCAGATTAAGTCTACTGAGAACACGGCTTTAGTCTGGGTGTGAAATCCAGTGTAACAATTAGGCAGTCATTTTGAAAATTTTTGATAACAATTGATCTGGTATGCGGAGGATGCATATCAAATTAGAGAGATCAATTTCTAACTGTACCCCTCCCATATCTAGCTAAGTTCTGCACACTTTTTACGTGTGTTGGAATCAATTTGAAACTGAAACCTGAATTCCCAGAATAAAAATGTTGCAGTATCTATACATGTAGCTGTTGAATACCTTAATACTAATTTGTCTGGGGGCAGTCGCTGCCTAACGATATTCATAAGAATGTTTATTAAATTGTACATTCATCAGAGACATACAATCCATAAATTTCATGGACATTTCAATTTTTGTGATAGAGCTATACATCATTTTCATCATATTTATATGTGCTCGAGGCCTATCATGTTTTTACTGCTGGTACAGTTAGAGGTTATTTAGGCTTTGTGGTTCAGTCCCAAAGCTGTATATTCTTAATGTTTCTTCATTGAGCGTAACCATGGGATCTTGCTCTGGCAAGTAGTTTGTCGTTTTAACCCCACTTATGTCAATAGATACTTAACCCGTAGCAATCTGATGTCAAAATTTTTAAATTTCAAATTAAATTAAAAGATGAACTGGTGTTCATTTTTCAACAAATTTGGTGGAAGATGTGGCTGTCATAGACAGCCACATCTTCCACCAAAATTGTTGAAAAATGTACACCAGTTGCTTTGCTATTGACCCTGTAAAAGATAGAATATTGTCATCAGAGTGGTAAGGGTTAAAGCACTCACAATGTTATTTATAAAAGTTAACCCTGTAATGGTCAATATTTTTCAAGAGCTGAAATTTTTACTCAGTGAACATCCATTTGCAGGCCAAGAGAAGACTACATTTGTATATTTACCACTGAAACTTACAAGACAGAGATTCTGTAGTGTCCACCAAATCATTAATTCTTATTACCACTGTATGGATAATGGTGGAGAAAATCTAAATTTCTACTTATTTAAGTGTTTTCTTTGACTTTACTTGGAATTCCTCAAAACCACTACACAGGTTGTTGGGACCATTATATAGTTACGTTAACAGAACATGGGTTAAGATTAGATTAGATTGATTGTTCCCATTGTCACAGAGTTATTGATAGCCAATGATCCTAATGGATGAATCGCCTATGCCCCGCGCATCTCAAGTTAAGCTCCGCCCATGCCGTTGCTCGTGTTGGGATCGATTTATATACAGTGAATCCTGAATTACAAGAATCCCAATTTCATGGTAACTATACAGCTAACCTGTTAGATATTTTGAAACTAATGTGACTAGACCATAGGCAGCAACCAGCACCCAGTCAAATTAGTCTCAACAGAATGTTTATTAAATGGTAAAGACTTTATTAAACAGAATGTTTATTAAATGGTAAAGACATACAAATCGGTCACCTGACAGACTATTCCAGGTTCATGACAGGATTTCTGTCAATTATGATTGTGATGTCAGCCTGCATGTTACGTAATTGATTATGATGTCATATACTTGACTGACGGATCGGATTCATCCATTTCCAGAGTTAGCTGACATATTAATTGCTGGCTCAATTTTCATTGGGTTTACATCAAGATATCAAACCATATAGAACAGTGTTGTATATTATATGGATATTTAGATTATTATAGTTTAACATGCAGACCAGGTGAGCATTATGGCCATGTACTTATACGTGTATCTTCACACAGTAGTTAACCCTTTCATGATGAAGCCAGGTCAAAACTGACCTCTACAGGGGGTCTTGATAAATGTCCATTTACAGGTTAAGAGACTATTTTTTTTTAATTTACCACTGGAATGACTGGTTCGATAACCGAGCCAGTCATTCCTGTGGTAAATTAAAAAAAAAGTCTTCTCTTTGCCTGAAAATGGACGTTCATTAAGTAAATAGTTTGATTTTCCTGACCAAATTTAGCCATTAAAGGGTTAACGGCATAACCTTGCCACAGTTATATCAAATATAAATTTAATAATAGACTTATTAGTCCCTTACTGGTAAAACCAGGGGGACTATAGCTTTGCACTCCGTCTATCGGTTGTTTTTTCCCGCACTTTTTTTGGCAGTCCTTCAAGGTATTCAACTGAGAATTGGTACATTGTTTTGTTATGAGAAGTTACAGACCAAGTTCGAGTTTCAGGCATATGCGTCAATTTTTTATGGAGTTATGGCCCCTTTCAACATAAGAAATACGAAAAATATCAGCTTTCCGCACTTTTTTCCCACACTCGCTTTATTATAGGGAGTTACAGCGTAAGTTCAAGTGTCAGACTTTTTCATGGAATTATGCCCCCCCCCCACCCTCCCTTTTCGACATGAAATACGAAAAATATTAATTTTCTGCACTTTTTCAAGATAATATACTGAGAATTGGTACATTGCTTTGTTATGAGAAATTACAGACCAAGTTCGAGTTTCAGGAGTTTACGTCAATTTTTGATCGAGTTATGTATGTATTTCATAAGTCAAAAGGGGACATCACCTTTCAAGACTCGTTCTCATTCACCATATATAACTGAAACTTGGTTTATTGCTTTGTTATGAGAAGTTACAGATCAATTTTCGAGTTTCAGCTGCTTCTGTCAATTTTTAATGGAATTTTTGACTGTCAATCTCTAAAGATTTATATCACCAGGTAGGGGACATGTATTGCAAAGCGATACTTACAGAAAGCTTGTTATTTTTTAGATTAAAAAATTTATATCATGAATTATATTTTAATATCAGATTTGATCACTAGTAATTTATTATAGGTAAATTTTTAACAAAAAGCTTTTGAGTGAATCGTTATCATAGTGCTGAAAATAGTCTTTATTAATAAACCTATTTCACTTTAATACCATTTGTTCACTTTGTTGTACATCTGCCAGTACATAATCCATGGTCACTCATTTGGTTTTTGAAATTATTTTGAAACTAATTTAACAGTTTGTGTCCAAGTATAGTTCCATAAAGATAAAGGCCTGGATGGTTTTGTAATGTCGCTCACCTCTAACATTTACATCAGTATTTAACCCTTTCACAGACAAATCCCTGAAAAATTATATTTTTACAATATAAAACTTCTGTTGAAGTTTGAACTTATTTGACAAGAAGCCGTTGCTGCCTAAGGCAACAACGTCTTCTAGTGAAATTAATTTCAAAATATTCAACAGTTCCTGTATGGTAGCGTTGAAGAGATATGGGAAATTCATCGGTGAACGGGTTAAACTAGGAACATGCAACATATGAACATTCTGGCTGGAATTACAAATATTAATGTACGAAACATGGAAATCTTCAAATGTGAGAAGTATGGTGTGAAACAAGAGCATTTAGTTCAGAAATGAAGGAATTTGGATCCTAAAGCACAAATATTGGTTTGAAACAAGAGTGTATGATTGTCACTTCTAAAGGGAAGTAGCCTTTTAACGGATTTCATAAGAATTTCGGAAAATCGAAGATTGCTGCCCGAAAAATTGACCAATCAAAATTCTGTATACCAGTTCTGAAGCATACCACACTAGGGTCCCTCCAGCTGAGTTTGCTTAAAATCGGCCAAGTGGTTAATAAAGAATAGCCTTTTAACGGGTTAGCCAAAATTTTCTGAACATCCAAGATGGCTGCCAGAAAATCTGCCCAATTACAATTCTGTATTAAATTTCTGAAACCTACCAGCCTAGTATCCTTCCAGCCAAGTCTAGTTGAAATTTCCCAAGCAATTAATGAGGAGTAGCATTTTAAACGATTTCCCATTTTCCAGAAAATTCAAGATGGCTGCCCAAAAAATTTGAGCAATCAAAATTCTGTATATAAGTTCTGAAGGATACCACTCTAGGGTCTTTCCAACCAAGATTGCTTGAAATCGGTCAAGTGGTTAATGAATAGGCTTAACAGATTTCCAGAATTTTGTGGGAAATCCAAGATGGCCACCGGAAATATTGACCACTCAAAATTTTGAATAGAAGTTCCAGAGCCTACCTACCACCATAGGATCCATCGAGCCAAATTTGGTTTAAATCGGTCAAAGCATAAATGAGATGCGATTTGACGGATGGACAACAGGCAGCCACCACGGCATCTTATTTGATCCGAAGAGCCAGGTGAGCTAAAAATAAGTTGAGATGTTTACTAAATGTAAGTTTAGTGTTGATGACTATGGTGATGGCACCATTGGAATTGTGTCTCATCTTCTGCATCACAGGCGAGACAATAATTGACTGGAATGACCCTAACCTTCAGAACTTCAATACAGAATTTGATTGGTCAATTTCTTCGGCAACCATTTTGGTTTATTCACATTACAAAACTCACTAATTGCTTGGTCAATTTTAATCAAACCTGACTTGAATGACAATAGGGTGGTAGTAGACTTCAGAACCTTTAAATCTGTTTGAACAATTTGTTCGTTTTGAAAATGAGGCTGCTGTAATTGGTTTAACTAATGGCCAAGCCTGCCAAAACCAGACTGCAGTGATCCTGAGGAATGTCAATTTACAGGCCAAGAGAAGACTATTTGTGAAAATTAACCACTGGGATGACTGGCACAGGGGTGGACTGTAGGGCTGTGCAGTTTTGGAAAAAGTTAAACCGGTGACGGTGTTGATTATAAAACTGGTTTTAACCAGATATCCGGTTTATTGGATAATAGTAAAAAAATTTAATCTCATTCGCAGTACCATGAAAATAGACTTTATTTTATGGTAGACTCGAATCTGTAATCATACTATCTTTAGTGAAACCTGGTTAATATTTAAATAAACCATTTATGCCGAATACTGTCTCTGTATCATTATATTGACATGCACTCTGATATAAAACTCCCAGTGAAAAATATTCTTTCATTTTACCAGAAATAGGTGTACACGCAAGTAGTCCTGCATATTTTAGTATATTTTAGAAATACCTTGAACACCACATTCTGATTGGCTAAACCCGCTCACACCCTCTGAATGTTTATGAAAGTGAACGCAGACATGCCTAAATATTTACAGTGGACTCGTCCCTGCTACACATCAGAATGTCAAGGGTCGAGTTTATTTATGATGCGAGGGGCGACAGACTAATTTTGCCAGCTGAAAGCTGCCCGAGTTGTTTTTATTGGCAGTCACCATGAATCCAGCTGTTATGCTAGACTTAACCCATTTTATCCTGAGACAAGATTAGGTCTACATTTATCTAAATTAAACTAATATTAAATCACATGTAGCTGATTTTACTGAAATATGTTGCTGCTTAAGGTAGCGACAACTTGACACCCATAATATTTTCAAATAACTATAGCAGATATTCCATTGTGTAATACAAGTAATACAGTTGGTACACATTAAATAAGAATGCATTCTCAAAGACAAGCATTAAATACAGTCAACAAACAGTCGCTGTCACGCACACAGTGTGTTTAAAATGTCTAGGCAAGTTGCTAGGCGACCAGTTTGGGTGCCCGCGAGACATGTTGAATATTACTATATACACTACACAAGTTTGCATTAGAAGTATAAACTCTCGGTTTGCCAGATGGTATTGTGCGTTCATAAATCATAGCATGCTACTATAAACACTAGTAGATAAGTTTCTGAACACATTATACAATCTGGCAACATACTCGCAAGATGAGAAAAAAATAAAAATTATTTCCCCTTGTATTATTTTATTGATTTTCTATACGATGATACAGCGATATGAATGGCATTTTATGCATTGATAATATAGTATTGAAAAACAACTATTTACAAAACCGGTTTTTCATAAATATGCGGTTTTGCGGTTTTCAAATTGTGTCACCGGTTTTCGAACCGTCATGCTTACAAAACCGGTGACGGTTCCAGTACCGGTATACCGCACAGCCCTAGTGGACTGTCAGTATTGGGGGACCCAGGCAAATAAACTTGGGGTGGGCTTGGGAGGGTGTGTCCTCCTACCATAGCAAGAGTAGGGGGGGGGGGCCCTGGGGGTCCTCCCCGTAACAATTCAAAGTTTGGATGCTCTGAGAGAGAATCTCCGGCATTTCTGGAGGTAAATACATACCATCCCATCGTTTGGCATGCTTGGTGTTGAAATTATTCTCTATTTCTGCCCATTTTCTCATAGAAAGTCTACATCATTACCTCCAATATGTCACAATTGTTGTTTGTTTGCTTTATATGATTGGCAAATTTTGCATGGAATGATTGGCAAGTAAAACATTGTTTTATTCGCCAACCCAAATGTTCCGTGCCAATTAGATGAAGGTATGCCTATGTCTGCAAATATAAGCTCTTATCACTGTAGTTTGCTAAACCTGATGGTCCCCTATCGTGTGTTCGGGTGGGATGCGTGTGTTTCAGGATGTGTGTGTGTGTCGGCTATGCTAACTAATAATTGATTTGTGTGAATGAAAATGATTATACGCTACACAGTACACATGACTAATATAGTCTAACTTTAATGTGTAACAGAGGTTGTTGCTTTACTTGTATTTTGTAAAACTAAAAATTTGAGTTATTGAGGAAACTGAACTCTGCTAGTACATTATCAATGTATAATCCTGACTAAGGGCGGCAGGCCCCTGATGCCCAGGCTCTCGATCCGTGCCCGAATGAAGGTCAGTCCGCCCCTGCTGGCTCGATAATTGAGCAAGTCATTCCAGCGGTAAATTATTAAAAATAGTCCTCTCTTGGCCTGGAAATTGACATTTTTCTTAACAAATCTTGACCATTAAATGATTAAGATCTTGAATTTTCCACATCACTGTTTTCACAAGAAAAGTAGGCAACTCTGCTCTCCATCTTCAACCAACTATTCACATTTAGAATGAATAGCATGAGGACAGTAGAAACACATTTAAAACTAAGGATCAAGCCGGCCCTCTGCCGTGGTCTTGGCCAATGTTCATTTGCAGGCCAAGAGACCATTTTTTGAAAATTTACCACTGGAATGACTGGCTCGATAATCGAGCCAGCCATTCCATTGGTAAATTTTCAAAAATGGTCTCTTGGCCTGGCTGCAAATGGACATTGACTAAGCACAACTGTTGATTTTCTTGACCAATCCAGGGTTAAAAGAAGACAAGTACTTTTACCATGTGATTAAAATCTTTATTAGGACAATATGAGAAATGATATTACAAGCAGTAAGACGTAACTACATATGTACAGGAACACCGCAGAGATGATGATGATTGTGATGATGATGATGATGACGATGAATGAAAACATATTGTGAACTTGTAGCCATATCATCTAATTTGTCTGAAATGGTCTTTGTCTTAGATAAGATCAGCCACTGAAACACAAAAACAACAACAAATGATTATAATTCCCAATATAAATATACTGACTATCTACATAATCAGTCCAATGTCAACATCCGTTCTAAGCATATATCTAATCAAAGGGCTTGAAGATGACAGCAGATATACATACATCGTAGCTAAACTGTAGGAGTTGTGTTGACATCTTGAAATGATTGCCAGAGATGGATGGACCGACAGACATACATACACATACATTCTATACAGATGCATGAATGTACAGGCATACGGATAGCACATGCACATCTTCAAGTAGTAATGAAAATCCTTACTAAGTTTCAATAGAATCACGGCTAAATTGTAGTTGTGTTGACAAGAAATGATTGGTACTGAAGTTTATGTATCGGCTTAAAGGTATTTAAAGGTAGATAATGCTGTAATGAATAATTTTCTGGCCACGAAAAAAGCACATGCACATCTTCAGATGGTAATGACTAGATTTACCATGTTTCAAAAGAATTGTAACTAAACTGTAGGCGTTGCACTGACAAGGATGGACAGACGAACATACATTTTGGACAAATGGATGGATGTACAAGTATACGGATAGCACATGCACATCTTCATGTCATAATGATAACACTTACCAAGTTTCAAAAGAATCGCAGCTAAACTGTAGGAGTTGCGTTGACAAATGATTGGCAATGCAGTTTATGTATTGGCTTTAAGATATTTAAAGGGTGATAACTCTGTAATGAATAATATTTTGGCCGCGAAAAAAGCATATCCACATCTGAGAGTCAATCTGCACATGATACTGATAATGTGGACACAATTTAAAGTTAATTCATTGAGACCTCTAGGGATTGCGTTGACAAGAAATGATTGTCAAAGATGGATGGACTGACAGACGGACATACATATATTTTGGACATACATTTTGGACAGATGGATGAATGTACAGGTATACGGATAACACATGATACTGATAATGTGGACAAAATTTAAAGTTAATTCATTGAGACCTCTAGGAGTTGCGTTGACAAGAAATGATTGGTAATGCAGTTTATGTATCGGCTTTAAGATATATAAAGGTGGATAACTCTGTAATGAACAATTTTTCAGTCGCGAAAAAAGCACATGCACATCCGCACATGCTACTGATGTTGACAAAATTTTTAGTTAATCCATTGAGACCTCTAGGAGTTGTGTTGACAAGACGGAGACAGACGGATGGACGGACATTATGACTCTGTACATTTACTTGGATACTTTATTTAGCAGTGTGTACGACGGGCACCAAGGCACCAGAGGTAGGCACCTAAGGCAATTTGCTTTACACATCTTGCAAAATTAAGGGGCACTAAGGAAAGAGCGACTAAAGCAATTGCGTTAGTTTATTTCGAACACTATAAGACATGTTATTTGGCTTTAGATCTCCAGAATTTGAAGCCACACCTATTTAACCATTGCCGAAAACAAACGACCAACTTCTTTAGGATGCATGGAATAATCTGTTGAATATTTTGAAACAAAATTTGACTGAGAGCTGTTGCTAATGGATCTTTAAGCATTGAAATGTCAGTGTCTCAATTTCAAGACAGTTAAATAAAGGCATGCTGTTGAATATTTTCAAACGAATTTGACTGGGAGCTCATGGGATCTTGAGGAATGTTCATAAATATGCAGGTCAAGTGACAACTGTTTCAAAATTTATCTCGCTCAATAACCAATAAATCTTCAAAAATAATATTTCTTGTCCAGCAAATGGGCATTCAATAAGCAAATATTTAGTTTTACTTGACCAATCTTAACCTTTTAACATTTGGCCAGAAATGCTTTCTCTAGTAGTATTGGAAAAAAGTCCATTTGCAGACCAAGAGAAGACTATTTTTGAAAATTCACCACTGGAATGACCGGCTCGATAACCAAACCAGTCATTTCAGTGGTAAATCTTTTTAAATAGTCCTCTCTTGGTCTACAAATGGGCATTTTCTATGAGAAAAAGTAAATTTTGTTGAACAAATTCGAGGGTGTAAGGATAACCAGCTCACGATACAAAATCCTGGCACTGGATATACACAAAGATTGTGATTACTGTTCTATCTCCTTACCATTCATTGGCATTTCATCAATCTGTGTTGAATAGTACTGCTCAATATCACGCAGAATCCTGATGTCATCAGTTTTAACAAAGTTTATCGCAACACCTTTGCGTCCAAATCTTCCAGATCGACCAATTCTGTAACAGACATGAAGAAGCAATTATGAATATGCTCTAGAACAGGCACACCATCCAAACTAGAGTGTTAATGCACTTGTGGAATGTCCATTTATACAGGCCAAGAGAATACAATTTTTGAAAATTTACCACTAGAATGACTGTCTCGATAACCAAGCCAGTCATTCCAGTGATAAATTTTCAAAAATTGTATTCTCTTGGCCTGTAAATAGACATTCAATAGGCAGATAGTACACTTTTTTAAAACCAAATTTTTGCCATTAAACGGTTAATCATCATATAACATAATTCCGACAAGAATCTGAAGTCTCTACACCCACTGTTTTCAGTTCCCTTCATATTTGGACTGAAGTGGGTTCCTCAGGACTCCAAGGACCACCTCCCACACAAGCTTGGTACAGATCCTTCTAGTAAAACTTAAGATTATCGAGGAAGACATACACAGATAGGCACACAGAGATATAAACATGGTGATTACAATACCCTCAAGACACTTCATGAGTCGAGAATGATTTAGGTGAAAAAGACCCCATTGAACAAACTGAATCTAGCAAAGTAATATTAATATTCGAAACAGAAAAGATGATAGTAGACCCGATCCCCGATCCAAATAACTGAGCCGAACCTGGGTCCCCACTTATACCTACTTTACATTGAAAACAGTGTTGCTGCATACTGTTGCTATCTAAGACAACAAGGCTTTCCACAGCCCTGATTTCAACATAAGATGGGTGCTGCTTTTCTAGTAGAATATTCATAATTTGAATGACTGGATTAACCCTTAAAATTCTAGCAACAGCTCCCAATTAAATTATTTTCAAAATATTCCTTATATCGAAGAATTTGTCATTTATTACCTGTAACCCTTCAATCTACAAAATTTGGCAAGAAAATCAAAACAGTTCAGCGATAAGCTTTCAACAAGAGGCCCAAGGGCCTGTGGCACTCACCTGGACCATCGGTATTTAAACCATTTGCATTTAAATAGACATGATGGATGATTTTCGGAAAATCCAAGGTGGGCACCAAAAAATTTACCAATCAATATTCTCGTTTAATATGTTGAAGCCTACCATCATAGGATCGTTCCACCCAAGTTTTGTTGAAATCGGGCTATGGATTGAAGGAGTACTGTTTTTAAATGGCTCCGGAAAACTTTCAGAAAATCAGAGATTGCTGCCAAAAACATTGACCTATCAAAATTCTGAATAGAATTTCTAGGTGTTAAGATAATAGGATCCTTTGCCCAAGCGATTAATGAGTAGCATTTTATATGAATTCCCATTTTTCGGAAAATCCAAGATGGCCACCATTAAAATCAAGCCGTGGGTTAATAACTATGTATTGAAAAACAGTAGTTTGACTACGTATTTGTGTAATCCTGAGTCGTCAAAATTCTGTATACTGTATACAAGTTCTGAAGGATACCGGCCTAGGGTTCTTCCAGCTGAGTTTGGTTGAAATCGGTCAAGCAGTAACGAGGAGTAGCCTTTTAACTGATTTTCCACAATATACAAAAAATCGAAAATGGCTGCCAGAAAAATTGACCATTCAAAATTCTATATGCAAGTTCTAAAGCCTACCACCCTAGGCTCATTCCAGCCAGGATGGTAGAAATCGCGCAAGTAGTTAATGAGTAGACGATTTTCAGCCATTTTTCGGAAAATTCAAGATAGCCACCGAACAAATTGACCAATCAAAATTCGGTACACAAGCTCTGAAGCATACCACTTTATGGCCCTTCCAGCAGTTTGCTTGAACTCGTTCACGCGGTTAATGAGGAGCCTTTTAACTGATTTCCAAAATTTTCAGAAAATCCAAGATGGCCACCAGAAAAATGGACCAATCAAAATTCTGTATAAAGTTCTGAAACATACCAGCGTACTATCCTCCCAGCTAAGTCTGGTTGAAATTACTCAAGCAGTTAATAAGTAGCGTCTTAACCGATTTCTCGTCATTTTTCAGAAAATTCAAGATGGCCACCGAAAAAATTGAACAATCACAATTCTGTATACAAGTTCTGAAGCCTACCACACACACCCTCCCCCCCCCCCCCCCCCCCCACCTAGGGTCCTTCCAGCAAAATTAGGTTGCGATCCACCAAGTGGTTAATGAGTAGTTTTTAACCAAGAGTTGACGGCCGGATGCTGGCCAGACGGTCGCCATGGCATAAGCTCACTTGGCCAGGTGAACTAAAAATATTCTCTTGGCCTGCAAATGGACATTCTTCAAGCCAATGCAGAGGCTTAAAGGGCCCATCTTGTATAGCCACTGTGCATACACCTTATGCATCAGAAGCGTAATGAAGTGATGTGAGAGAAGTATATAATCTGATGAAACAAATGGTTGTATATTTTACCTGTGAATGTACAATTCTCTGTTGTTTGGCAGATCATAGTTTATGACGAGCGACACTTGCTGAACATCGATACCTCGTGCCCACACATCTGTTGTAATCAGCACACGACTGAAGCATAAAAGCATATTCAATAAAGTTGCCATATATCTGCGACAGTTCCCAGTCAAATTAGTTTCAAAATATTCAACAGAACGTTTATTAAATTGTAAATTCATCAAAGATATACAATTCGTAGACTTCAGTGACAAAGTTACATCATTTTTATTTTCACGTGAGCGAAGTGACGAATATGAAAATAACTCGTGTGAGAGATTGGATGCCTCCATTCCCTCTTTAATCTAATACACACTTGCTGTCAACAGTTAATCTGAACACACTGTTCACCTATAGAGGGATCAGATCTGTCACTCAAGTATCTGACATGATCATAATCAATCAAATGTCACATGTTAGCTGACAATCACAATCAAAATGACGTAGCTTTGTTATGAAAATTAGTCTTTCAAGAAATGTATGAATTATATGTCTTTGATTAATTTACAATTAGAAATGGATCCCTTGTGGGCTTATTCAAGATGGTCAGATGACTTGGAGACCAGGATATATTTCTAGTAGATACTTGACATTATCCAGGATGAGCCACTAGTCAGAAGGCGTAGTGAGTAGTAAATTCTAGTATACATAATGATTATGTTCCAGTCCTTACCTGGGAGATTCAGCAATGATTGTTTAGCCCTGACACTACAGCATTATGAGCTTAGTATTGTATGGTAACTGATGCAATATAGCAAGTGTTGTGAACAGCTGTTTTTTAAAATTGCATCAATTTCTTATCCTCATGCAGAATATGGATTTTACGTCTAAGAATTTCAACCCTTTAATGGTCAACAAAAAAGATTTTCTTATCGAATGTTCATTTGCAGGTGAATATTATTTTTGAAAATTTACCACTAAAATGATTGGCTTTGTTATTGAGCCAGGCATTCCAGTGGTCAATCTTCAAAGATAGTCTTCTTTTGGCCTGCAAATAGGCATTCTTCAATACAGGGTTCAAAAGCTATTGTTTGCCAGCGTGGCCATAAACAGGGTTGTGGGCTATAATATAGTGCTGAATTTTAGTTAGAAATCTTTACTAGTCCTGGTAAATTGTACTGCCCCTAGTATGTAATACTGATTACCTGTCTCCTCTGCTGAACTCTTTCATAATGGCCTCTCTCTCTTTCTGCAACATGTCACCATGCATAGATGATACTGTGAAGTTAGCTTCTCGCATCTTTTCTGTTAGCCAGTCAACCTATGTACCAAGAACAGAGATAAGATATATAGAGAATACGTCAAGCATTATGCAGATTTGGAATGTTGTTAGAATGAGAAAATATATGTGGTTGGCATACAAGACAAGAAACTAAGGCTAGCACACAAGCTGGAGTCAATTAAAAAATTTCCCATGGTTAGTTCTATTTGTGGATTAATTCTGCCCAGTTAATTACAATAGCAATAGTAAGTTGGTTACTTGCAATAGAGAGGTCCGATCTGTCACTCAATTACATGACATTACAATCAATTACGTCACATGATAGCTGGTGTCACAATCAAAGTGATGTATAGCTCCATCACCTTAATCAAACTATCTGTCACAAAATTGTACGAACTGTATTTCTTTAGAAAATTTACAATTTTATAAACCTTCTGTTGAATGTTTTGAAACTAATTTGACTGGGAGCTGCAACAGCCCCAGTCAAATTAATTTCAAAATAGTCAACAGCTTATCTGTAAATTTACCTTGCACTACCTAACTTTAGGATGGGGCAAGCTTCTTCCTGCATTACCCAGGTTCTAAGAGGGGACCCATGTGCAAACATACACTCCAATCAGGAGATTAAAAAGGAAGCATAAAGGACATATAATCTCCACACCATGGAGTCTCTAGGCACCAGCCATATGGTTAAAGAGCCCTTAGCCAGTAGGCTATCCCCCTACCCTCTGTTCCCCCATCCGACATTATAGATTCTACCTGTAAATTCACCTTGAAATTTAGATTCCAGAAATTCAGGTTTCAGAGTTTCAAATCGATTCCAACACACAGTGGGGGGAGCTTAGCTAGAAACAGGGATGGGATAGCTTGAAATTGGCCCCTCCATTGCTTAAGGGGACAAAACATGCACTCATGGGTGAACACTGACTACAAATTCAAAAGCAAACTGACACAAATAGAGAAACATGTCGGAAGGCAATACCAATATCATAATGGACCTTTCCATTTTTAGCTATGCCCCGCCAATCTCAAGCTAATCTCCACCCATATCTCGCTCGTGTTGGAACCAGTCGATCTCTGAACTTCCTGACTATTAATTTCCAGAAAACAATACTGGTAAGCTGCAGGATTGGGGCCAATGTACTTGTGTACTCGAGTACAGATTTTCAAGTACTCGCATGGACTCAGTACTCGTGCCTTTTTATGAGTACATGTACTTGTACTCAGTATATTTACAGAATTCACAGCAACTCCACCCCATACATGCCATATACAATGTAGCAAGCACAGGGTAATATTATAGTATGGCTGCTCTCTTCCACCGCATCTATAGCCAACTTTGGATGACATTTTGGTATTAGCATGTACTTGTACTCATACTCAAGTACATTTACATTGTACTCGTACTCAGCCTCAGTACAATTGCTAAAAAGTACATGTACTTGTACTCAGCCTCAAGTACTTTGCCAAAGTACTCGTACTCAGCCTCAGTACAGCTGCTGTACTAAACCCCTTACTAAGCTGTTGACTATTTTGAAACTGGCAGCAACAGCGCCCAGTCAAATTAGTTTCAAAATATTCACCAGCATATTTATTAAATAGTAGAGACTCAAAAAAGCATCCGCTTTTGTTTCTACGAGAATTGTTAATACTTACCAGATGTACTATTATGATAATGTCTATTATCTAATCTAGCTCAAAATAAACAATTAAAACTCCGCACTCTCCTGGTCCTGCCCACACTGTGTCCGGGAATTACCATAGCCGCAGGTACCGAGTCAATTCCCAATCACAGTCAGATTCGTCTTATATTTGCCTTGACAAACAGCGAAAGCAGCTCAGCCTCACCTCAGCGGGGCAGCTGAGGAAGGGCCATAGTACATCTGGTAAGTATTAAGAATTTTCGTAGAAACAAAAGCATATGCTTTTTTTATTCTACTTCGAATGATACTTACCAGATGTACTATTATGATAAACTCCGGATTTCAACAGCCAAGGAATACCGGTGGGAGGAGGTGAGGCGCGAACCAGCACTCATCTACAATCCAACAGAGAAGGTATATACCCTGGCATACGCTTGGGTTCTGCCATCTGACTCATAGAGTGCTAAACTTCCATGGTCTAGACCGCCCTAAAACCTGTAGAACAAGAGATAGATTCCATGCTGGAATAGGAATTGGCTGTCTAGGTCGCAGATTGCTCATTCCTTTAATAATTTCATTTAAAGTGTCATTCCCCACTCCTTCAATGGCCAGACTGGGCATGACTGAAACTAATGCAGACTTATATGCTGCTAGGGTTGAAGGTACAAGTTTGTCAACTTCGTATAAATGACAGATAAAATCTGCTACGTGTTGAACAGATGCAGAAAAGGGATCGATATCTCTTCCCTTACACCACTCTGCAAATTTGTTGATTCTATAATTATATGTTTTAGTGGTTGACCCTCTTCTGGCTGAAGCAACAAACTTCGCTGCTTGCTCAGAAAGGCCACCCTTAACTGCACGCTGCTTGATAACATCCATGCAGTCAATTTGAACATTTCTGGTCTGTCGTGGCAATACAGACACCTGTTCTGAGAGATTAGATCTCTTCTGTCTGGAAGAGGGATTGGATTGCAGACCAGAAGGTCCAGCAGATCCGTAAACCATGATCGGCCTGGCCAATAAGGGGCGATCAGTAGTACTTGGCACATACCCTCTCTTATCTTTGCCAGAACTTTTGGGATGAGAATCATTGGAGGATACACATACGCGTACATTCCCTTCCAACTTATCGCCAGTGCGTCTACTGCTAGAGCTAGCGGGTCCGGGATCGGTGACACGTATGTGACCATCTTTGCGTTTTGTTTCATCGCAAACAGGTCAACATTTGGTTTGCCCCAATGTTTGAATAGAACCTCCGCTACCGATTGGTTGAGCTGCCACTCCGTCGGACGACAAACCATCTTTCGACTGAGAACATCTGCTAAGATGTTCAGTCTTCCTGGAATGTGTGCTGCCCGAAGAATAACATTCCTCTCTTGGCACCACAGCAGAAGGTTCCAAATAATCATACACAACTCTGGTGATCTCGCCCCGCCTTGGCGGTTCAAATAAGACACTAGTGTTGAGTTGTCTGTCCTTATTAGGACAATCTTGTCTCCGATTAAACTCTCGAATTTTCGAAGTGCTAATGTCACTGCTAATAATTCGAAAACATTAATATGTTTCTGCGCATTGATCCGATCTCATTCCCATGACACTGACTGATCGTCCAATACCACTCCCCAATGCGTCGTTGATGCATCTGTGAAGATGGACATCTGTGGTTGAGGAGGTTGTAGAGGAACACCTCGCAGGAGATTCTGTTCTGATAACCACCACTGAAGGTGGAATATCAATGGTTCTTTTACTGGAATTTTCAGAGATAACGGATCCGTTCTCTGAGACCAGAATGACATTAGATACATCTGAATCGGCCTACGCCTGAGTGCTGCATAAGGAACCACTTTCTCCAGAGACACTTGTAAACCCAGTATCCTGAGAAATTGGCGCACCGTCAGAAAGGCTCCTAGAGAAACTGACTCCAGTACTGCAATCAAACTCTTGACTCTGCTCTCCGCCGGAAAAGCTACGCCGTCTCTGAGATTGAAAAATATTCCCAGATAAACAAACTCCTGGGATGGAGTCAATTCTGATTTCTCTAGATTCAAAATCCATCCTAGATACTTTAGTAAGGCTTGGACTACCTGAAGATTGTTGCACAGAGTGACTGGATTCCCCGCCTTCAGCAGCCAGTCATCTATGTAAGTATGAACAGCTATGTTTCTCCTGCGAAGATAAGAAGTCATGGCGAGAACCACTTTGGTGAAGACCCTCGGCGCTGTGGTCAGGCCGAATGGAAGTGCATTGAATTCCCAAACATTGTCTTGGAATGCAAAGCGAAGCTATTTCTGAAAAGGAATTGACATCTATCGACACTGCCCACATGCCTTTTCTCAGCCCTGTCATCACCGCTGCTAGTCTCCATCTGAAACTTTGGAGAAAGAATAAATTTGTTCAACGGTTTGAGATTGAGAATTGGTCTCCAACCTCCGGTACGTTTCGGAACGAGGAACATCATCAAATAGAAGCCTAGGGAGGACTGATTGCGGACTAGATGAATCGCGTTCTTCCACTGAAGAGCTTCGATTTCTGAGCAAATGGCATCTAGACGATCGGATTCCCTTGGAACGGGAGTCCACACTGGAGTCGATGTTAACGGAACTAACGATTGACGGATGAGCCAGTCCGGTTCATAGCCGTTTCTTAACCACTGACAGACTAAACAATCTCGCACGACCCGTTCCCATTGGGTTGAGAACAGTTGAAGTCTGCCTCCGACGGTAGGAATCTGCACACAGCTGGCGGTCGATATTGCACGATAAGACGCTAAATCGCTTGGGTGAAGATTCTCGACTCCCTTCGTTCTTGACATCACCGGAAATGATTCCGCCGGAAACCCGTCAAGACCGGCCTCCACAGCCGCCCACAGTTTCTTGGAATATGATGGCCCGGGACCGCCGCCACGACTATCTTTATGATAGCCGCCGCGACCCGAACCGCCACCCTTCCTGTCCTTAGAGGACTTGTATAAGGACGAACGGCCAGGTCCCTGCGATCCGGATGCCCGCCGCTGCCTCTGTTGCTCATGCCGATGCTGTTTGTAGGACTGCTGCGGCTGTGTCCTCTTAGTCGACTTCCACGACTTGCCGACTACTTCCTGCTCAGCGACCACTGACGCGACCTTGGATAAGGCTTGCCGTGCCGAGCCGCCGAACAAGCCTGGACCAATGAAAGGCGCAGAAGATAACGCAGCCCTCATCTCAGGTCCTGCTTCTACACAGTCGAGAACCATTCTCCTTCGCTCCGCCAATCATCTGGTGATCACACTGGCCAGGCAATCCTGGGACAAGCGCATGGTGTCCCGGACAACTCCGGGAGCAGCCTCTGGCACTTGTCCACCTTCCGCCACGCAGGTCAGCATACCCTGCAGGACGGTACATCCGTGTGAGAGCGCAGCCATGGCTGCCCTCGCCGCATCTTCAATGAGCGTTAGCTCATTAAACGGATCTTTATTGGCCTGGGAAACTAAGGGACGAGAACGCCCCTTCGATTTGCCAGCCAATGGCCTATTCAGTGCCTCTCGCTTCCCGACGGAAAGCCGTGGAACCCGGGCATACTGATGGTAGGCCAGCTCAGGAAAACGAGCCCTACTCCTTATCCCCTGCGGGGCCTTGGGCAATGCATAGTCTGGCTGAACCAGACGATACGCCGCAACCTCCAACATGTCGACTTGACATCCGTTCCATCACCGGATCCTTGATCCGATGCCAACCCGAGACGGTCAGACATCCATCCAAGGACCTGCACCCATTCAGCTTCGGTGCAAAAAGAGGACTCGTCCATCAATGGACTACCGTTCTCATCTTCCTTCTCACCCTTGGATGAGTAGGTCACCGACGACCCAAGCGCATCCATAGCCCGACTACTAGCGGCACCAGTGTCCGACGAATCGCCGGACACGGATTCACCGCAGTCCATCGGCTCCAGCATGGGAGGCGGGACTACCGCCGCTTTCACCACGGTAGATGACCGAACTCCGAGAGGAGCCGCACCTAACGCCGCCGGGATGCCGCTAGGAACCGCAAAACATGGCTCCAACGACAACACGCGTTGAGCGAAATCCAGGTGGAAAATGCCCGACGGAACGTCGACATCGCCACCCGCTTGGCAAACCCGTACAAATCCCGAGGGAGATCCTTGGGATGTACCTGGTTGAGCCGTTAACGAAATATCCGGCATGCCGGAATCTTCCATTAGCAGAAGATCTTCCTCCTCCGCCGTCGGCTCTTGAGCCAAGGTCGGAGAAGGGACAGGTGCACATCCCTCCGCAGAACTAGCCGGACCACCGAAAGGTTGCCCTGCACCAGGCTGCATCGTCGGGATCGTGGACAGCAAGGACTCAAACATTGACTTGAACTGGGCCGCCCATACACCCAATGCTGAATCCATTCGCTCGTTCAGACGATCTTCCCGTCCTCTCAGACGCCTAATCCAGCTTGGCCGCCTTGTCCCTCGTGATCCTCTCCAAGCGTGCACTTCGATCACGATCGAACTCTGCCACCAACTCCACGACCACTTGGCGCACACATCACACAGACTTCCCACTTTGCACTTCGCGCAAGCGACAGTGATGACCATTAAACTTGCGCTTCATGAACCTGTTGCATTTGTGACACAAAGTGCCCTGGTTCTTGGTCTTCTGCGAACAGAGAAGAATTAAAATGCTGCACATGACATACGATGACGAGCAATACGCACAATTGACTTGATTGTAAAGTAGAATTACTTAGAAACATTAACTTTCTCTTAATTTAATGATAATCAAGCCTTTAGGCAGGAAATATTTGAAACTTTTTTGAGAGAAAATTAATAAACACAACTTGGAAATTAACTAACGTTAATAATGCCAAGAAATAAATGCCGGTCACTACAAACACCCTCGACAATGAAGCGAGAGCAAAAAATTGGCATAAACAGAGTGCATAGACACGCCAAGCCAAAACGAAACATTAATCATGGGTGCCGCCATCTTGGCTAAGGGCGCATCCATTTTGGAAGGAACCGAGTCGCAAGAGAAATTAACCGAGTACCCGGATAAGATTAAACAGTTAACGGGTACCGCAGCGACTCCAACAATGGCTACCATTTTAAAACAATGTGCCAATTTAAGGAAAATTCAAACAGTCATTACGGCACGAATGTATAAATTCTAGATTGATACAACCTGCCCCTGTGATCTTTTTCCTTTTTCTTCCATCCTTCCAGCAACCATTCACACAGAAACTGCTAAACTCCGTAGAAAATTGAGAATTTTAGAGAGCTCAAAAACGCGACTAGCAAGGAGAGCAAAATAGACGAATCTGACTGTGATTGGGAATTGACTCGGTACCTGCGGCTATGGTAATTCTCGGACACAGTGTGGGCAGGACCAGGAGAGCGCAGAGTTTTAATTGTTTATTTTTAGCTAGACTAGATAATAGACATTATCATAATAGTACATCCGGTACGTATTATTCGAAGTAGAAATACAATTCATATACCGTGTCGAGCTATTAAGCGTTAAAGACGGGCCATATATAATCATTTATGACATAATGATTATGACATCATCCTACACACCGCTTAGCTGATTATGACGTCATATGATGTCAGACATAGATGGATATTCTGGAAAGGTGAATTCATCAGTAACATATAACATTTGAGATGAGCTAAAAACAGACTACATACTGTTTTTAGGACAACGAATGAACATCTATAAAATACATATACCTGTAAACCTGTTTGGAATTTTCAACAAACAGTTTAGAACTGGAGAAAACTGAAAATGAACTAATGAGCTATGAAATTTTGATTAAATGATTTAACAATAAATGAAATTCAAAGAGTGAATTATTTGTAGTTAGTTGTGAATCGCAACTATCATAAGTCGGCCTGTCAGCTTTTTGGCAAAGCAGCCTACATGTATGTCGCAACTATCACACATTTGTACTAGTTTAAAAATTTCTTTGCTGGGTATAATACCAATAGACCTTTCCGCTTTATCCATCCATCTTATGACGTCATATTCAACTATGTGACGTGTAGAATGATATCATAATGAATGATGTTATGAATGACATAGATAAGTACGTCACAAACGCATATTTGAAGACGGATTATGGGTTGTTACAGGAATTCTATGTCTTTACTATTTAATAAAGTCTGTTGAATATTTTGAAACTAATTTGACTGGGTCCTGTTGCTGCCATAGGCAGCAACAGCACCCAGACAAATTAGTTACAAAATATACAACAGCTTACCTGTATAGTTTTCAGGAAATTGAAAATTAGGGCATTCGGGGATCGATCGGTCCCAACATGGCGAAGTGTTGGTGGAGCGTAGCTAGAGGTGGGCGGGCTTAGCAAAAACTGGAAATGTCCAATCGGAATGACATGCAGTCTCTAAGTATACATTTAATATTAAGGCATGTATGAATCTGTCAACTCTACCTTCCTCTTGGTGTTACAGAAGATGACAGCTTGTGTTATTGTGAGTGTGTCATACAGATCACAGAGTGTATCAAACTTCCATTCCTCACGCTCCACAGCCACAAAGAACTGCTTGATTCCCTCCAGCGTCAGTTCATCACTGTAACATAATAGGCAAGCATTGATTGATTCTGCTGAAAACAGACATGTAATCTCCACTATTCATTTCCAGATTGTACTCATAAATACAGCCTGGCATTCACACTGCCCCTTTAACATTCAAGAATGCCAAAAATGCCATCTGCAGTGGTCTTGAGAAATGCCCATTTGGAAAACAAGGAGACACGTTTTCAAATTTTCCACGAACATCAAGTTGGATAATCAAGCCACTCATTTCGATAAATTTTCAAAAATAGTCTTATCCTGAATGGACATTCACTGAGCAAGAAGTTAAAGTTTCATGAACAATTTTGACCATTAACTAGTTAAGACCTATAGTTAATTAGGCTTCAACCACATTCTACAGAAAGAATTTCAAAATTTTTGTCACCTGGAGCACAGCATTTTTCTCAAAATTGTTGGTGGGTGGTTTAGTAGTCTTTTAAATGAGTTTGTGGACATTTTTCAAGTCCAATATGACCGCCAAACACGCTACATATTGATTGGTCCACTGCGGCCATGTTTCTGACGTAGCTCCTTCCCTTGAAAAAACTTTAATGGCACTCAGTGCCTAATCATATCTCAGAAATTTTGGACTAATCCGCTCAGTGATCCTGGAGTTGTTTTGGCAAAAAATAGGTTATCCAAGATGGCCGCTAAATCATTTGGCCAATCAAGTTCCCTTGAACAAACTCGGTGCAGCTCATGCCCCAGATGATATTTCATGCGTTTTGAATTGATCCCCCAAGCGGTTTTCGAGAAAATTTTTAAAGACGTTTCTAAGATCCAAGATGGCGCGAGAATACATTTTAAATTTCCCCATTGCTTTAGTATGGGAGATTTTGGCAGGTAAATGATCCAAGATGGCCACTAAACCGTTTATCAGGCAGTCTCGAAAATGGCTAATTTGAAATCACAATACGCAAAAAAATATATAAATCCAATTTCTGCCTCAAAATCCATCAAATAAAAAATTCCAATATGGCCGCCAAACACGCTATATATTGATTGCCCCACTGCGGCCAGGTCTTTTGATGATCAACTTCTCTTGAACAAACTTTAGTAGCCCTTAGTCCCTAATCATATATCACAAATTTCGGCATGATCGCTTCTAGGGCTGTAACGATACGTTTTGCCCAGATACGATATGTATCATGATACACTGGTCACGATACGACACATTATTTTTTCACTAAGTTTCATCTGAATCTGTCCATTTTATACCACTCTCCATCTCTCAGTGCAGATAAACAAATAATTAACATATTCAGATAAAATTTAGTGAAAATGGTGCACTTGTGCATAACTTTAGCTATAGCTTACCTGACAATGTTAACGCATGAAGGATGCCATGGGTATATTTTCTTGCATCGTGTGTGTATCGATACGACAAGTCACGCTATGATATGCATATCGTGAGCATGCGCATCGTGATTCACCAATATATCGGTGAATCGTTACAGCCCTAATCGCTTCAGCGGTTTTGGGGAACTCGTTTTTGCGAAAACGAGGTCATCCAAGATGGCCGTTGAACCATTTGGTCAATCAAATTCCCTTGAACCAACTTGGGCCAGCTCTTGCACTAGGTCATATTTCATGAGATCTGAAGTGATCCCTCAAAAGGTTTCGGAGATTTTTAAAGACATTTCTAAGAAGAGGCCCAAGGGGCCTGTGTCGCTCACCTGGAGCACTATGCACTTTTGTCAAAATTGTTGGTGGGTGGTTTAGGCGTAGTCTTTTAAATGAGTTTGTGAACAAAAATATGGCTGCCAAACACGCTACATTTTGATTGGTCCACTGCGGCCATGTTTCTGACGTAGCTCCTTCCTTTGAAAAAACTTTAATGGCACTTGGTGCCTAATAATATCTCCCAAATTTTGGCCCAATCCGTTCAGTGGTTCTGGAGTTGTTTTTGCAAAAAACCGGTTATCCACGATGGCCGCCAAACAATTTGGCCAATCAAGTTCCCTTGAACAAACTTGGTGCAGCACTTGCCCAAGATGATATTTCATGCATTTTGAATTGATCCCCAAGCAGTTTTGGAGATTTTTAGACATTTCTAAAAATCGACCAAAATCCAAGATGGCGCGAGAAGAATACATTTTAAATTTCCCATTGCTTTAGTATGGGAGATTTTGGCAGATAAATGATCCAAGACGGCCGCTAAGCTGTTTATTCAAGTCTCGAAAATGACAAATTTGAAATCACAATACGCAAAAACATATATAAAACAAATTTCGGCCCCAAGATCCATAAAAAAAACCCCACGCTCATGCCCTAGATCATATTTCATGAGGTCATTTCATTGATCCCTCAAACGCTTTTGGAGAAGATTTTTAGATTTCTAAAAATTGGCCAAAACCCATGATGGCCGCCGGCCAATGCCCTAATGATACTTCCTGCCAAATATAATTGAAATCGGCCCAGCAGTTCTCGAGAAGACATTTTAAATTTCCCATTGCTTTAGTATGGTCGCTTTTGTCGGGAAAATAATCCAAGATGGCCGCCAAACCGTTTATCTGACAGTTTCGAAAATGGCAAATTTGAGCTCAGAATACCCAAAAACATATATAGAACCAATTTCGGCCTCAAAATCCATCAAATAAAAAAATCCAATATGGCCACCAAACACGCTATATTTTGATTGGACCATGGCGGCCATGTTTTTTTACGGATCAACTTCCCTTGAACAAACTTTAATGGGCCTTAGTCCCTAATCATAGCTCCCAAATTTCGGCCCAATCCCCTCAGTGGTTCTGGATACGTTGTTTTCAGGAAAACTAGGTCATCCAAGATGGCCACCGAACCATTTGGTCAATCAAATCTTCTTGAACAAACTTGGCTTAGCTCCTTCCCTAGATGAGGTTTCATGAGTTTTGAATCGACTCCCAACGCGGTTTTGGAGATTTTTAAAGAGGTTTCCTAAAATCGGCCAAAATCTAAGATGGCCGATTGGCTTCATTTGAACAAACTTGGATCCATATGCCCTAAGGATGCTTCCTGCCATATATAATTGAAATGGCCCAGTGCTTCTTGAGAAGTCGTTTAAAGGAAAAGTTGATGGATGAATGGATGATCATCATCATCGCATAAGCTCGCTTGGCCTTTCAAGCCAGGTGATCTAAAAACTACGGAAATCTGTAATGGTAGGCAGGTCTGCCTTTATATGGAGCAAATTTAAAGTTTACTTTTGTTTGGCTAATGGTTAGGTCAATGGCTTCTGCTACTGACCGTTTGACGAGTATCCTGATTGGGTCAGTCATAAATTTACTGGTCATCTCGAGGATTTCATGTGGGAGTGTTGCAGAGATAAGGCACACCTGAGTAGCCGGCGGCAGGTAACGGTACACATCATAGATCTGTTCTTTGAAACCTATAAAAACATTCCAATATAAGACAATATCTGGCAGTCATTATCACGATAGATGGTCTATAAATTTATAATTTGGTATAGGCAGTCCTATCTGAAACTCAAATGTTTAGAGAACAATACAAAATAGAGTTTAATGGTCAAATTTGGTTAAGAAAAATTAAATAGCTGCATATTGAATGTCCATTTACAAGCCAAGAAAGTACAATTTTGGAAAATTCATCACTGGAATGAATGGTTCGGTTATCGAGCCAGTCATTCCAGTGGTAAATTTTCAAAAATTGTATTCTCCTGACCAGTAAATGGACATTCCACAAGACCATAACAGAGGCCAATTCTGGCCGCAATGGTCATTAAAGGGTTAAATAGCCATCTTAATCCTTTAACATTCAAGTGAAGAAGTTGGCAAAAAATCGCTGCTGCAGCGGACTTGAGAAATGTTTATTTGCAGACCAAGAAAAGACTATTTTGAAAATATATCACTGGAATGACTGGCAAGTAAGCAAGTCATCCAGTGATAAATTTTCAAAAATAATCTCTTAGTCCGCAAATGAGCATATTCTATGAGGAAATTGAAATTTCCTTTAAAAACATTTGATTACAAGATTAAAGGGCACCACAAAGTGGTCATGACAGACACATGGCACAATAATCCTAGTCACTTGCATTAAAACTTGCTTCTTGAGGCTAAAATGCTGATTGTTAATGTATCAGGTGGCAAGAATCTAACTCTTTCCTGCTCAAGATTGGTAAAGAAAATTAAAATTTTTGAAGAGCGAATGCCAATTTGCAGGCCAAGAGCAGACTATTTTTGAAAAATTACCACTGGAATGACTGGCTTGCTTACCGACTGACTGGCTCGTTTACCTATCCAATCATTGCAGCGATAAAGTTTCCAAACTAGGTTTCTCTTGCCTTGTACTGTTGTAGTTACGAAAAAATGTAATTGTTTACTGGTTTGAATCTTTTATAATTTCAGACAATGTTTCAGTTCATGCCAAAACATAAAATTTTAAAGCTTGAAACTGAGATGGCTTGGGCCATAATGGAGTTTAGTCACCATCAGCCGCAAGTTTTCAATATATCCTTATCATAGCCTGCAAATCGACATTTTCCAGGCCCATTCTAAAAGGTATGTTTGGATGGGATGATGATTAATTAGTTAATATATGTATTACCTTTGTTCAACATCTCGTCGGCTTCATCCAACACAAGCATTTTTATGGCACGTGTTCGTAAATTTTTGCGCCTAATCATATCTGCAAGAAATGATGACAACTTATAGCAAAACTCAAATAAACCCGTAAACAACTGAAATTTCAGATTCCTAACAAACATTCCATTTCATTACAACCACCATTAACTGGTTTTCATTTTGGAAATAATGTTGAGGCACAGTACGGCTCAGATATAACTAACATTTCTAAAACAAAATAAAACATATTTTTGAATAATTTGAACATAATGGAAGTGGAAGACATTGCTACCTTAAGTCTTCCCAAACCAATTAGGTTCAAAATATTCAACAAAACATCTCATACATTGTGTGCAAAATTGTATTACCTAAAATATTAACTTATTTCTGAGCTGTACTGAAGTCTATTGCTGCCAATGATCTCAACACTTTTCCAGCAACAATGTTTGTAAAAATGTAGATCAGCCTCTTTTCTATTCACACTGTAATTATTAGGGTTTTGTCATCAGTGTAATCTGTCACTTCTTACCTAGCAGTATCAATCGCAGAAGTTGCATCCGCCCACATACAGATGATTGTTAAAAGATGTTGCCAGCCACACATCAAAATTTTCAAATCTACATGCATTACTGGCCAGAAATGATGTAACATCAAACTAAAAATGATGATGCATGTACAATGGACCTGTCCAGTTTTAGCTATGCCCCGCCCATCACTAGCTAAGCACCACCCACACATCGCTCGTGTTGGGATCAATCGATCGATCCCTGAACTTCTTGACTATCAATTTCCGAAAGCTATACAGGGAAACCTGTTGAATATTTTGAAACTAATTTGACCGCGTGCTGTTGCTGCAATGGCGCCTAGTCAAATTACTTTCAAAATATTCAACAGAATGTTTATTAAATGCTAAAGACATACAATTCGTACAATGTGTTAAACGATTTAGCATTAATTAATGATTATGACATCATCATACACGTCACGTAGTTGATTATGACGTCATATGATGGAAGGATAAACTTGGAAAGCTCAATTGGGATTATCACTTGATAAAACCATCAATATTTGACAAAAATTTATGCTCTTATCCGCTGATATTAACGTCCCAATTCTCCATGAGCATCTTTTATAGTTTTATTTGACATCATTTTTACATACATATATATTCTGCTTAGCTATTACTGTATATCAAATACTGAAGCACAGCATTGGGAAATGTAAAATCTAGCTCACACGAAAAAGCCCTCCAAGTCAAGTTGGTTCAAATTCTAAAAGGTCACAAACTCTAGTTGGTTTAACACTTTACGCATCAAGATTGGTCATGAAAATTGAAATTTCCGCTTGGTGAATGCTCATTTGCATGCCAAACTAATATATCTTTAAGAAGTTATCACTGGAATGACTGGCTCTGTCATCGAGGAGTCATTCCAATAGTAAATCGCCAAAAGTAGTCTTAGAACTCTTGATTTGCAAATGCCCATTCTCTATGAGAATTAAAATTTTCCGGACCAAATTTTACCATTAAATGATTAAATTCATATTCAACAACTTTCCTGTGTAATGGGCTTGATTTTCACTGGTCAGTGAGTTAGTATCTAAATAAATACATCAATGAATTCCTAGATAAGAGGATAATAATCCTTTCACCGATAGATTCCCCGTATCTCATTATCTCAGCAAACAAACAGGAAAGATGTTGAATATTTTAAAATTACCGGAAATATGACTGAAAGCCAAATGTTGCTGTCTTAGGCAGCAATGGCTTCCAGTTATTTTAATTTCGAAATATTCAACAGAATATGCTATACATTGTAAAGTATTTATTTTTTCAGGGATTTGTTGTTAAAAGGGTTTTAATGACAAAACAATAGCACTAACCAAACACTCTGCCTGGTGTTCCTGATACCACATGCTGTCCATAGTCCAGCTTCCGGATGTCTTCTCCCACATTCGTACCACCAATACAGGAGTGGCACTGCACGCTCATGTAATCACCCAATGCAAGGATTACCTGAAGATTGTGGGCAAAAAGCATACTTATACATGTAGTTCAGAGCTTGGAATTCATCATTCCAGAGTATTCATCTATCGTCTGATGTCATATGATGTCATAATCAGCTAAGCGGCGTGTATGATGACGTCATAATGATTACGTCATAAACAATTCTATTCGGCCCGTCTTTAAGTCTTAATAGTCCAACACGTTGTACGAATTGCTTGTCTCTACTATTAAATAACCATACTGTTGAATATTTTGAATGTAATTTGACTGGACACTCTTGCTGCGCCCAGTCAAATTAGTTTCAGAATATTTAACAGCTTACCTGTATAGTTTTCTGGAAACTGATAGTCAGTGTTCAGAGATTGATCGATCTCAACACGAGCGAGGTGTGGGTGGCGCTTAGTTAGAGATGGGCGAAGTATAGCTAACAAGAGCTCCGCAAACGGCGCATAATAGCCTGCCATGATAACAAACTAATAAATGACAGCTATCAGAAAATATTTATTTCTTCCTCAGACCAGTAATCCTTATTAAGTGTCAAAGCGATCCGCTAAACGGTCAAGGAGGTATCGTGCGGAAACCAATTTTCAAGATGGCTGACTGGTGGCCATATTGGATTTCGGATTATCATAGATTTTGATAGGTTTCTTCACCAGACATATTCCAACGACCCTAGGAAGTGATCCGTTAAATGGTAACGAACCAATTTTCAAGATGGCCACCGGTGGCTGGCAGCCATCTTGGATTTCGGATTATTGTCAATTTCGATAGGTTTCTTCCCCAGACCTAGTCTAACCACTCCATGAAATTTCAAAGCGATCGGATAAACAGTAACGGAGTTATCATCCAGAAACCAATTTTCAAGATGGCCGCCGGTGGCTGGCGTCCATCTTGGATTTCGGATCATCGTCAATTTCGATAGGATTCTTCCCAAGACCTAGGCCAACCACCCTATGAAGGTTCAATGCGATCCGCCAAAAGGTAACGAGTTATCATCCAGAAACCAATTTTCAAGATGGCCGCCAGTGGCTGGCGTCCATCTTGGATTTCGGATCATATCTAGTTAAAGCAGGCAAAATAATAGGTTGACCTGGATATTTCAACGACTGATTTTTAGCCAAGAAATTAATCCTAGGTAGCAGCTTAAGGCCTTCCCCTGAAACCACAAAACGGTCATCCTCGGCTGATAAGGCATGAATTTCACTCCTACGCCTAGCCGAGGCCGCAGCAATTAAAAACACAGTCTTCAGTGTTAATAGTTTCATAGAAATGGAACTAAGTGGTTCAAAAGGCTTATCACCTAGTACTTGAAGCACTAGCGATAAACTCCAAGACGGAATCACAGGTGGATTCCTTGGTCTTAGATTGCCCATGCCTTTAATTAATACATTCAATGTATTTACTTCATCACTTCCCCTCTTAGCCAAGCAAGGAATAACAGACATTAATGCTGACTTATAACCAGCAATAGAGTTAGGCTTGAGGCTATAGGCATCATAGAGGTGACAGAGGAAATCAGCTACTACTTGAATAGATGAATCCATTGGATCAATACATCTTTTTGAGCACCATTCTGCAAATCTGTTGATTTTATAATTATATGCTCTGGAGGTTGACCCCCTCCTGGCTTTGGCCATAAACATGGCTGCTTGCTCAGAAAAGCCCTCCTTAATTCTAGATTCCTTGACAACATCCACGCAGTCAATCTGAACATTGACGGATTGTTGTGAAGGGCCTTGCCCTGGAAGATAATATCGTCCATCAGAGGCAGAGGAACCGGATTGCAGACCAGAAGGTCCAGCAGATCCGTATACCATGATCGGCTTGGCCAATCCGGGGCGATCAGAAGCACTTGGCATTCCTCTTGTCTGATTTTCTGAAGAATTTTTGGAATCAGGATTGCTGGAGGGAATGCGTATGCATACATTCTCCCCCAGCTGATAGCTAACGCATCTGTTGCGAAAGCGCTTGGATCCGGAATCGGAGAGACGTACGTCGTCATCTTCGCATTCTCCTTCGTTGCGAACAAATCGATGTTGGGTTTCCCCCAATGGTCGAACAGACGATCCGCCACACATTGATTTAGTTGCCATTCCGTGGGTAAAACACTCATCCTTCGGCTCAATGAGTCTGCTAGCAGGTTTAACCTTCCCGGAATATGAACTGCTTTCAAGGTAATCTGGTGATCCAGACACCAACAAAGCAGTTTCCATGTCATCATACAGAGACTGGGCGACTTCGTTCCGCCCTGGCGGTTTATGTAAGTCACAACTGTTGAGTTGTCTGAACGAATAAGAACAATCTTGCCCTGAACTTTCTGTAAGAAATGTTCCAGGCCCAGGACTACTGCTCTTAGCTCCAGTAGATTTATATGTTCCTTTGACTGTTCCAGATTCCAAAGCCCTGATATCGTGGATTCTTCCAGGCAAGCTCCCCAGCCCTCCATCGATGCATCTGTATACACAGTCACCTGAGGGTGGGGAGGGGTTAGCAAAACCCCCGGCAAGAGATTCTCTGTATTCAACCACCATTGCAGGTGGTGAATCAGAGGCGCCAACACTGACACATTCGAGTCCAGCGAACCTGTACTCTGGGTCCATTGTGTCATGAGAAACAACTGGATCGGCCGCCTGCGTAAGGCGGCCTGAGGAATGACTGGTTCCAACGAAACCATCAACCCCAGCATTCTCAAGTAAACCCGTGCCAGGACATGACGACTGTCGCACACTGACTGAATCAACGAGATGAGTTTTTGAACTCTCTCCTGAGTAGGATAAACATATCCTGTCTCTAGATCGAAGAACATCCCCAGGTAAACAAACTTCTGGGATGGAGTCAGCTCTGATTTTGGGAAATTGATCACCCAGCCCAAGTCTGTGAGAATTTTCAAAACAATCTCCAGATTGGCGGACAAACTTTCCCGGGTGTGCGCTTTCAACAGCCAGTCGTCTATGTACGTGTGGACTGCTATGCTTCTCCTGCGGAGGTATGCTGTGATCGCAAGAACCACACGGGTGAAAACCCGAGGAGCCGTGGAAATTCCGAAGGGCAACACCCTGAATTCCCACTGTCTGCCCTGGAATGCAAATCTCAGGAAGCGACAGAAACTCCCGTGGATGGGGATGTGGAAATAAGCGTCCTTCAAATCTATCGACGCCGTCCACATCCCCCTCTCCAACCCCGCCAACACCGAGCGCACCGTTTCCATCTTGAAACTGGGCGTCTCGATGAACTTGTTCAGTGGCTTGAGGTTGAGAATCGGTCTCCACCCTCCGGTGCGTTTTGTTACTAAGAACAGGGTTGAATAGAAGCCCGGACATCTTTGTGCCGGCTGAATAGCTCCTTTTTGTACGAGGGAATTTATCTCCTCCTCGATACACAACCTTTGCTCTGGATCTCTCGGAATGGGAGTCCAGACTGGCACCAGAGACAGTCGCGACGGCGGGCCTGTCACCCACTCTGGATGATACCCGACGGAAAGCCATCGCAAGACTAAACGGTCCTGAGTTAACCGTTCCCACTCTTGCATGTGGCCGGCCAGCCGGCCTCCCACCGGCCCACCTAGGGACCGCGGTGGACACGAGGCATGCAAGAGCGGCACTGTCTCCGTCGCCATACACACCGGAGTGGTTCTTACCGCGGTAAGCGTCCTGTCAGGACCGATAACCACGCCCAGATCCTCGCGCGCCCCGCCCCGCCCCGCGCGCACCTCGGTGCGCGGGCGGCTGCCTGGCTGGCGGCGCCTGAGGAACCTGCGCCCCCCTCGCTGCTGGCCGAATCGCACGCGGCCGAGGCCGACGCTGCGACGGTGGCTGGCCACTGACCTGGCCATCACCACCTCGAGCCTGCAGGGGACGACACGCCGGGGCCGCGGCGCGAGCGTTAGCACGACGCAGCACATCAAACTGCTCGCGCAGCGCCCTCTGGTTATTCACCAGGGTGACCGTCTCTTGGAGGTGGCGACATCCCTCACCTCCAAAAAGACCAGGGCCCGTCATAGGCGTACGCAGTAGCCTATTGTACAGGTCCTGAGACGGGCACAGATTGTCCAGGGCAAACGTGCGTCTTGCCCTGACACTCCTGGTCACCGCCCGAGTCATACAGTCCAGCGCCAGGTTAATACCATCCTGGATGGTTCGCTGGACAGTGACCGGACTTGGCTGGCGCGATGCAGATGCCGTTACTACCCCCCTGTAACAGCTGGGAGACGTGGGACAGAGCGGCAATCGAAGCCCTCCCACTCTCCTCCGCATCACGCAACGCGGTATTCGCCGAACGCAACGCGTTCGCGCACAGGACACCCGTGTCAGAACGGGAGCCTGGCCGCGCATCCTCACCCAAAGCCGCGCGGTCATCCACGCTGGGCTTGGGCACCACACCGTACCGCTGGTAATCCAGGGGCACGATGCGACAACGCCTGGCCACCTCGCGAGGGGCCTTCGCGAGACGTCCACTCGAATTAATGGACGACTCCGCCGCCTTGAACATGTCAACGACATGCTCCGCCAGCGGCAGAGAAGGCATAGCGTTAGCAGTCGGTTTCCCAGCTAACCACGGCGTGTGAACACGCTGGCTAGCCGACTGCTCCACGGGCAGATCAGGCCTAACGCTCACCAACCACTGGCAAGCGTCATACCAATCGTCCTCCGTGGCTAACTGCGAGCGCTCTACAAGACGGGGTCCTTCGTCTTCCTCCTGAGCGCAAGCAGTAGAGCTTGACGGCGGGTATGCTGATACACCTGGCAAGCCAGGGAAAACACGCGGGCCTGACAGGCCCGGCATGAGAATATCACTGGTTTGACCAGGAGCAGGCACCGTGGCAGAGCGCGGGGTTTTATATATAGTCTCACCACGGGCCCGGCCAGCACCAGCAACACCCTCGGCAAGCCGAGGTATGCGGTACCGCTGGCCATCAGCAGCGCCCTGGGCCACCACCTGAGCCGCGGACTTTACTCCAGGGTGAGTAAAACCGTGGAATAAGGCGCCTGTATTCCCCGCGAGGGGTGCACAGACGTCTTCATCCATGTCCACGTCGTCAGACGGCGACCCTAGCAGGTAATCCTCATTACCCTGGTCAGAAAGATTAGACCCCGGGTCAGCAAAGAGAGCTAACCCGGGCTGACCAGGAACGGTGCCATAGGAGGTACTGGCCACCGCGGCGTGCGGATACCCCTGGACTGATAAGCAGCCAGCGGGTTCCAGCGACAACCGTCCACGGTCCCCTATCGGCGCGGCAATAAGCCTGCTGCCAGGGCCGTGGAACGCCCCCTCTAATGGGGCCACCTCTGAATCGTCGGACAACGGAAGCGGACTAAGGAAAATCGATCCAGAGGCGGGGATTACCTGCTCCGAAGCCGATGATGAGGACAGTAAAGGATTTGGTCCAGGAAGCATGCCACGAAGCAACCCTGGAACCAAATCCTTTATTGTCCTCTTCATCTCTCCCAACATCTCGGTCCGGAAGGCCTCCATATCCACCGCGGACGAGACCTTCCCCTTACCCTTACCACTTACAACCTCTCGTTTCCGCTTCTTCTTCTTCTTCTCCTCCTCTACCACCTTGTCCGTCGCCTGTAAATAGCACAAGAATTCGGACATTAACTCGCCCCCCCAGTGCTTACATATGTCACAATTAACCAATGGACCACAAGGGCTACATTGACAGCACAGATGCGGCCAGAACTTATCCGGCAGAAAACGACCACAGGACGCGCAACCCGGTCCCTGAAACAGGGCAAAGGACAAGGAGTATGAGCAACTCGTTAAGCTTAGAAACTCAATCCAACTCAAAGAGAAGGAAAACGATCATAAAGATCCATATACATCAGAAACCAGCATAGCGCTTGAATTGCTTGATAAACACATAGCCAGGCTGATTATGACGTCATTAATCCCGTGACAGGAAAAATTCGATCCCAACAAAACATCCAAGTGCAAGGACGAATTGTATGCTGAATGGATAAGTTGACTACACAACCATCAGATACATATAGATAACTCTTTTCTGGCAAAAATGTTAATTATCTCCCTTTGTTTGTTTACAATAATTAACATCACCACATTATCAATAACTAGATACCTGACACTTTGTATAGACAAACCATCCAACGTGACGAACCGGAGAACTCCACCATCTGCACGCCTCTTAACTCTCTCCACCTCATGGGGAAGGAATTGGATCAAGAGGGCAAAGTGAGAAGACCTTTATACTAGGCCTCCAACTCACTGGACATATTTTTCATTTGGTTAGATAACCTAACAGTGTTAGTAGGAAATGGAACCATGGTGGAGAGAAAACTAACTCTCAGCAACTGTGATTGTCACCACCCAGCGTCATACAGACCTGTGGACATAAACAGAAAGAGAAATTAGTCCTAGGAAGCACCGAGCTGACCTAAACCAACTAACTAAGGCGCTTATCACGGTAAACGCGAGTCCCGGAAACACAATACACCGGGAAGAAAACTCGCTAATTTTACTAGAAGTCACCTGATTTAAAGGTCCTAAGTCCTTCTTTGGCGAATTGAAACCTCCCGCCATCCAAAAAAGTGACTATCACACCAACCAACACCACTTAAACTAGTTTAAGATAAAGAAAAGCTTCAGCACAAAAAGACATGTGTGAACTCTCTGCCAATAATCTAGCAAAGAGGAAGTGCTAGTCTGCGCATGCGCGGTGGTGGGGCTGGCATCCGCCAGACTACGCTCTGACTCCCTGCCCAGTAGGGGCACCTAACTGTTTTAAATCTGAGTGTTTATTGAGTGAAAGCCAATATTTAGCAATATCAAAAGTATTAGGGAGGTAAGTATACTCTTGAAGTGAAAACCAATTTTCAAGATGGCCGCCGGTGGCTGGCGGCCATCTTGGATTTCGGATCATCGCCAATTTCGACAGGTTTCTTCCCAAGACCAAGTTCAACCACCCTATGAAGTTTCAATGTGATCCGACAAACGGTAACAGAGTTATCATCCGGAAACCACTCTGCCACCTGCACGCCCGACCGCCCACCCGCCTTGAAGCATTACATAATACCATGCCAAATTTTTTGGCAGGGTATAAAAATGGAAAGGTCCCTTAAAGACATGCAACAGTAAAGGCCAGTACAAATTTACTACGATAAGTATTGCTTCTGGCATGTCTAGATATACATCAGCTTTGAGCTCGGCGGTATTGCCATTTAATTGATGATATCGGTACATCATCGAAAAATACTGCGCTATCATGGTATCGTCATTGGATTGTGACATGGTTGGTTCTAGATGGCAATAAATGAGACGAAATTGGATCAGTTGCTTTCACTTCCATCTCCAATCAACAGCTAAGATATATAAAATAAACACGAACGCTGATATGTCTCGCCTGTACATTCATGGATAATGTGGATTGCCATTTTAATAGAAACTAGTCTAAAACTGTGAAAAAGGTAGGCAAAATCCCCCAAAATCAAATTAGTAATGATGCAGACTGCACCCCTGCATAATCCAGAACAACTGTGTGAAGTTTCATTGAAATTGGAATGGCCATTACAAGGCAAACTATAAACTTTAACAAAAGAAACATGGAAAATATTCACAAAGTCCAAAATTGTGAAAAAGTCGGCAGGATGCCCCATAATCAAATCAGTAATGACACAGACTGCATCTCTGCATGGTCTAGAACTATTGTGTAAAGTTTCATTGAAATCGGAATCCTAAAAACTTTATCCAAAAAAACAAGGAAAATTGGAAAAATTGAAGTCCAAAACCATGAAAAAAGTAGGCAAAATTATCAAAAATCAAATTAGTAATGATGTACCTTACATCCCTGCATGGTCTAGAACAATTATATAAAGTCTCATTGAAATCAGAATGGCCATTGATGAGTTACAAGGTGAACTAAAAACTTTAACCATAAAAACATGGAAAATATTCAAAGTCCAAATCCATGGAAAACGTAGTCAAAATTCCCCAGAATCAAATTAATATGATGCAGATCGCATCCCTGTATTGCAGAGGACACCTCTGTAAGGTTTCATTGAAATCATATGAGCCATTGTTGATAAATAAGTTGATTTGAAAACTGTAACCAAAAGATTTTCTAGTGTAACGCCGCCGCCGCCACGAGAATGAGTAATCCCTATGTCTCGCTGGTGAGACAAAAATGTCTACTTCCTGATCTTTAATGAAATCAACACTAGGCTATTGCAAATGTTTACTTTCATGATTTTATTAGGTCACTATTTTTTATAGACGTGATATCATTCGTGGATGTATCAGTCTTCTCGTCAGTGGCGATGTGCGACGGGCTAAATGGTTAACTATAATCCTCTATTTGTCACTGTGCCGGCAAACATGGCAAATAATTAATTCTAATTCTGTAGTCGAGGAGAGGTGGTAAATAACTAATTATATCTCAAATCTCATGAATAGGTTATTTTTTATTATTGAAATCGAATAACTCCTTGGTGAATTAAATGTCAATTGTAAAACATTAATATTCTACATAATTTTCAGATACAACACCCATGCCTGACACAATTTGAATAGCTAAGTCTAGCCATAACCCCGCTCCCCACCCCATACACACACTTTGTGCAGGAATCGACAAAACTGTAGAATACCCCCAACAGACCCCCTTGGTGGTTGGTCTGTAGTTTTATTATGTATGATTAATGTATTCTGCGGCTGTAGTAGTAGAAACCTCCTACAGCTGCAATCAGTCCTTCTTCGCTTTTGCCCACTGTGTCTTGTCCTCAGCCGAAATCCTTAGCTTCCTCAGGTCCATCCTTGACTTGTGTGTACCAAATTCTGCTTTCTTGAGGTCACCTCGTAGCACGCTTAGAAGATTTATGCAATGACGTCCTCTCCTGGCGCTGTATTTGCTGGCTCCGAGTAGGGTGAATTCCAAGGCTCTCTGTGTTGGTGTCTCTTCTGGCATCCTTAGCATATGGCCAAACATGACCCGTCTTTGCTGGGCGACTTTTACAGACAGCGGCGACGTATTACAAATGTTGTATAATGCATCATTGGAAATTATGCTGTCTGGCCATCGGTGTCCAGTGATGGTGCATAGGTGTTTGCGGTGGCAGGCATCGAGTTTGTCTAGAGCTGCCTTTGGAGCTGTCCAGCTGTTACAGTTATACAGCATCAAGGATACGCAGGTTGTATTGTATAAAACATAGCCTCTTTATCATGGGCATCTTTGATTTACGAATCTATAGCTTCCAGAAGAACTGGAAAGCTATGTTCCCCATGACGCAGCATGCAGAAATGTCAGCAGTACTGCAAAGCAGTGAGCCCAGGATTGTACTTTTCATCCATGGTTCGCCGCCACGAAGTGGGTCATCATTTTCTCTAGTTTCATGCTTTGTCAATAGGTATGTCGGTGAACTCTGTTTTGGATTCATTCATAAAGAGATTCTCAATTTTTAGTTTGCTTGCAGCTATTAGGAGAAGTTCGTCAAGGGGTTTCTTTTCCTCGTCTATGAAGTCCACATCATCGGCATATTCCATCTCTAGCAGCATGCCCAGTATTGACACTGGGGGGGGGTTTGGTCTTGTGGAACTTTCCCGCATAGATTTCAATGCGGCAGCAAGGTAGCAGGTGAAAAGCACTGGAGATAGACCATCTCCCTGTTGGGAGCCGATTGATGTCTCAAACTCTACAGACTTCACTGACTTGAATCATACTCTCAGCTTGGTGTCTGCAAGCAGTAGTCTCACTAGTCGTAGCTCATCTTCATTGCAACTGACCTGGCGTAGTACATCTAGGATCTTTGAGCGCTTAATTCTGTCGAAGGCTCGTGACATGAAAATGCCCATTTTGTGGAAGTCCCAGTGTTTGGACATGACTACCGACACAAGCATGCGTTGAGCCCATACAATGTCTATGTAGCTCCGTCCATGTTTGAAGCCACTTTGACATGATCCGGTGAAGTAATCGATCTTGTCTCGGATGCGGCATAGATTGGATCGGATTTTCCGTATGCTGTTGAGGAACACAATGGGCCGCAGATTGTTTTAGTTTTATTAACCACTATAAAACATACTTACCATTCAATCACTACTTGCTAAATCAACTACTCTGCATTTAGCCACCAGAATAGGATTTTTATGTTTGCTTACATACCCGCATATGCCTATTCCATTTCAATATACCCTCAACCAGGCTACTGGTAGGGTACACCCCCAGCATATGCCCTGATAGAGACTGGCACTAGTCTGTACTCACTCCTTGGTGACACCTGTCACTAAGCATGTCCGCGCATGCGCAATGGAGCCCAAATAGGAAACATATTCTCTTTTCTAAATTTAAGTGCCAAATATTATAAACAGATTCTCAAATCATTCCCACACGGGGTCCCTGAGGCCGGGTCATAGTGATTGAACGGTAAGTATGTTTTATAGTGGTTAATAAAACTAGACCAACCCGCCAAGGGGGTCTGTTGGGGGTTGTTATTACACCACAAAAACATCTATACCGTTCAATCACTACTTGCTAAACCTGTAGATTTGGTCAGTGCCCTCCTTAAAAACCCTTGGTGGGTGCAGATTTGAGAATCATTAAACAAGGATAAAAATTAAACAACTCATATCCAAATGTTAATAAATTAACATAATAGTGCATCCATAACAATGTGATTATCAAACAAGGAAAATTGTCAACTTAATGAAATAAACAAAACAAGAGAATATTCTCACCATATCTGACAGACATACAGACTAACGAAATTGGTGAGATGTGCTTGGTAAATGATCCTTGGATTGTTTTGTTAAAATCGTTATATTTCTAAAAAAGGAGGCCACTGGGCTCTGATCCTTTAAATATAACGAGGTAAAAGTCGATTCAGATCTCCAACCTGCGACTTGCATGACATCGTCCAATGATGAGCCGGCGAAAAGAGCGAAGGAGGTAGCCATACCATGAAGGTCGAAAGCCTTGACATGGGCTAAATTGATCTCACCTGGGGAGGCAATCTCATAGTATAATTTTATGGTCTCACAGATCCATCTGGCAACTGTGGCCTTAGAAACTGGTCTAGCCACCTCCTCCGTGTACGGAAAGCATAAGAACGAAGAATCGGATCTTTTAAAATTGGTACGACGTTTATAGACCTTTAAGGCCCTGACAGGGCACCGGCATCTGTTGGACGGCGAAAAGAGGATAAAGATTTAAGAATAATAGGTTTGGCTGAGTAACGGTTAGACTGGGTCTTCGATAAAAAAGTCGCTTCTGGGATATAAAACTAGACCGTCCCCAGAATCGCTAAATCTGTCTTTTTCTGCAGAAAGAGCATGAATTTCGGATCTTCTCCTGGCTGAAGTGGCAGCAACAAGGAAAACAGCCTTAAGAGTCAATAATTTGAGACTGATAGATCCAATTGGCTCAAAATGGTGACCTGCCAAAACTTGAAGAATCAAGGCCAAGTTTCAGGAAGACAAAGGCTTAGCCACTGGAGGATGAATATTGCCCAATCCTCTAATAAAACCATTGAGAATCTTCAAATCCTTGATATCAGCAATCAGAAGAGAAAGAAGAGAAGAAGCCAAAGAAATCTATAACCCTAACGGTGATAGCTGATAAATGAAATGAATCGAATAGATACAATTAAAAATCTAACACTTAGGAAATAGAAATGGAATCGGGCAAGAAACCATGTTTTAAACACCACTCTCCAAAGAATTAATAGTCCACCTTTGTACAAATTCGACAGGTCGACTCCCCCCTGACAATGATTTCGTGAGATCTTGAAGAAAAGTTGATCTCAAGAGACCGGACACTCGAAAATTCTCCAAACACACAGGATGAAGAATTCTAGATTGGATGAAGATGCAAGCCCCTTACATGAGAGAGATCTGATGATACTGGGAGAAGTCTAGCAAAATCTTACCAGAAGATCGAGAACGGCTACCAATCAGATCCTCTTTGACCAAAAGGGAGCTGCTAGAAGAAATTCTTCAAACTGGTCCATGACTACCTTCAGAACCATTAGAATCAGGAATATTGGAAGGAACATGAAATCAAACAATCCTGTCCAGAACTAGTGTGATCATCGCCCAAACCTGACTGTCCGAAAAGGGAGACATGAAAGATGAGATCTGGGCAATCAGACATGTCGCAAAAAGATTTAGATGGGGAAGACCCAGAAGCTTGAAAACGCTTTTGGCAACCAACCTCTTAAACTGCCACTCGGTGAGTGAGAACTTGCTAGGACTGAACTACTGGTCCACAAGAAATATCCGTCTGTCTGGAACATGACTGGGAACTAGAAAGATTTGTATCTAGTGACATCCCAAGAAAAGGATCCAAAATCCCCATATAAAGAAGGAAAGACCTTGTTCCTCCATCAGAAAATGAAAGAAAACCCTGTGGCATTGACTGATCGAATCGAGATCTTGATGCTTATCACTCGATCCGAACAAAAGTTGAGAGGCTTCTTGACAAGTCACAACTCCACTAAATTGATGTGAGAAAATGACTCTTCCAGGGACCAAAGACTGGAAAATAAGGGAGTCCTAAACTCCTCCCACCCCTCCTGTGAAAAAACCCATGAAATAATCACATGAGGGGAGGTCTGACTAATGGAACACCCATCAGAGGGAACTAGAATGTACCGACTGCTTCTAGAAGAAGATCAGGAACATTAGAGTCTTCTCATCAACATCACCTTGGGAATCACATTCTCGACGCTGATCATCAAGCCTAGAATCCTAAGAAAAAATCTTGCCCTGACATAGAGGGTGTCATGGTGACCAATGTCAACAAGATTGCCTCCACCCTTGTCTCTGAAGCAAAAAACTTGATCCTGAAAACAGTTCAAGGGAGATTCCTAGATGGGAAACTTGAGGAACTAGCCTTGCCTTATTGAAAAATAAAGTTCAACCAAGGCTGCAAGGCGAACTGCAAACCTTTGGAATGAACCTTGAAAGAATTGAGAAAGACCTAGCTTTTATTAACCGATCGTCTATAAAGACTGAAGAATAAGACGACGGCATAAGACACCTGCCATGGCTGAGACCAGACGTGTGAAAAGAAAGGCGCCACGGTCAGATCGAAGGGCATGCCTCAAGCTACCATACCCTACCCGTGAAAGCAAAACGCATGTACCATCGGAAGGAAAGATAAAAAAGGCACATGAAATAGGCATCCTAACGATGCATAGAAAAGGATCACATGCCTGAAAAATAGACTTGCGATAGGGGAGGACTCCATCCTGAATTCAAGAGATAAAGAAAGAAGATATAACTTCTTCAGGAAGATAAAAGGATGCCAGCCTTCTAAGAATTGGAGACTATGAAGATCGTTGAACAGAGGCCCGGGTCTACTTTCCAAGGTAGAGACTCCTCCATAGTCTCCTTGACAATCATAGAAAACCAGCACCCCTCTCTAATGCTAATAGCTTCTGATTGGATGAAACAGAAGACCATTTGGGAGAAGACTGCAGAGAAGGGTCCTAGATCCAAGAACATCCGGCCCTTTTGATAAGGGTCACCCTTAAAGTTGGGGCAAACTTACTATATGCTAAAGAGGACTGCACATAGAAACACATAGTTTACATATGCCATGAAGCTCAAACCATAAAATCCTGGGCTATATCCTTATTCTTAGACATCACGAAAAGTGGTAACTCGTGTTTATTTTGGTTATTTTAATTTTACCACCTTCTTTGAATTGAGAAAAAAGAATCATAGAAGTATAGCCTTACTTATTGAAATGCTGAAGACCCTGAAAACATTATAGATAATTTTATTTATAGTGATTTAACCAGATTTCGTGGCAAACCGAAAACCCATAGTACGCTTATGGGAGGGGTTAGAATCAAGATATAGCCAAATCCTGTACCTGAGAATCTGCAATAATCCCGTCTGGTATTCGAAAACATCAAATCGTGACTGAATTTAGCAAGATAGTAAGGAAAATGTAATTAGGGTTTCCCAAACCACTGCTCGAAATGTTAAATTAGTCCCTCCAGAAATGGTGTCGCTCCAGAGAACTAAAGGAAATTTAATTGTGATGACATTATCGCGATTCTATGAATTGAATGCATGATATAGGCCTGGTAAGTGAACTATGGCAATCCTTTGGCTGTCTTGGAGTCTGGCATAACCAGGGTTCAAAATATAAACAAAGCTTTGCCATTGAAAATTATCTTCATTTTGAAAAGAATTTCACAAAATGCAGAAACTTTACAAAACTCAGGATAAGTGCAAACACCTTACAAATTGAGGAAGATAGGCACAAAACACCACTTAGATACCTGCTCATCTACGATTCTGTAAGCTTTGCAACCAGAACCTAATCGAGGATGAAAAACATTTTATAATGAAATGTCCACATTACGATCAGGAGAAAATCGCGCTTTAAAAAGCTTAATGAGTTTACTAATTTTGTCTCGCTTGATGGGTGTAGCCAATTAGAATTTTTAATGTCATATAATAATGGAGAGTGATCTAATAAAAATTGTTATTGATTACATCAACGTTTGCCTAGCTGCTCGGGCTTGTACTTTAAACCCTATGCAATGACACAATTCGTCAGATTGTCATCCTGTACATGAGGCAGGTTCATATAATGATTGCATAATTGTGTCCAATATTTTAATCAACGTCCATATCAATTTCATTCGGAAATTAGTCAACTTCACGAGTCCTGGTAAATTCACCATGCCTCACTGTATTTGATATATTGTTTAATTAGATATCCCGAACAATCCGATATTTATGCCTAGTGGCAGTAAACTTAAATCATACACTACACATTAAACCAGTACATTTTGTATTTATTTATTTATTTTTTATATTTATTGTCTTAGAACCTATATTTTCATCTTTGTAAAATGCAGTTAAATGTTTGTACGATGGCGTGTCATTATGTTTGATATGCCAATAAAAGGATTGATTAATTGATTGATAATGAATCTCCGGGATCAGCTCGAATGTTAAATACACAAAACACTGATTTTTGATTAACAACAAATGAAGACGTCATAAATACGCATTTATGATGCAATAAAGCGAAATACATACTTCTGGGTTGAATCACGTGCAGACGTCATACCTAATCATGCCCATAGAATGAAATTCAACTGCCAAATTGAAATAAAAACTGAGATTTAAAGTAAAAAATTATGCTAGAAAAAGGGAAAAGAAGAATCAAACTGACAGATAAGACGATGATTGACAGCTACCGGAAGTAGAAAGAAAACAACACAATTTTAAAAATGTACTAGCCGAGAGAACTGATGCCGAGATGTAAGGAAAGAACAAGCATTGCAGTAAAAGGATAAAACTAGAAGCGAGCCAAAAAGATGAAAAATAATAGAGAAAAAGTAAGACAAGAATTCCGCGGAATTAAATGTCTCGCCTGTCTCCTTTTTGTCACAGTTACCTTTACCTTTAAACTTCTGCCATCAATGTTATCATGCTGCTTTCTAACATTATAGGTAACCAGGTATCCAAGTTTAGTTGCAATACGCTTAACCAATCCTGAAATATAAGTTGAAAGGTTTTGCTAAATGCAAAAACTTAATGTTGAAAAAGCAGAGTTCTGTATCAAGTTCAAAGTGATCTTGACCTTTGACCTTGTGCCCCCAATATCATCATGCTGCTTCCTAACATCATAGGTAACCATGTATCCAAGTTCAGTTGCAATAGGCGTAACCAATCCTGAAATATAACCTGAGAAGTTTTTCTAAACGCAAAAACTTAAATGTTGAAATAACAGAGTTCTATATCAAGGTCACAGTGACCTTGACCTTTGACCTTGTGAAAACAACATCATCATCATGTTGCTTCCTATCATTATAGGTAACCATGTATCCAAGTTTAGTTGCAATAGGCTTAACCAATCCTGAAATATAAGCTGAAAAGTTTTGCTAAACGCAAAAACAATGTTGAAATAACAGAGTTCTGTATCAAGGTCACAGTGACCTTTGACCTTGTGACCCCAACATCATCATGCTGCTTCCTATCATTATAGGTAACCATGTATCCAAGTTTGGTTCCAATTGGATCAGGCATTGCTGAGATATAAGGCAATAACTTTTGTTTAATGCAAAAACGTAATGTAAAATATTAACAAAGATTATACCGTGACCTTTGACCCCCCTACCCTTAACCGCATGATGTCTGCTTCAGCATGCTGCTTCCTTTTGATGTATATCACCATGTACCCAAGTTTGGTTCCAATTGGATCAGGCATTGCTGAGATATAAGGCAATAACTTTAGTTTAATGGAAAAACTTAATGTAAAATATTAACAAAGATTATACTGTGACCTTTGACCCCTATAACCTTGAACTCATGTCTGCATCAGCATGCTGTTTCCGTTAAAGGTAAATCACCATGTACCCAAGTTTGGTTCCAATTGGATAAGGCATTGTTGAGATATAAGGCAATAACTTGTTTAACGGAAAAACTTAACATAAAATATTAAAAAAGCTTGTACCGTGAACTTTGACACCATAAACTTGACCTCGTGATGCCTGCATCAGCGTGCTGCTTCCTTTCGATGTATATCTCCATGTACCCAAGTTTAGTTCCAATTGGATCAGGCATTGTTGAGATATAAGACAATAACTTTTGTTTAACACAAAAACTTAACGTAAAATATTAACAAAGATTATACTGTGACCTTTGACCCCATAACCTTGACGTCATGACCGCTTTATCGGTGGGCTGCTTCCATTCAATGTATATCACCATGTACCCATGTTTGGTTCCAATTGGATCAGGCATTGCCGAGATATAAGGCAATAACTTTTGTTTAATGCAAAAACAACGTAAAATATTAACAAAGATTATACAGTGACCTTTGTCCCCCATAACCATGACCGCATGATGTCTGCATCAGCATGCTGCTTCCTTTTGATGTATATCACCATGTACACAAGTTTGGTTCCAATTGGATCAGGCATTGCTGAGATATAAGGCAATAACATTTGTTTAACGCAAAAACTTAACGTAAAATATTAACAAAGATTATACTGTAACCTTTGACCCCTGTAACCTTGACCTCATGGCCTTTTTATCGGCGGGCTCCTTCCTTTTGATGTATATTACCATCCACCCAAGTTTGGTTCCAATTGGATCAGGCATTGCCGAGATATAAACTTAACTTAAAAGTTTACGCCGCCGCCGCCGGAAAAGTGATAACTATGTCTCGATCCTGCTTCGCAGGCAAGACAAAAACCGCTGAAGAGGCGATATGAAACCAGGGCAAAATGACTCGCCGAAACCATGACAACAGAGAAGAAAACAAGGCTTTTATTCCTTCTTCCTTTTTGGGTTATTTCTCCTTAGTGTCTTTTTATTCTTGTGGTCATTATTCTTGGTGCCATTCTCTTCCCTATGTATCCTCTTCTGATTCTATTTCCTTTCAGTGACTGTCAGATTTAGAATAAGAATTACGCTAGAATCAGGGCAACAAATTAACTCCCTTTGGGTAAAGTGACTATGTCAACCCGCCGACATAAGAGGAAAAAAGAGCGAAAAAAAATGCTGAATGGCCCGAAGACAACAGGCCATCTAAAGTTGGATGAAAGGACAAATTACGTTATCTAGAGATAATGTGTAGAATAGACTGACTTAATGTGTAGAATAGACTGACTTATCGGCTGAGTGAGACCACTCAAAATTAAGTGATGATATGCGCATATGAAATAAGCTGCAACAAAAAAAACCATACAGCAACCAGTTGGAAGTCTTTAATTACGTTGAAATATTGTCACTGATAAAAGAATAAATGCTGAATATTTATATAATTTCAAGAGAGTCTTCAAGACTGGCAATGTCTCGGTATGAAGATTTTCAGCCATTAAACATTCCGATTTTTAAAAGCAATTACGGAAATAAGACTAACTCTTAGGCAAGATGATGACTAGATTCTAGGAAAGCCAGGAACCCCAGGAAGTTCTCTATTACTGGAAATCCAAAACAGGAAGACCGGACCGGAATTTAATCCTGAAACACCAGAAAGCTCCATGAAAACCGGAAATTACCCTATCACCGGATGTACGGAATCTGGAAGTGGAAAATTTTTTTAGCCGGAAATATGTGAACCGGTACTAGAACAGGAAACAGAAATGCGCAAACCGGAAGTAGACAACCGGAAACTGAACAGGATCCTACAGACCCAGATGTACAGTAAAAACCGGAAGCAGAAGAGGAAGGACCGGAAATGGAAACCGGAAGTAGCCCAGGGTCTTGCTGACCCGAATCTACCAAGCACCTACCGAAAGAAAGGAACAGGTGATCTCTTGACGTTTCTGGCTACCGGAATCATGGAAAATTGAACTTTGGCATAGGCAGCTGAATCGGGGATTTCTGTCGCCGACACCACTGCTTGAGGGTAATGCCCTCCTCAAGGGGCTTAGTTGGGTTTTGCCCAGTGACTTACACGAAACCACCTTTATGGGATTTTCCTTAGAGTCTTTGGGTTTCGGGGACCAAACCTCTAGTCTGGATGTGAAGGAAGTCGGTTTCACCTTCCAGTTATCATCCAACTCGGATGACTCTTCCTGTCTGCGCGAATGGCTGTTGAAATCCTCATAGCCATTGTATTAAAACATGTAGATATAAGTGAATATAATGGATAAGTAAATGAGGGATTTCAAATGATGATGATGACTTTAGGCATGATTGACTACCACGAAAATGGTTTACCACCACGAAAAGCGGAAACACAGTCATAAAAGAGTAGTAACACCACGAAATACTCGATAAACATAACTTAGGGAGGATGGACTTCATGTTAGGCATAATCCTGAATAGAAGAACTCTCAAAAACGTAAGCTGAACACAGCGCAAAGTATAAAAAAACTTAAGCTGGAATATTGGCAGACTGTACTGCTTGCAGAATATTTGAAAAGTGAATATGTTTCCTATTTGGGCTCCATTGCGCATGAACAGACATGCTTAGTGACAGGTGTCACCATTCACCAAGGAGTGAGTACAGACTGGTGCCAGTCTCCATCAGGGCACATGCTGGGGGTGTACCCTACCAGTAGCCTGGTTGAGGGTATATTGAAATGGAATAGGCATATGGGGTATGTAAGCAAGCATAAAAATCTTATTCTGGTGGCTAAATGCATAGTAGTTGATTTAGCAAGTAGTGATTGAACGGTATAGATGTTTTTGTGGTGTGATCACAGCTGTAGATTATGAAACTGGTTTTATCTGGAATCCTGGCATGTATGATCGGGAGTCGAAATGTTTGCCGTCTACCTGTCAATTTGACAGGTCAATTTTGCTGGTGTCAGTCATAAACAAAATCTACCTGTCAGGTAACTGGTTGACTGATTAAATATGTACTAAAATTTCTATGAAATAGATATCAATGGTTGGGCTCTAAATCAATAATGTTAGGCTTAATTGAACACGTTAGTAAGCCATTCAATGATGAAACCCTGTTATTTCAATTTAATGAGAGACAGGCAATGACTGGAAATCTGTTGAATATTTTGAGAATAATTTCCTAAGGCAGCGATGGCTTCCAGTCAAATTATTTTCAAAACATTCAACAGCTCCCCGATGCTGTTGTCCTAAAATTGAGAAAAAAGGTCAACTGTAATCTGTACACTAATGCTGCTGAACAGGTACTACTCTGAACATGACAGGTAAAACAAAATTCAACATGTCACTCGGGATAGTTGAATAATTTTTAAAATTTTGACCCCTGAACTGATGACAAGCATTTAATTAATGACATGAAAATAGATGATTAATTTACTTGATTGTTACAGTATTGTTTACCTTCTGAATCTGTGTAGCCAGTTCTCTGGTAGGACTGAGTATCAGTACTTGTGTTTCTCGCACCTGGACATCGAGGCTCTGAAGAATTGAAATGGAGAAGGTGGCTGTTTTGCCTGTACCAGACTGCGCTCTGTAAACATGACATAAACATTCATTAACATAACCAATTAAATAAGAGTTGTATAGCATGAGACATTTATATTTCCATACAATTCTTCATTGGCTTCGAAGTAAAGGCATAACAAGAGGCCCAAGGGGCCTGTATCGCTCACCTGGAATTATTGGCCACTGGACCTAACCAACAAAATGAGATGACCACTGGAACAAGATGGCCACCAGCCAAATTGGCCGATCGGCATCGTTTGGACAAACTTGAATCTCTATGTCCTAAGGATTGTTCCTGGTAAACATAATTAAAATCGGCCCACTGGTTTTCGAGAAGACATTTTAAATTTACCATTGCTTTAGTATGTGAGCTTTTGGCCTCAAAATTATCCAAGATGGCAACCAAACCTTTTATCCGACAGTTTCGATAATGGCAAATTTGAGATCTGAATACCCAAAAATATATATAAAACTAATTTTGGCCTCAAAATTTATCAAATAAAAAAATCCAATGCTACATTTTGATTGGCCCACGACACCCATGTTTTTTGATGGATAAACTTTCGCTGAACAAACTTTAATGGCACTTAGTCCATAATAATATCTCCCAAACTTCGGCTCGATCCATTGAGCGGTTCTAGATAAGTTGTTTTTGCGAAAACTAGGTTATCCAAGATGGTTGCCAAACCATTTGGCCAATCAAGTTCCCTTGAACAAACCTGGTTCAGCTCTTGCCCTAGATATTTCATGAGTTCTGAATCGATCCCTCAAGCGGTTTCTGAGAAGATTTAAAAACGTTTCTAAACATTGGCCAAAATCCTAGATGGTCAGAGGCCAAATTGGCAGATCGGCTTCGTTTGAACAAACATGGATCCCAATGGCCTAAGGAAGCTTCCTGCCAAATATAATTTAAATCGGCCCAGTGGTTCTTGAGAAGTTGTTCAAAGGAAAAGTTGATGGAGGCCAGGTGAGCTAATGATTAACCATTTAATTCTCAAGTTTCTAAAAAAAAATGTCCGTTTGCAGACCAAGAAATTATTTTTGAAAATGTATCACTGGAATAGCAGGTATCGAGCTAGTCATTGCAGTGGTAAAATTTCAAAAATTATCTTGTTCTGTAAATCGACATTTCTCAAGACCACTGCAAAGTGCAATTTAAACCATTTTTGGCTGGCTTACCCGTAAAAGATTATAGACATAATGCCACACTAAAGCTTTGCAACTCGATTCACTCTACCATCCTAAAACATGTTTGTAGAAAGAAATGGGAATAACAAGGGATTATAAATTGGGGGTGGGGGGGGGGGGGGCTGTTTCGCTCACCTGGAGTTCAGGGATGGTACACCTTTCTGTGCTTGAAATTCCATGACTTTTCCATTACTTTTCAAGATCAAAATTAATAAATTCCATGACCTCTGAGAATTAATATTTAGATTTGTATAAAATTTATGATATAGCTCCAAAAACAAGCATTCTGTTAGTATTGCTTTGCAATACATGTCCCCTACCTGATGATACAAATCTTTAGAGATTGACAGTCAAAAATTTCATTAAAAATTGTCAAAAGCAGCTGAAACTCGAACTTGATCTGTAACGTCTCATAACATAGCAATAAACCAAGTCTCAGTTATATATGATGAAGGAGAAGGAAAAAGTCTTGAAAGCCGATATGTTTGTATTTCATAAGTCGAAAGGGGACATAACTCCAACAAAAAATGATGAAAATGCCTGAAACCCGAACTTGGTCTGTAATTTCTCATAATAAAGTAATGTACCAATTCTCAGTTGAATATCTTGAAAGACTGCGAGAAAAAGGGCGGAAGACTAATATTTTTCGTATTTCATAGGTCGAATAACTCCATAAAAAATTGACGCATACACCTGAAACTCGAACTTGGTCTGTAACTTCTCATAACAAAGCAATGTAACAATTCTCAGTACAATATCTTGAAAGACTGCGAAAAAAAGTGCAGAAAACTAATATTTTTCGAAAGGGGGCATAACGCCATCAGAAATTTACGCATATGCCTGAACTCCAACTTGGTCTGTACTGTAACTTCTCATAACAAAGCAGTGTAGCAGTGCGGAAAACTAGTATTTCATAAGACGAAAGGGGACATAACTCCATGAAAAATTGACGAAAATGTCTGAAACTCGAACTTGGTCTGTAACTTCTCATAACAAAGCAATATACCAATTCTCAGTTGAATTACCTTGAAGGACTGCGGAAAAAAAGGGCAGAAAACCAACTGCGACAGACAGACAGACGGAGTGCAAACCTATAGTCCCCCCCTCCCCCGGTTTTCTTTTAAATGGGTTTGTGGACATTTCTGCAAGTCCATTATAGCCATTTGTAGCCAAACACGCTACATTTTTATTGTTCCACTGCAACCATGTTTTTGATGCTTTTGGCCAATCAAGTTCCTTTGAACAAACTTGGTGCAGCTCTTGCCCTAGATGATATTTCATGTGTTTTGAATTGATCCCCCAAGCGGTTTCAGAGATTTTAAAGACATTTCTAAAAATAGGCCAAAATCCAAGATGGCCACCGGCCAAATTGGTCGATCGGGTTCATTTGCACAAATTTGGATCCCTATGCCCTAAGGATACTTCATGTCAAATATAATTGAAATCGACATAGTAGTTCTCGAGAAGACATTTTAAATTTCCCATTGCTTTAGTATGGGAGCCTTTGTCGGGAAAATAATCCAAAATGTCCGCCAAATCGTTTATCAGACAGTTTCGAAAATGGCAAATTTGAGCTCAGAATACCCAAAAACATATATAAAACCACTTTCAGCCTCAAAATCTATCAAATAAAAAAATCTAATATGGCCACCAAACACGCTACATTTTGATTGGCCCACGGCGGCCAAGTTTTTTTGATGGATCAACTAACTTCCCGTGAACAAACTTTAATGGCCTTTAGTCCCTAATCATATCTCCCAAATTTCAGTCTGATCCCTTCAGTGGTTCTGGAGAAGTTGTTTTCGGGAAAACTAGGTCATCCAAGATGGCGGTCGAACCATTTGGTCAATCAAGTTCCCGTGAACAAACTTGGTTCAGCTCTTACCCTAGATGATATTTCATGAGTTTTAAATCGATCTCTCCAATAGTTTCGGAGATTTTTAAAGACGTTTCCTAAAATCGGCCAAAATCCAAGCTGGTCACCAGCTAAATTGGCCTCGTTTGAACAAACTTGGATCCTTATGCCCTAAGGATGCTTCCTGCCAAATATAATTGAAATCAGCCTAGTGGGTCTTGAGAAATCATTTAAAGGAAAAGTTGATGGACGATGGACGCCATGGCATAAGTTCACTTGGCCTTTTAAGCCAGGTGAACTAATAATATTAATGTCAAGTTCCTGAGTTAATCAGAAATGCTACTATATAACCAAATGTTCTAAATAAAAGAAGATATGTCAAACTGAACAACTTATGTCAATCTGAACAACTTGTTCTATTTGTCTATTGAAAGAGCATTACATAGAAACAATTAGACATATCATTTACTTACTGTGCAATGACATCTCTGCCACTAACTATAGGCTTAATTGATCGCTGCTGAATGGCTGATGGCTTTTCAAATCCTAAAATACAAATAAGCAAGAACAATGTGAGCTACATGTATATATACAGAATAGTCTGAAACTAACCATACATTAAAAATATTTAAACAAAAACAGAAATGGGCCTAAATTCTGATCACAAATGCACTGATCAGAACTTTTTCTATTTTCTTCATGCAAGAGAAAAGCATTTTGCGAGTATGTTAGCAAATATTTAACGATGTCCGATAAAAATGCCTTTTCAAGTTTTAGTGCAAACGCGAACTGAAATAAAATTGAACGTCAGGGTTGGCAAGTTTTGGACACAAGTGGTTTAAACCAAGTTTAAACGGTCTGCCCAAAATAGGTTTTGGACATCTTAAAACGTCCAAAACTGTCCAAAACCCACAACAGACCCCCCTTTAGTGGGTTGGTCTGTAGTTTTATTAACCACTATAAAACATGCTTGCCGTTCAATCACTACTCGCTAAATCAACTACTCTGCATTTAGCAACCAGAATAAGATTTTTATGCTTGCTTACAAACCCCCATATGCCTATTCCATTTCTATGTATGGCCTCAACCAGGCTACTGGTAGGGTACACCCCCAGCATATGACCTGATATAGACTGGCACCAGTCTGTACTCACTCCTTAGTGACACCTGTCACTAAACATGGTCGCGCATGCGCATAGGAGCGCAAATAGGAAACAGATTCACTTTTCTAAATTTAAGTGCCAAATATTACAAACAGATTCTAAAATCATTCCCATGCGGGGTGGTTGAGACCGGGTCATAGTGATTGAATGGTAAGTATATTTTATAGTGGTTAATGAAACTACAGACCAAGCCACTAAAGGGGGGTCTTTTGGGGGTTGTTATTACACCACAAAAACATCTATACCATTCAATCACTACTTGCTAAAACCGTAGATTTGGTCAGTGCCCCACTTAAAAACCATTGGTGGGTGGAGATTTGAGAATGGTTAAGAAGGATAAAAATTAAACAATTCATATCCAAATGTTAATAAATTAACATAATAGTGCACCCATAACAAATCACAGTGATTATCAAACAAGGAAAATTGTCAACTCAATGAAATAAACAAAACAAGAGAATGAAGGAAATTTCAATTTCCCTTTCTCCAAGATCTAACAATACTCACCATTCTATTACTTCTGATATATACAGCTGACTCTGACAGCTGGCTCTAGGACTACAGACTTAGAAAGCTTTACCGACTCCTGGAACCGGGTACTCGGCTCCCAATTGCCGGGTACCCGTCTGCCATGAAGCTCATATTGTTTGCATAGCCACCAAACAAGAGAAAACCATGGCTTGCCTCCGTGGAGCTGGGAGGCTGGGTCCGTAATAGAATGGTGAGTATTGTTAGATCTCGGAGAAAGGGAAATTGGAATTTCCTTCGATCAATACTCACCATTCTATTACTTCTGATATACACCAGATTTGGTCAGTAACCTGGTGGGAAGGGGCAAGCCATAACTGCTACTTTTGCCCCTTGGAGAAAGAGCTAGACTTAAACTTGATTAATGGAGACCTAAAAGGACCATTAAGTTAACGGAACCGAATCACATTCGCGTCACTGCCCCCGCCCCCCCACCCCCCCGCCCCTTTTTTCCCCTAAGAAAAGGGAGAGAACTCACGAACATGCATCTCGCCTGAAAACACAAATATGCCAAGAGGGTCAACTGCTCTTTGCATATATTAGCCTGGGAATGAGCATGAATATATAAGATGAATGATCATGATATATAGACATAATACAAAACACTCTCAATCTTGAATTACCTCATGATATTTGGATTTCAGACGTGGAGCCTCCAACCATTCACTTGTCCGGCCATCAGTGACACAATCTGGTTGATATCCTCTTGCTCGACCATGTCTGCTTCTTAATTCTTTCTTAGAAATGTCAAAAAAGGAAGAAGAGCAGTGTGGTCATATAGCTATCGTCTCAAAACTGCTAAAGCGAGTGGATTGGCGAAGTCTGACACATCCCTCATATAGTAATCCGTGAAAGAGGACTCACAGTGCCATTGTGCAACAGCCAGGATGTCCTTAAACGGAACAACATTGTAAAAGGGCGGAAGAGGCGGCTATTCCTCTAACATCGTGCGCTTGCGCATTGCACATGGTGCCCAGTCGTAATCTCACAGGTCATCTGAATGCATTCGACTACCAAACGAGAGATAGAATCCATGGATGCGGCGCCATATGGCTCCTTATGGCAGATCCACAGATGTCTATCATTCGACCGTAACGAGTCTGTCCATTTTGTACTTAGTCAAAGCACGGACTGGGCACCAGACACTGGCATCACGATCAAACCTACTTAGTTTCGGTATAACGATCGGTTTGCCGGGATATCTCAAAGATTGAATCTTTGACATAAACTCTGCTTTTGGCAGTAGATGCAGACCCTCTCTGGAGACAATAAATCGGTCCCTCTCTGCTGAAAGTGCATGGATCACATTGCGCCTTCTAGCTGAGGAAGCTGCCAATAGAAAGACCGCCTTTAGAACCAAATGCTTTAGACTAGCCGAATGCAACAGTTCGAAAGGGTGCTTGGCCAGTACATTAAGCACTAAAGATAGACTCCAGGCTGGAATGACTACTGGTTGTCTCGGTCGGAGATTGCTCATTCCCTTCACCATCACACTCAACTGGGCCACCTCTGGACCATCCCTGTTGGCTAGACAAGGGATAACTGATGCCAAAGCTGACTTGTATCCAGCAATTGTGACAGGAGCTAGTCCTGAAAAGAACAGCTCACAGAGAAAGTCAGTTATTTGCTGAATAGTGGAATGAAAGGTATCAATACCCTTTACTTCACACCAGTCTGCAAATCCGTTAACCTTGTTGTTATATGACTTGAAGGTTGACCTCCCTCTCGCAGCTGCGATGAAATCTGCAGCATGTCGAGAAAAGCCCTCCGACGTGGAACGTTATTTGACAACAACCATGCAGTCAATAACATTTCGGGACGCTCGTGTAGGAAGCGTCCCTTGGCCTGGGAGATTATGTTCGGAATCTCGGGTAACTACACTGGATTTTCCACCCGCAGATCTCGAAGATCCGTGAACCACGCCCTGCTGGGCCAAATGGTGCTATTAGCAGGACCAGGCACGGTTCCTCCCTGATCTTCATCAATATCTTCGGTAGAAAAATGGTGGGTGGGTACGCGTAAGCGTGCATCCCTCTCCAGCTTAACGCCAGAGCGTCTGTATCGACGGCATTAGGATCTGGAATCGGTGAGAGATAAGTCATGACGTGAGCATTTTCCCTTGTGGCGAACAAGTCCACGTTGGGTTTGCCCCAATGCGCGAAGATCCTGTGAAGAACTGGAGGGTTGAGAGACCATTCTGTTGGCAGAATTCTCTGTCTGCGAGACAAAGCATCCGCCAGAATGTTCAATTGCCCAGGAATATGAGCTGCTTTCAAAACAACCGAGTAATTCCTGCACCATTGAATCAAGTGCCACACTTAGATACATAGTGTTGGTGACTTGGTCCCGCTTTGGCGATTTCTGTATGATACTACTGTCAAGTTGTCCGACCGTATCAATATCACCTTGCCCCTGACTTTTGGAAGAAACTTTTCCAATGCCAGTTCCACTGCCATCATATCCAACAGATTGATATGCAGCTGGCTCTCTTGGAGAGTCCATGTGCTCGAGACCTGGTGTTCCCCCAGGTAGGCCCCCACCCATCCTTCCAGCGATGCATCCGTGTGCACAGACAGCTGGGGGTGGGGTAGGTGCAGTGAAAAACTCCTACTAGGAGATTCTGGCGCTTTTTCCCACCATACAAGATGCAACATTATTGGCTCCAAAACTGGCACCAGTTTTGACAGGGGTTTATTCTCTGTTTCCACAGAGACATCAGATACAACTGGATAGGTCTTCGCATCAGAGCCGGGTACGGGTTTACCTGCTCCATGGAGACCATCATGCCCAGCATCTGAAGAAACCGCCTTGCCTGAATGTGGTTTCCCAATCGAAACTCTTGAGGATGGCTAACAGAGACACCACTCTGGGCTCTGACGGGTAAAAAACCCTGCCCTCCTCAAGATCGAATCACATCCTTAAATAAACGAAATGTTGAGTGGGTGTCAACTCAGATTTCTCCTTGTTGACTATCCAGCCTAGATCTGAAAGCTAACTTCAAAGTATCCACCTCTAACCTGGCTGATGATCAGCCAATCGTCTATGTAGGTGTGAAGCGCCACGTTCTCTTTTCTGAGAAACGCTGTCACCACAAGGACCCCTCTGGTGAAAACCCCTTGGAGCTGTCGACAGGCCGAATGGGAGGATATAAACTCCCATACTTGATTCTGAAACGCAACTCTCAGAAACCTGTGACAACTCCGGTTCATTTGAATGTGGAAACATACATCTCTCAGATCGATCGATACACACCACACACCCTTCCTCAATACTGCCATTACTGACCTCGGAGTTTCCATCTGAAACCGAGGAGTATGGATAAACCAATTCAATGGCCTGAGACCGAGTACGGGTCTCCATCCCCATGTGCTCTTGGGGACAAGGAACATGTTTGAATAGAAGCCTGGAGTGTTCCGGTTTGCTGGTTTATTGCTCCCTTCAGAAGCAAACCTGACACTTCGTTTTGAATAGCTTCTAACTTGTCTGGTTCCGTTGAACGGGTGTCCAGACAGGTGCCAAAGACAGATTCTGTGGTGGGAAGTCCCACCACTCTGGCATGTACCCCTGGGATAACTATCCCAGGACCAGACTGTCTGACGAAAACGCATGAACCTTCCACCCACTATAGACGCCTAATGGGGGTGTCTGGCTCGCGATCTGCTCCCCCCCCCCCCCTTGACGAGAGAGAGAACCATTTTGGTCTTGGCTTGGCCGGTCTAACTGGCACCGCTGTTCCTGTCGCACAGGTGCGGTCCAGGCAGATGCGAAGGGAGCCCTCGTACCCTCGGGTACGATCCGCTCCCTTCTGTCCGCCCTTTGAGGACTTACCCCTCCCCTTCCCGCCTCTCGGGCGATCAGGAGTAACATTGGGGAGGGTAGGGGGCCCCCACAACCTTCTTGGCTTTCTTCGCCGAGGCGGCTGAGAAAACCCAGCAGAAAACAGAAGCAGCACTAGGCTTAGCCTTCACCTTGCTTTTTTCTGCTTCTTGAAGGTTGCCCGGTCAGCGGCCTGACTACAGTCCCTAGTGCGTGCGCTTGACGCACTAGCTGCAGATTAACTGCCAACCGATTCTGCTCAATGCTGGCTGTGTCCTCCAAGATGGCCAGCGCCTGGCCACCAAAGATGCTAAGACCTGTCAGGGGCGTCCCAAGAAGACGCTCCCTGACGGCAGTAGCTGGACGCATATGGTCAAGGACCATCTGCCTCCTGGACAGTCACACGCGCCTGCACCCTTGCCAATGCGTCCATAGACAGCACCAGGCCGTCATTAACGCACGAAAGTGCCACAGGTGGCACAGGGTGGCCTGCCCCCGCTTCAGCCCACACCGACTGAAGAAGACGATAAGAGTGGTTGACAGCACTCATTGCTGTCCTTACACCCCCATCACATAGGGACAGGACTTCATTATGGTGTACCTGAGCTTTGTCCACCTGTGCCGGGGTGGGGCCACCCGCTCCCGCACTCTGGACACCCAGTACCCAGCGGTCATTCTCGGTGACCGACGGGACAACACCATACCTGTCGTATTCCCCCCATGGAATACGACCCCTCGCCCGCACCTCCCTGGAGGCCGCAAGAAGCTGGCCCTTGGTCATGCGTTGTTTGCTATAAATAGCATCAAGCAACACCATAAACCTTGGATCCAGTCCAACAGACTGAATCAGGGCTGCGGGCAAGATCCCCGTCCTAATCAATGCAACCGATGGACAGGGTACATCCTCCTCGGTCGTGGTCGAAACCACAGACGGGTCCACCCTGGCTAGCCAAGCCAGAGCCTCAGACCAATCCATCTCCGAGAAGGAGACATGTTCACGGCCCTACCAGCAACGGCCTCCTGGCTAGGAGCCATTGCTGATATGCCAGGAACTCCGGTACCATACGGTTCCGCTGCCACCCCATGGAACACACCAATCCACGGAGTAGGCCCGCACAGAAAACTGTGCGGACCCGTAGCGGTTGAGGAACCGTGGCCAAACACGGGCGCCAACGGCATCCCATGTCTGACCACCGGACTAGGCGAGATAGGTGAGTACCATGCCTGGCCGGCCACACCCATCACCGTGTTGGTTGGCAGCAAACCAACCATCACGGGACCGGTGCCCGGTACCGGAGTGGCCTCAACCACGGGCGGAGCCGCTGCCCTGGCTTGCTCCCGGCCAGACAGATGGAGGACGGTTCCGTCCAGGATGGAATCGACCTCCATGCTCTCCACCCGCGGCATCACAGGCCGCAGCAACCTCTCCCCTCCTCATCCTCAGACCCCGAAGAGTCGTCACCAGACAAGGAAAACTGTGGAGCCGTCCTGGTGGACGGCTCCCATGCCTGATGGACCGGCCACCGCTACTGGACCACCCGGAGGTGGCCGCAGAGAGACAGAACCCATCAGGCCGGAGCCCGACGGGACTACCAGGGGGCCGTACGAGACGGCTCCCTCGGTGGCCAGTCCAGAACCCTGTCCAAGGACAGGGTCCGAATCAAACATGGGGAGAGACTGCCCTACAACTTTTGGCAGCAGGGACGACACCAGCGTGGGCAGAACGCTATGCAAGAAACCTTGCCTAGCCGGAGCAAACCACGCCGGCGGTGCCATCTCTGCCACCTCCGGTTGCAGACATGGAACGCACCCACGGGCCGAAACGGACACTCCACGATTTACTTTCGGACCGCCTGACCCCGCGTCAGACCATGCCAAGTCCTTCTGGCAAGGAACTTAAGCATCATATTGACTGACCACACAGCGCAAACGTTACACCAACTATCAAGACTACACTTAGTACAGTGGAAACAGACATGGTCCTTGCATAGAACCCGTACGATATGTGGCACTCGTCACATGATGGCGGGGCTGGCTTGGCCTATAAAAAGCATTTGAACAAAATTAAAGCTCTATGCCATAAGGATGCTTCCTGCCAATATAATTCAAATCGGCCCAGTAGTTCTCGAGAAGCCATTTTAAATTTTCCATTGCTTTAGTATGGGAGCTTTAGGCGGGAAAATGATCCAAGATGGGTGCCAAACCGTTTACCCGACAGTTTCGAAAATTGAAAATTTGAGATCAGAATACCAAAAAACCTATATAAAACCAATTTCGGCCTCAAAATCCATCAAATAAAAAAATCCAATATGGCCGCCAAACATGCTATATTTTGATTGGCCCACGGCGGCCATGTTTTTTGACAGATTAACTTCTCTTGAACAAACTTTACTGGCCCTTAGTCCCTAATCATATCTGCCAAATTTGAGATTAGAATACCCAAAAACCTATATAAAATGAATTTCGGGCTCAAAATCCATCAAATAAAAAAATACAATATGGCTGCCAAACACACTATTTCGATTGTTCCACCGCAGCCATGTTTTTTTACAAATCAACTTCTCTTGAACAAACATTAATCGCCCATAGTTGCTAATTATATATCACACATTTCAGCCTGATCGCTTCAGCGGTTCTGGGGAACAAGTCATTTTTGTGAAAACTAGGTCATCCAAGATGGCCGCTGAACCATTTTGGTCAATCAAGTTCCCTTGAACAAACTTGACTCAGCGCTTAGCCTAGATCATATTTCGTGAGTTTTGAATCGATCCCTCAAATGGTTTGGGAGCAGAAGATTTTTAGACATTTCTAAAAATCGGCCGAAATCCAAGATGGTCGCCAGCCGATCGGGTTTGTTTGAACAAACTTTCTTACGGATGCTTCATGCCTAATATAATTTAAATCGGCCCAGCAGTTCTCGAAAAGATATTTTTAATTTCCCATTGCCTTAGTATGGGAGCTTTTGGCGGGAAAATGATCCAAGATGCCCGCCAAACCGTTTATCCGACACTTTCGAAACTTGCAAATTTGAGATCAGAATACCAAAAAACCTATATAAAACCAATTTCGGCCTCAAAATCCATCAAATAAAAAAATCCAATATGGCCACCAAACATGCTATATTTTGATTGGCCCACGGCGGCCATGTTTTTTGACAGATTAACTTTTCTTGAACAAACTTTACTGGCCCTTAGTCCCTAATCATATCTGCCAAATTTCGGCCTGATCCCTTCAGCGGTTCTGGAGAAGTTACTTTCGCTAAAACTAGGTCAACCAAGATGCCCGCCGAACTATTTGACCAATTAAGCTCTCTTGAACTAATTTGGTTGAGCTCTTGCCCTCAATCATATTTCATGAAGTTTCCTTCAATTCCTCATGTGGTTTCGGAGAAGATTTTTAAAGACTAATTGGCCAATAGGCTTCATTTGAACAAACTTGGATCCCTATGCCCTAAGGATGCACGGACAGGCGGATGACGGACACACAACGGATGGTCGCAACGACATAAGCTCACTTGGCCTTTCAGGCCAGGTGAGCTAAAAACCAGAAGCATAGGAACCAGAAATACGCAAACTGGAAGAAAAACCGGAAGCGGAAGAGGAAGGACCGGAAACAGAAACCAGAAGTAGCTCCGGGTCTTGGAGACCCGAATCTACTAAGCACAAACTGGAAGTGCTTGATAAACCAGAAGTTCCTGACTGCATTAAGCTAGAAACAGGTGATCTTTCAACATTACTGGCTACCGGTATAACAGACGTTGGCATAGGCGTTTGAATCGAGTACTTCAGTCGCCGACACCACTGCTTGAGGGTAATGCCCCTCCTCAAGACTTATGTGGGTTTTACCCAGTGACCTGCTCGAGTTCACCTTCGAGAGCCTCTTCTTTGAGTGTCTAGCCTTCGGTTTCGGGGACCGAATCTCTTGCCTGGATGTGAGGGAAGTAGGCTTCCCCAATTTGCGGACACGCCTGCTAACCCTCTGGTTATCGTCCGACTCAGATGAAACATCTCTAGCCGCACGAATGACAGACGAAATTCACTCATCTAACGACTTTGTCAAAAATCTCGCAAAAAGAGCTAAAACGGCATTAGAATTAGAAGAGCCCCCCACCCCACTCCTCCATTGCTGGCGTAGAAGATAGAGAAGTGCTTGCAAAAGACACAACTTTAGATTTGGTAGCAACGGAGGGGAAGCGATCAATGGGCAATGCGGCCTTGGCTACAAAATCCTTAAAATATTCTTTAGAGACAGTCGACGACCATCCTTTGCATACGCGCATTTCACCTTCTCGAGTGATTTGACAGACTCCTAAAAATGAAATAAAATTAGAGAATGAAGCATATAGCTTCGAAAACTTAAGAACTTCTCTAAATTTAATGAGTCTGATAAAAGGAAACACAACCAGAAAAATTGAAATTCAAATATCCCTAATGAAAAGAACAACTAGATTTCAAACTTTCTTGAGGATATAAAACGAAATGCACTAAAAGATTTGATTCTAGAAATAAGTGAATACAAAGGCTCTTAGAGTTTAATTGAGGGTTAGAAATGAAGATGATGACTTAGGCATTTTGCTTACCACGAAAACGGGATACCACCACGAAAACACATATATACAGAGTATACAATGAAATACTCGATCAACATAAATTAGGGAGGATAGGCTTCATAATGTTGAACAAAGGAATCTATTCTATAAAGCTTACATCCTTTCACATATAGATTACTGCTCTCCCATCTACTATCATTCAACTGATACATTAGTATACCAGCTGGAAAAACTACAAAAGAGAGCAGCTCGTATAATACTAGATGCCCCTTTTAGAGAAACAATTGAACCTATTTGGGCTCCTATGGGCATGCGCGACCATTCTTAGTGACAGGTGTCACCAAGGAGTGAGTACAGGATGGTGGCAGTCTATATCAAGTCATATGCTGGGGGGTGTACCCTACCAGTAGCCTGGTGGAGGGTACACATACAAATGGAATAGGCATATGGGGGTTTGTAAGCAAGCATAAAAATCTTATTCTGGTGGCTAAATGCAGAGTAGTTGATTTAGCAAGTAGTGATTGAACGGTATAGATGTTTTTATGGTGTAATAACAACCTACAATTTTAGTCCAGACTATTTCTTCCAAATTTTACATTGCATTTTAACCAATTGCATAGCACACATGTATGTAATATGTTTACATGCTATTTTCAAAGCTATCTATTTTAGAATCTTAAAAAGGTTTATATATATTATTATGTTTACATAATTTGTTGTCATAAATGTCCTCAAATGTCCGCAGCTGAACATATAATTCCACATATAATGAAAAAATATATCAAATTTTTTGAAAATTAAATTGACTCTTAGTTGTTTCTACCTATAGCAGCAAAACTTTCCAGTCAAATTAGGTTCAAAATCATCAGCAGCATGTTTTCCTTGTAATTAAGATTCAGTGAATCAACCTGGAAATCTGGAAGACATTCTACTGATACTACATGTTACTTTGTCTAAACATTGCCATCATGGGCAATTTTATCAATATTACTGAAAATACAGGAAACCAATGCAAATGTTTATATTACTTATAAAATGTCTGGTTAACTGCTGTAACAGTACCTCGGTATTCAAAATAAGTTTTATCTGTATAGATGTTAAATTTGAAATAGAATTTGATTAAAGATGTATTTTAAGGGTGGTAGATCCAAGGATCCAATTTGGAAGCACTTTTTAGAAGTTCACAGTAATGGAAAATCATTTGCTAAGTGTAGGGAGTGTGATTACAAACTTGTAAGCAAAGTGGCAAGACTGAAAATATACTACCAGAAACATGGGACACAAAATCAAAAAATACCTGCTGAAAATGTACACCAGGTATTCTTTTCCTGACTCTGTAAATATGTATTGTTCTACATCACTGTGCTAGGGATTAATCCATTCACTATGTAATCCGTGAAAATGTATATTCATTATGATATGAAACATATTCTGTTGAATATTTTGAAATTAATTTGACTGGAAGTTGTTTATGCCTAAAGCAGCAATGACTCGTTAAATTAATTTCAAAATATTCAATAACTCTCCTATATGGTTCCTTTGAAAATGAGATGTATGGAACTCATGACTGGTGAAAGAGTTAACATACATAGATTAGTCATAAAACAATTTAACTCAGTTATCTTAGAGAGTGTGACTACATGTACAGTCAAATCTGTAATAATAGTATATCACCTATTTATACAGCAAAATAATCTTTGTATAATAGGAAAACCATTGAATATTTAGAGAATAATTTGATTGGAAGCTGTTGCTGCCTCAGACAGCAACAGCTTCCAGGCAAATTAATTTCAAAATACTTAGCAGAAAATTTACAGTTAAATTATAAGGAATATTGCCATTTCTGTTAATTATCATTGAAAGTGTTAACTACAGGCTGTAACTCAATTGTAACTTCTGTTCCTTGACTGGTTCTGGGACGGTTCGTGCCAGGGACGATTCATCCGGAACGGTTTGTCCCATTTTTCATATGGGTTGATTCATTCCGTTTTCGCGGGATGGTTCGCCCCATGGACGTTTCGTACCAGGGATGATTCGCCCTGGGACAATTTGTCCGAGTTATAGTCTTGTAGTCATTTTACAATAATTATTAGTTGATTGATCGCAGATAAAATTAGTTTAGTTTTTATTGTCCTTTTAGAGACTGTAGCAGGCCACACTCTTGGTTTAAGCATTTTTATAGTGCTCTTGAATAGCTCAGACAAGATAGTCTATCGCAATTAATTGTCTCGGATTTCATGAATTCATGTAATAATACAACTAGATGATATAAATCAAATAATCCCCACGCAACGGCAGCCATGTTCGTGGGATGACATAATCCCACTGATTTGGATAGACATATGGATGGATACACAGACAAATGGGAGCTAATAATTATAATCTAAGAAATTTCGTCACAATACTCGAAGCAAAAATAAAGTTATTGAACGAAAACCCGAAATTTGCACGGACGGACAGACACAAACTCAGACACAAAGGTATGGATGGACGGAGGGATGAGCTGACTGACCCACAAAATAATGTACATTTCCCTAGAACCATAGCCAATGTGCCCATGAAGTTTCGTCACAATACTCCAAGAAAAAATAGTTATTGAATGAAAACCCAAAATTTGCACGGATGGGCGGACACAAATTCAGACACAAAGGTATGGATGGACGGAGGGATTGGGCTGACTGACCCACAAAATAATGTACATTTCCCTAGTACCATAGCCAATGTTCCCATGAAGTTTCCTCACAATACTCCAAGCAAAGATAAAGTTATTGTACGAAAACCCAAAACTTACACAGACGGACAAACACAAATTCAGAGACAAAGGGATGGATGGACGGAGGGACAGGCTGACTGACCCTCAAATTAAGGTGCAAGTTCCCTACTACCCTACCACCATAGCCAACCTTCCCATAAAGTTTCATCACAATACTCCAAGCAAAGATAAAGTTATTGAACGAAAACCCAAAATTTGCACGGACGGACACAAATTCAGAGACAGAGGGATGGGCTGACTGACCCTCGAACTAAGGTGCATTTGCCTACTACCATAGCCAACCCTCCCGTGAAGTGTTGTCTTTGGCAGCAATACCTTCCAGTCAAATTATTTCTTACTTGTAAAGTAATTGTTATACTTTGTCTGTATCATTGAGAGGTTTTTATAGAGATAAGGGTAGTTGTATTTAACTCTATTATCCTATTATTTTCCTTTCAAAGCTGTCATATTGGAAATGTGTTGAATAGTTTGACAATAACTTGTCTCGTAGCTGTTGCTGCTTCCAGCCAAAGGTAGCAAGAGCTTACAATCTAATTATTTTCAATTAGATTTTCGATATTCGATTTGGATGCCAAAAAAGAAATTCGGTTGTCATTTTCCCCAGGACACTTCTCGTTATTTATGTCAGCAAATCTTGCAAAATGATTGAATCTGGTTGCTAACCTACTCAATCAGAACTGTCAATTGTAATATGCGGTATATCTACTTATTAATGCACCCGAGTCCAAAATAAATGACTGAGAATCAAAGACGAGTACTCGTACAGATGCTCTATTCTATAAAGTATGTAGTATCACGATACATGTGTGCGTGGATCGTACTCGTATTGTGTGACAAAGGATCGTGATGCATCGATCCACCGATGGATCGTTACACCCCTAGTGCAGATTTGTTTTTCACACTTGTATATAACATTTCTTTGCATTGAATTGCATGTCCCAGTCTGATGCCCAGCATTCTAATGCATCAAGGTCTTGTTGCAGGATAGAATGGTCACGTGGTGATTTTATCTCACGACATATTAGACAGTCATCTCATAGTTGGATCTGAGATTCGGCTCTGCTTGGCAGGTCGTTTATAGGCATAGAAATAGGAGGTCCCAAGACAGTACCTTGAGGGATGGCAGATATGACAGGAGTTTCCTTTGATGATTCACCTTCAAGGACAACCCGTATCATGCCCTTACTAGTGAGAAAGCACGATAGCTATTGATGAGTGGTGCCTCTGATGTCATACCACTAATGTTTGTATAGAAATTTGTCATGTGGTACTGTGTCAAAAACCTTCGAAAAGCCTAGGATGCCGATGTCAACTTGTGTCCATGCATCAAAGGATTTGAGCAGATCGTGAGATGTGATGAGCAATTTAGCACCAGTTGGACTTGGAGTAAATCATGAGTGCGGCATGATGCTCAACTGGCAATGTTCTTGGTGGATCTTGTTTATTGATCCAAAACTTCATCTCTGATATATTTTAAGGTTGGAAAATGTAAGATGAAGCGTGAAGTGTGGTTAAGAAAACACCAATTTGTTATTAACGAAAACTGGTAAGAAATAGTAATAACACGACTCGGAATTCAATTGGGAAAATATACCGAAAGCATATATTCCTCTGAGAAGTTCTTCTCGCAAGCCCATAGAATCAAAAGTAGGAACGACTTCGACATCTTCACTTGTCTCAAATTCAACGTTTTTCAGATCATCCGATAAAACTCGACGAGATGCCATTTTGGGGATAACGCTGAAAGGCGGATTACGCCGATTTGACGGATCTCGAATGCTTGATGCGTTTTCTTCTGGTACTTCCTCCCAATGAATTCATAGTTTCGCACATCCGGGCATCTTGAGATCGGCCGCCATTAAAGTTGGGGTAAACTTACTACATCCTAAAGAGGACTGCCCAAAGCAATGGGTGTCTGTTGATCTCCGCCTTTGGTTATCTCCGCCCGGCCATTTCCGCTGGGTACTTCCCCCCAATGAATTCATATTTTCGCACATCCGGAGATCGGCCGCCATTAAAGTTGGGGTAAACTTACTACATCCTAAAGAGGACTGCCCAAAGCAATGGGTGTCTGTTGATCTCCGCCTTTGGTTATCGCCGGGCGGAAATGGCCATACTCCGGGCGGAGTTGATCAAATACGAGGGCGGACATAGGTAATGCATTGTTTACATTTTCTATGAAGCTCAAACCATTAAATCCTGTATCTGAGTATCTGTAATAAACCCGCCCATTATCAGAAAACATCAAATCATGAGTGAATTTTGCAAGATAGTAAAGAAAATGTAATTAGGGTTTTTGCGGCCCATTGCTCGTAATGTTAAATTAGCCCCTCCATAAATGGCGTCGCTCCCAGGGTATTATGGGAAATTTGATTGTGATGACGTCATCGCGATTCTATGCTTACTACCGTGATTGTGGAAGAATTCTAAAGAGAGTATAAAGATACCAATTCAGTGGCTCATCTCATTCTACTAGATGCAAAATCAGCATTCGACCCCGTGGGCCATGATATGCAAATGTTGTATATATCTGTAACCAAGATACCAGAAGATTGACTTACAGGCAGCTATCAATCATCATTCTTCGTTAACCCTACTAACACTGAAGAGATCTTTAACGTTCTAAACAAACCCAACCCAGCCAAAAGTGACGGAATCGATGGTTTTAAGTGGCGCATTTATAAAACCTTATCCCACTTAGTCACATTTGCAACTTATCCCTAGCACAAGGCATTTTCCCATCAAAACTAAAAATAGCATGTGTTACACAAATTTATAAAGCAAAGGAGTCTACTAACTTCTCAAACTACAGACCAGTCTCCATACTTCCACTTTTCTCCAAGTTACTAGAGCGCCTTATGTACGTACAATCGACTGACAAATTACCTGGACAAAAAGTCAATTTTATACAAATCGCAATATTGATTTCGTGAGAAACATTCAACAATGCATGCAATAGCCGAAATGACGGAAAAGATTATTGAATCACTGGAAAAAAACAAAGTATAATAGGCATCTTCTTGGACCTTTCAAAAGGTTTCGACACTATCAACCACCAGACCTTACTAGAAAAACTTGCCTATTATGGTATAAGAGGCAGTGCACTCACCTGGTTCCAGAACTACCTAAGTAAAAGAACACAATGCGTACAATATAATGAGATATGCTCTGAAAACAGGCAATTAACTTGTGGTGTTCCTCAGGGATCTATTCTTGGCCCACTGCTGTTCCTTCTTTACATGAATGATCTACCTAACATATACAAGCACATGTCATTAATACTGTTTGCTGATGACACAAATGCTTTTTGCTGTGATGACAACATAGACACCTTATACAGAAAAATAAATAAGGAAATGGAAGAAATTACTGACTGGTTTTCAATAAACAAATTATTGTTGAATGTTGACAAAACAAATTATATGTTATTTACAAATCTCAAACTAAAAAAAGATGAAATTCTAAAAATCTACATAAACAAAAAAGAAATTGAGGAGGCCCTATTTGCCAAATTCTTGGGAGTATATTTGGATAAACATTTGACCTGGGCCAAACAAATCGAGATGGTAACAGCAAAGGTGGCAAGAGGCATAGGTGTCATACAAAGACTAAAACCTTACATGACACCAGCTACAATTAAAACTCTATACTGCACCCTTGTTCTTCCGCATCCCACCTACTGTAACGCTATCTGGACGAATACACACAAAAGCATCCTAACAACACTACAAACTCTACAGAAAAAGGCACTAAAACTCTTTTCTAAACCAGCAAAGGGCCAGAATATATTCAAGTCAGAAAAGCTATTAAAACTAAAGGACATAGGCAAACTACAGATGTACACCATTGTAAAGGAGTTTCACCACAATACATTACCACAATCCATAGCCTCCAATTTCACACTATGCACCGACATCCACAAACACAACACTAGGACAAAACACAATTTACACACTCAATTTACACGAACAGAAATAGGAAAACGACGAATTACAATAGCAGCCACAAAACTATGGAACAGCACCAGTACAAAAATACACGATAGTATATTAAACCTGACATCCTTTAAGAAGATTGCCAGGGAATCTATGATCGACAAATACTAAATTAATATATTCATACTTGATGGTCACAGATTCTCTGCTAATTAATAATAACACAAGGCTAAGACATTCCACCACCACCACCACCACAACCACCACTATAGATAAACCAACCTAACATAATAATTGAAGTAATAAGTATAAACACAAACATACTTCACAGTTTACTTTCACTACTACTACTACTACTACTACTACTACTACTACTACTACTACTACTACTACTACTACTACTACTACTACTACTACTACTACACCTAAATAGCACACATACGATCAACGCATCTATCGATTCTTAACAACTCCAACTATCTCAACTTTATATTACAGTGATGAGCTCTCCCCCTGCCCACCCCCACCCAGCCCACCCACCCTCAGTAGCATACAAAAGTCCTATATAATAATAAACCACTCCAAACTAAATTTAAATAAAATGAGATAATGATGTAATTAGGGAGTATATGTATAATATATGTTTATTTAAGTCAGCAAATATGTATGTGTGTATGTAAATATTAATGCCATACATATGTGTTTGAATGTTGTGTGTTTTATGTGTGTGCACATAGTGGCATATATCTATGTAAACATCAAAGAAGGGACAGCCCTACCCACCCACCACTTAATGGAAGACATACATATATATATATATATATATATATATATATATATATATATATATATATATATATATATATATATATATATATATATATATATATATATATATATATATATATATATATATATATATATATATATATATATATATATATTAAATACATGTATATATGACATATATATCAATGTTTATGTCTGGACTCCACAAAACATACCAAAATAGTCCTGGACTTCCTATTATTGGCCCTGATATCTCTAAAACAATGATTTTAACCAAATTATATGTATTTGAACCATTTTAGACCTTCACATTTCTAGCTTAGACTCCCAATAGCATTACCCAAAAAGTCCCAGACTTCCTGTATTTAGAAATTTGTTGAAACCCTGGTATGTGTGTATGTATATGTATGTTTGTATGTATATATGTATTGTACATTATAAGTCTGAGGCAAGACTCATATCCTTTCTGACCGGAAATCTGTATAGCTGATAAAATCCCCAAATAGGTTAATTTACTGGCTAATAATCCCAGAAAGGTAGCCAAGTCCCTGTATAAGTTTTCATATCAAGGTAGCTTTTCAGCATTCTGTCACTGTGCCACTGTCTTGTGTGTCATATATATGTTAATGTATAAATGTGTTGTAATGTGTGTAAGGAGTCCATCACTCAATAGGCCATGCCTTTGATGGACTGCCTGTTTAGATTATATTTACATGTATAGAAAAACCATGAAATAAAGCAACTTTGAACTTGAACTTGAACTTGAACTATGCTGAAGTGTGCATATTCAAATGCAGACTGTCTGCTAAATAAAATAGAAGAGCTTAATGCTAGGGCACATGGGGATGGGGCAACAGATATAATTGGAATAACAGAAGTATGTCCAAAGAATTGCAGATACCTGCCAACCAAACCAGAACTGCAAATAGACGAATATTACTTGTTTGCCAATGACTGGGTAACATCAAAAGGCAGAAGAGTTGCATTGTATATAAATGAATCCCTACTCGCGGTCGATACAGAGTTGATGAAAACTTCCAATAAGCTATCTGGGTCAAGATTGGACTACCAGGGAATGAAAATTTACTGGTGGGATGTATATATAAGAGCCCCAGCAGCATTGCAAAAAATTTGGATGATTTGAAGAAAAAGCTCAGAACTATATCGAATACAAATAAGAAATTCAAACATATCATGATTGTAGGGGATTTTAATTATCCAAATATAAATTGGCAAGACTGGTCGGTAAAAAACAACTCGGATGGGGGAATCATTGCTATCTATACCAGCATGTCAAGGATTACATGCGGTGTAGAGGGAACAATGAACCAATTATATTGGATCTTATCCTTACAAATGATGAATTCGTAGAAGGAATTGAATACCAAAGTCCATTGGGAGCCAGCGACCACTGTGTAATTACCTTTACTTATGAACTGCAAAGTCAGCAAAGATGCTCTGATACACAGAGGTGGAATTTTTTCAAAGGTAATTATGAGGATATGAATGCAGACCTAGTGCTGGATTGGGAGGGATTATTAGAAGCAGATGATCCAAATACAGTACTGGACACATTCCTTAAAAAGTTTATCACAGCCAAGGAAAAGCATATCCCAAAGATCAAAGGCGGAAACAGCAAAGCATCCAAATATCGACATATGCAAGTTAATGAAGATATTAGGACTAAAATAAAAAGGAAGCACAGATGTTGGCAAAGATTCCTGGAAACAAGAGATGAAGAGAAGCATAGAGAATATACTAGTGAGAAACCAAGTCAAAGGGCTAATACGTAAATTTAAGCGAGATAATGAAAATGAGCAGTAATGCCAAAGCTAACCCCAAGAAATTTTGGAAATATGTAAACTCAAAGAGGAAAGTAAAGTGGCATCTCAGAACTAAAGGTTGTTCAGAAAGATGGAATAACTCAGATTGCTAGTGAAGACATAGATAAGGCTAATGTACTGGCAGACTTTTTCACTAGCGTTTTTACGTGTGAACCAGATGGTCCAGTGCCAAAATCCCAGAAACAAAAACCAGAATTTCAATTCCAAGACAAAACATTCACCCAGGATGATGTGCTGAAAATACTAAAGGGAATAGACAAAGCCAAATCACCTGGTCCAGATGGAGTACATCCCAAACCATTAGCAGAGCGAAAAGAGAGTTTGTGCATCCCCTTGACTATCATATTTAACAAATCTATGGATAAAGGATAGTACCAGACAAGTGGAAGATAGCCAACATCACAGCAATTTACAAAAAGGAGGCCAAATATGACCCTGGAAATTACAGACCAGTAAGCCTGACAAGTGTATTGTGCAAACTAATGGAAAGGCTAGTGCAGTCAGAACTAATAGAACATATGAAAAGAAACAAATTCTTCAGCAAAAGACAATTTGGTTTTATCGAAGGAAGATCAACAGCACTGCAACTACTAAAGGTACTGGATGAATGGACAAAAGTGGTAGAGAAATGGGGGCGAATAGATGCCATATATATGGACTTTATGAAGGCGTTCGATACCATCCCACATAGATGACTCATCAGCAAGCTGAGAAAATATGATCTAAGCGAACGTATAATGCTATGGGTCCAAGACTTTCTTTCAAACAGAAAGCAATGCGTCGTGGTCAACAGACATGTTTCAGAAACCCTCCCAGTAACATGTGGAATCCCACAAGGCAGTGTGTTAGGGCCTATCCTGTTTGTGCTATACATTAATGATCTTCCTGATGCTGTAAGATCTACATGTTATCTCTTCGCAGATGACACAAAAATCTACAAGCAAATCAGATGCAAGAAAGGTGAAATTGAGTTGCAAGAGGATCTGGACTCCCTTCAGGAGTGGTCAAACCCATGGCTATTGAGATTCCACCCAAACAAACGCAAAGTACTGACGGTATGAGCAAGGGAGGAAAACTCCCGGATGAGAAGAGCTACCACCTGTACAAGCAAGATGGGACACTAGTAAATCTTGAGACACACTACAGGAAAATGACATTGGGATCACAGTAGACATGAACTTAACCGTCTCAAGCCACATTCGAGCCCAAGTTAACAAGGCGAATAGCATTATGGCGCTAAGTAGAAGAACATTCACTTACTTAGATGAGGAAATGTTTAAGCACCTGTTCCAGGCCCTGGTGAGACCTCACCTAGAGTATGCGGTATGTGTGTGGAGCCTTCATCTGAAAAAGGATGTAGCCTTAATAGAAAATGTACTACAGCGAGCATCCAAACAAGTTCCAGCATTAAGCAACATGAGCTATATAGATAGGCTGAAGAGACTGAAAATGCCCACAATGCGGTACAGAATGATGAGAGGAGACATGATTGAGGTCCATAAACTCACCCATGAGATATATGATCCTGAAGCTTCTGAGGGGCTGCTGATCTTGGCAGAGAATAGAGGCACAAGAGGCCATAGCTTGAGACTGTCCAAGCACCATATTAGAACGGACATTAGGAAATATATGTTCACAAATAGAGTGGTAGATGCTTGGAATAGCTTGCCTGCCGCCATAGTAAACTGTAAATCTGTCTTCGCCTTTGAAGTGGCCTTAGATAAATTTTGGGAGCAACAAGCCATTAAATTTGATTTCACATCCGAATATCAGATGCCGGGAAGTCAGGAACGTGGAATGTTTCTAATGGAAGAAGATGCGGACATAGAGGCTGAATACAGCCTGCGTCCTCATAAATATCCTAAGAAGTCCTAAGAATGACCACTTGATGAGAAGATTGTTACAGGCCAATATTCATGGCAAGCGCTGGCTATTGGTGGATAGCCTACACAGATCAGGATCCAGTGTGGTTAAATGGGCTTCTTCTTCCAAAATAATAATAAGACCTCTTAGGAGAGGGTAAATTACTCATCGGTGTATATGTAAATGCAGCGGCAGGTGGCCGTTTCAAGTTAAAACTATGTACAGTGCGTCACACGTTCCTTAGGCAAAGACACAATGGTCGGCTGGCAATTTGTCCAGCATGATCTTAAAGCTGTCAAGTGTGTCAGCTGTGGCTGTTTCCGGTGCCAGCAAATTCCATTGGTTTATTGTTCTCGGGGAAAATGCGTACTTATAGCAGTCCTTGCTGGTTTGGAGCTGCCTTAGTTTGTGGGCTCCTCTGGTACACCGGTCACCATTGTGCAGGTGTTGTTCAGCCGGTATGTCAATCAGGTTGTTGACTGTTTTGTACATCATTGTGAGGCGACTTTTCGTTCAGTGATGTTAAAGCAACACTCACTTTAGGTCAGTAAGCATCTTGGTAACTCAGCTTGGTATGTTATCATAGTTGTTGTTCTTGAGTTGCCGTTGTAGTTCCCGCACATCTGGTGAGAACGGTTTTAAAACCTTAATATTGAAGAACATAATTATCAGTGTTGAGGCGTATTGGTTTGATCTATCCTGACATCTTTGGTCTGATACAATCCAGTTCTCTTGTTTGCAGGCAGCTATGATAGTCTTTTTTCTCTGAACTGATAGCAGGCATAACAGAGTCTGCGAGTATGAAATTCAAGTTAATGGGTGATGTCTGTCGGTAGTTCTGCTTGACTTGTGTCCAAAAGAAAGGTGCACATCATACTTTCATCGTCTTGACGGGTTGTCAGTAATATACATCATCCTGCAGTTCGGTCAGTATCTGCTTCAGAATAGGTTGTCTAACTGATTGGCTTACAGAGCAGCTTAGCATAAAGTGTTCAATGGACTCGTCTTCATCTAGGCATGCCAGGCATCTCTGATCAGGTACTGAGCCGTAATTCCATCTGCTGCATAATCTGTAACTGAAATGTGCCCGTCACTATCCAATTCTTCACTACCGCTCTGTAAACATCTCTTGGACTATTGCTGATTGATGTTATTACTGGGTGTGGACTGCTGAACGTAACTGTTTCTGATGATATTCTCATTGATGGGTATAGTTCACTTTTACATTTGAGGTGTTTTAGCCAATATCTGCCAATGGCTGAGTTTACTGTATTCTTCCAGGTGTTCTTTGAGAGTAGAGTATCTATGATAGTATGTGCAGATGGAAGTTCATATTTGGCTAACAGTCTTCTGGCCGTGCAGATCCAACTTTCACCTTCAAACACTTTAAGTACTAGTTGTCTACATAACACTTCATATTCAGCTGTGTTCTTGTTGCAACACAGATTACCAAGAAAGTTCAGTATTTTTTGCATCTATGGTCGCTTCAATATGATGTATACCAAATAGTGAATAACAGGCAACTGATGCAACTGTAGTCGGAAGAGTGAGTAGTTTGTTGAGAATACCTCTAAACTTCCTTTCCAGGAGCTCCACTTCTTTCTTGCCTGGTAGGACAACTTCTGGACCATATGTCAGCACAGGAATAATGTAAACTGTTAGCATACTTCTCAAAACTTGAGGTGGGAGCCCTCCATTACCATACATGCCAGCTCCTAATAGACGATATAGGGATCTACAAGTCTTCTTGAGATTATTCTCACATGTAGCTCAGCTACTTTCTATCTGAGCATCTCTGTATTCCTAGATGAGTAGCTGTGTTAACAATTGTAATTTGTTGCCTACCAATTTCCCATGGACTTTCCTGCTTGCTGTTCTGAGCATTCTTGTCATTTATGATGAGTACACTCTTAGTGCATTGGTATTCGTATCTCCTAGCATATGCATATGTAGTTCCTAGGTTCAATTGGGTCTGTAATTTGATTCGATTCTTAGTGATTATGGTAACATCATCAGCTACATATGGGCTAGCAATCTCTGTTAACCCGATCATGATTCCTTTGTTATTACCATCAAGCGATAGGAGTGGGTTTATGTGTCACTTGTACAGGTTAGCAGAGATAATACCTCCTTGACATACACATGGTTGGATATTAAATGAACTTGACAGCTTTCCATTCCACTTCACCTTTGATACAGCATTCTGATTCTGGTTCCTTGTTACTATCCATAAAGCACCTTGTATCCCATCCAAGTATAGCTGCTTATAGAGAGTATATTGATATACCACATCAAATGCAGTCTTAGCATCTAGATACGCTTCATATACAGCATTGCATTGATCTTCTGCTTCTATTACTGCTTCTCTAACTAGAAATGCGCCTTGCAAAGGTAAAATGCCACTTGTGAAGCCTGTTTGCATGAAGCTCTGCATTGGTAACAGCTTTTTCTCTAGCTCTACTCTCAATAGTACTTCTATCACCTTTCCTATCACCAGCATAACTGTGATCCCTCTGTAGTTACTGGCATCATTTGCGGAGTTTTTTTCTCTTGTACACTATTGTCAGAAGCCATTCCTTAAGACTATCAGGGATATTCTTACAAGTTTTGATAACGTTTATAATGTCTGAAATCTGCATAATCAGATATATACCTCCATACTTCACATGTTCTGCTGTGAGGCCGTGAACATCAGCTACCTTCTTGATAGACACCTTACCAATAAATTCTTCAATTTCAACAACAATATAGTCTCTGATTTCTGTATTTTTTCACTTGCTATCTTTTGTAAGACAGTATTTATCAACATATGTAAAATATCAAACTCAGTTTCACGTTTGAACATCTCTTGAAATCACGAATCGGACTGCTCTTCATTGGACCCATTCAAGAGCTGTTATGTGGTTCTTCTTGTGGGGGTCCCAAACAGAGGAGGCATATTCTAATGATGGTCTCACAGTAGCTTTGTGGGCCGCTCTTTTGATGTTGGACTTGCAACCTCGTAGATTCTGCTTGCCGAATCCAAGTGATCTGTTAGCTTTACCTGTGATGTTATTTATGCTCTCATTCCAGCTTAAGTCCTGGCTGATCGTGACACCTAGGTACTTGCTGTTTGCCTCCTTTTGGAGTATGTGTCTGTGTAATTGGTAATTAAAGGTGTTTTTTACGACGACGGTTCGTTATATGATGGCCAATACATTTGTCAGGCTTGAACGCCATTTGTCAAGCTGTCTCCCATTGTTCTAGAGCTGGTTGCAAGTCCAAGCCCTTTTTGGTTGCTCAATGAGTGTGCTAAGGTGGTATCCTTAGTACATATATGTACAAGCTGTACACTAATCCACTGCTTAATCAAGCTACATCTGCAAGGTTCGGAGCCAGGATCTGCACTATACAGCTACAGTTACATTTGATGGACGAAGATAAGCCTTAGGCCTATTTATATATCCATTTCCCCCACACCCCCACTCCCACACACCCCTCCCAGAACTGATCTAATTGCTTCTTAAAATTGTTTGTGGTGTTTGCATGATCAGGTAGGCTATTCCAATGACATATAACTCTTCGACTAAAGAAAGCTTGTCTCAATTATTTTATACACCTAGGTTTGAATAGTTTTGTAGAATTTCAATGTAGATATGTTTTAACAGCAGGCCTGAGTTTATATTTTCCTTACCAGTTAGTATTTTTAATCAACTTATCCTCTTAATCTACGCTGTCTAAGGGTCATAAGTCCTAATATACTTCAGCGATTTTCATAACTTGTATTACGAAGACCAATGACAGATGTTGTACATGTTCTTTGAATTCGTTCCATGTGGTCAATATCTTTGATACGGTATGGTGACCATGGCTGAATACAGTGTTCCATACGTAGAACTACAAATGTTTTATACAGTATAAGAAATGATTCTCTATCCAAATTCCTAAACCCTTTTTTGATAGATCGCATTACTGTTATGGCCTTATTCGCAGCTTTGGCACATTGGTTGCTTGATTTTAAATCGTTGTTGGTCCATACCCCTAAATCTTTCTCACTTTCGTCTGGGATATCATTTACATTGACTAAAACAAGAAATGGTCCAAGTACCCACCATTGTGGAACCCCCATACTTATATCAATAGATTCTGAGAGGCTTCCCCTAGCACAGACTTTCATTTGTCTATTTTGTAAAAATTCCTTGATCTACACTAAAATGTTACCCCTAATATGATAGGCATGCAATTTGTGGATAAGTCTTTTATGGGGCACACTATAATATACAATTTAATACGAGTGCATGTGCAGATGACATACATTTCATGAGTATCGATGTGGAAGAGGCCCAGATTTGTATCAATATGGCCAGTAATTTTGCCAATGAGGAGCGATACAATCTGCAGTTGACATATCTTTGCAGATACACCACACGGTCACTCAGATATCACCAGGCTCAGAGCATGAACCTTCTATGAATGGTTCTGCTATGCCAGCCAAGAAACGTTCGGACTACCTCGGCATATCTAGGGCAAAATCGCCACGAGAAAAATTCATGAAATATGAAGAAGGCCAGGCGTGTATCATATAGCCTCATTCCTCAAGTAGTTCACGGTCATAATGGTTGGGATCCTCTAACTACAATCCACATATTCAGAACTTATATAGCTCTAACTCCAACATATGGGCTAAAACTGATTCTTCCAAATATGACACTATTCAAGCGACTAGAGGGATACCAGAAGAAACTTCTAAGGGACTTGCTCTCGTTTCCTATCTCTTCTCCAGACCAAGGCATGCACACATTAATAAGTGTTCTGCCAGTGAAAGCACAAATTCATATGAAAGCACTCAAGCTATTTAATAATATTTGAGAGCAGCATAGAAAACAGCTTGCATGGAGACAGTGTGCAACCAAAACACCTAAATATAACAGAGGGTTCAAAAACATAAATTCAGTCTTGCTGTGACTGAGTGATTTCTATCACCAGCCGCAACATCAATGGTGGCTCCATGTCGCCGTTACTTGATAGATCAGAGTCGCTGCGAGCCAGATCTTGTTGGAGTTCCACTAGTGTTGGTCTAGGTCATCTGGCGAACAGTATTGGTTGTGTCCAGACTCGGACACAGGGCCCTGATTGGTCAGTTGGCTCATTTGAAGTGTGAGGTGTCACCAAGATATCCCCTTTGTTCTTAGGAGTGGTGACGGCAGCGAGCTTTATGGCTTGGTTTCGGCTCTTGATGGTTAATGGCCACCTTGGATGCTTTGTCAGGGGAAATCCTGATGCCTTCCTTGCGGTGGCAGGAATCATAGAAAGGTCCCTTGAGAGGGGGACAGTGTGGTAGCTTCGGAGCGGCAGATGTTGGTATCAGACTGCCCACAATCCCCAGTGGACTCAGTGTTCGTGGGCCTTCAGGTCGTTTGACCTGGTACACGTTTTCTCACAAGACGGACAGAGCTAGATTTTGCCCATATTTGACTGATTCGAAGACTTGGGAATTAATATTTCTCTCCACGGTGTATATATGTCACCCTGGCGGAGGGATATTTATTTAGAAATTTGGCAAGGACATTTACCGAAATTGAAATCTAATGTCTGAAATTCCTTTCCTTAGATAAGCAGGGTTTCCTGAATAAGCTGCATTTACGCAGTGTTTACAGACAGGAATGCTCTTTTATTTCTAGACAGAGGCGGGGTTGTGGTCTTTTTTCTAATCACTTATCCTTAGGGTAGGGACTATTTTCTTTGTGCAGTAGAGTTTGTCTCCAAGAGGTGACAGAGGGGCACGCTGTAAACCAGGTCACGTGTCCGTAGAGCAAAGACAATAATAGAAATGATTACGATATCCATTTCCCTTGCCTTTCCCATAAGGTGGTTCTCGAAGCAATTCATAATGACCAGTGATCACTCAGCTTTGACAGATTTTTATTATCATCATTTGTTTTATGGTTGGTTTCCACGCACGGTTGCTTCTGACAATCAAATATTTGTTATTAAATGTCGATTTCAGTGGTAGATTTTCAAAAATACAATTTTTTGGCCTGCAAATGAGCATCCCTCAAGCCTACTGAAGAGGCTGGCTTTGGCCGGCTTCGGCATGAAAGGGTTAATAGTCCCATTGCTGACTTAATCACAGGGAATGTGAATTCTTGAACAATTAAAGACTGGGCTCGAAATGGAACTAATTGTCTAATGTAGTCACGGTATATATATTGATATTGTGGCTGTCACAAAGAACTTTCGTCGTCCACATATTTGTGACAGTGACATATTTCATCATATGATAAACTATTTTCATAATATAGTGATAAAAACAATGGTAGCGTAAGCTTGCTAATAGGAAAACATAACATTCCACGCAACAACTATCTAAGTCGTGTACTACGAATTCCGTGTGATACAACCAGCAAGTGACAGAAAAAGCAGGCTAAAAAAAAATTCTGCAAAATAAAAAGATGTCAGCTATTGTACCATATGAAACCTATCGAGACAAAGTAAAATGCATGCTTAGTGATGACCACCATTCACAAGCATCAACTGTATGTGGCAATGTGTGGAGCTGGTGGAAGGTTACACTGCAGTCAAGGAGGGTCGCTTCGTCAGCATCGTCCTATTGCACGATCCTCGCCCTCCCACTACGTTCCCGTATCGAGTACCGTCCTTGCACGCCTTTGATGTTTGCGCTAAGTTCACGAAGCTTCATACATAGGCCCTATTAATGAACTGGGGTCAGTCAACTTGTACCAATGAGATTGCTCGATAAGAAATCAGGAAGTAAACAAATTTACACATGTGCGTAAACCAAACTAGCGGTGTTTGTTACCGAAAACCAATCTACACATTTTCCGTTGTCATCGTGATTATTGGATTTCGTTGGTCGTTTTGTCCGCAGTGAACTTAGTCATAAATGCCACCAACTGATGAGAGAACACACTTTTCAGGTTCACGCTGCTATTGCCAACGTCTAAAAATGCGCGCGTTCGTGCCCGCGACCGAGTGTATGCGAGGGTGCGTGCGTGCGTGCGTGCGTGCGTTAGAACAAACATTTTACGAACTCTCGCCTATCAGGTGAAGTAGGCAGAAATCTGTTTGGCTACCTCCAACCCACTAACGTATAGTTACTTCACATAGCGAGAAATCACAGCAAGTACGGACTCGAACAGCGTAGTTATGTGAGTGGGCGTATGTTAGTACGATGCTTCGTCAGTAGCCACCAGCACCACAACGGCAATATGAGTGTCCTTGCGAAACGCCAAAAATGCAAAGAAAATAAATTAGTGCCGACCATTTTGTCTCCTCATGCGATAGTGTTTGATGTCATATCTTCTTTGTGTAATAATCTTCTTGTTGAATATTTTGAAATTAATTGTGGCAGCAACAACTTCCAGCCAAATTAGTTTCAAAATATTCAACTGCTTACCAGTATGCTTGCTTTTATACCACATTGCCAAACTATAGCTGCCACCTCAATGACTAAGCGCATATGCCGAGGCGGACATGGTTGAAAAGTAAATCATGACAGCCAATCATAAGCTGTAGAAATGTATTAGAATGTAGCTACTAAAGCTTGAATATGTTTCGTTGTCGGCAGGATAAGAGGCTAAAACGTTATGAGTTGATTATGGTTGGCAAATTCTATCTCCCGCACGGATGGTATAAGAAAAGGTGAGTTTTCCAGCTATCCATCATCTCTGCCTGGAATGGGCACGTTAAGAAGTACCAACTCTACGATCGAGAAATATGTTCAGTTGTCATAGGGAATAAATTAAATGCTACCAAATGTTGTGATTCTTTTAAAATAGGCACTCCTTCCATCAAGTTTTAGTGCGTGAAATGTTTGTTCTAACGCACGCACGCACGCACCCTCGCACACACTCGGTCGCGGGCACGAACGCGCGCATTTTTAGACGTTGGCAATAGCAGCGTGAACCTGAAAAGTGTGTTCTCTCATCAGTTGGTGGCATTTATGACTAAGTTCACTGCGGACAAAACGACCAACGAAATCCAATAATCACGATGCTAGACTCGTGAAAAGCTCTCAAAGAGATACCACCCCCGGTTATAAAAGCTCAATTTCCAGACTGTAGTGATTACTTTCCAGCTCGTCACTTACACGTCTTCAGGATATTTGTATAAAATCGTAAGGATTCGATATGAGAAAAGCAAAGGCTATATTCTGTGATACCGATTAGTGATTCACATTATGCAACAAAACACACTAATTAGCCCTTTAACCCTCGGATGTACTCAACAAAATTCCAATTTTCTCATAGAAAATGTCGATTTGCAGACAAAGAGAAGACTATTTTTGAAAATTTACCACTGAAATTACTGGCTCTGTTATCGAGCCAGTCATTCCAGTGGTAAATTTTCAAAAATGTTTTTCTCTTGGTCTACAATCGACATTTCTCAAGATCCCCGCAGAAGGTGTTTTTGGCTGATATGAGTGTTAAAGGGTTAAATGGCATGATAATGATAATTTTGTTATTGATAATTTCTCAACCCACGTACCCACCCTTCCCCTACCAATATCCAAACAATATCCCACTGCATCTATCCGTAAATAATTTATAAGATTTTAACAAGTACCAATGTGAAGTGTACATCTCCGTGGTATAGCTGAAGCATCTGACGTCATAATCAGATACGGTACGCCACTTGTTTGCTGACGCTACAATAAAAATGACGTAGCTCCGCCACGAAAATCGAAAGGTCTGTCATGAAAGCGCGTGTATTGTATACGGCGCTGATCGTGTTTTTTCACAACTCAATAACGAATCTGTTGACAATCTTGGAACTGATTTTATGGAGAATTGTGACTATCATAGGCAACAGCAGCTTCCAGTCAAATTATTTTCAGAATATTCAACATGTTGTGTATCTGTAATGTTGTTGTGTATTGAACTTGTAATGTAAGGCTCTAATGGACCGCGCTACATTTGTTTTATTTTGTACGGTATCCATTTTCTTATAGGCTCCGCAGGGCCCAAATTAGAACACAATGGGCCCTGTGCAGTTTCTAAAAATGTTACCCTGGGGGTCATCGGAACTGTCATTAGGATAGCGAGAAAGCTAGGGTCCACTTTCCAAGAGCATCCATATATGTGCCCGACTCAGCATTTTTGACAATCAAGTGTCTCAATTTCAAAACAACTATACCGGAAAGCTGTTGCATCGTTTGAACAAAATTTGACTAGGTGCCGTTGTTTCAGCAAGGATGTGCATCCCGCTTGTATAACGAATTTAATACTCGACAGAGCGATGAATTTATCATAGCTATCAAAGCGGCGAATTAATTACCATCAAACTGTTGAATATTTCATCACAACTTGAGAATACTGATCTGCCCACAATAAGTCATCTTTAAATGTGACGAGCGTGTCAATTACATTAATTAACATATCCATATGAAATGGATTATGCATATCTGTGTAGAAAAGCTAGATCAGCTGACAATTGCGGTGACGTTTAAAAACAATGAGGACAACCCTGCTTCGGTAAACCCACGGCCTACAGCTGCTAATGACACCAACAAATCTGGCACTGAAACGTTATATGAGCTGGATGATATGCGCTTTTAGTCTTTACTGTCTACACTATAATTGTCCACACTGTGTCAGTTTTAGACAGATTTAACTGCGTTTGACTTCTATCGTTGCCGAAATGTCTAATTCATGAATTACTTATCTAAATGTCACGTTGTGATAAAATATCTCTTTCAGACGTCTGAGGGGTAATAAATTCGTTACACCAGTGTCTTTGGCGAGGTGCGGTGTGGTGGGGGTTTACAGGCGGCGCAAACAATTATATTTCCCTGGCTACGCTCAGGGGAATATAAAATGTATTTCCTCTCTACGCTTGGAAAATACAACGTTTGCGCGTGTGGTAACAGCCTATACCGACGGCTAAGCACTGGTGTAACTAATAGCACACACATGTCATCCGTCTCTACATCCTCATCCACATTACCAGACACATCAATTACGGCGCTATTGAAAGAGCTACTAGGACCTGTTGTTCCTAGTTGATCTTTAGCCTTGCTTGATGAGGATCTCGGTGGTCTGTTCTGCTAAATTCTCATCTAGCGAAAAAACCACTCCTCCACTCCAAATCCAACCCCCATCCACCCCACATCACCACCACCCTGCTTTGCGTTGGTTGGTGATGTAGAGGTTGGCCACCCTCTCATCTCTTTGCGTAGATCAATAACATTTGCATTGAGGTCTGTAGTTGTATTATAAGCTTCCTGATACGGGACTCACTATAATGGGAAGCGTTTCAGGGTAGCCGTCAAATGGCACCAAACGCGTTCCTTTGAATGCTGATTTGAGACCCGGTCAAGTTAGTGGCGAAGTTACCTCATGATGGCGAGGTTACACACTTACGGTACCGGGATGATACTGACATTTTCGGCCAGTAAGCTACGTTATCTGGGATGTTTTCTCACTTAAAATGCAAGCGATGCCATTTAGAACCACCTAGATTTCAAAATGGTTCAGGGAAGAATACCCAACCCAACCAAACACCGACATGCACGCCCGCCCGCCCGCCCGCCCGCCCGCCCGCCCGCCCGCCCGCCCGCCCGCCCGCCCGCCCGCCCGCGCGCGCACGCACGCACGCACGCACGCACGCTTGCAAGCACACACAAGACAACAACTCTGTTGAATATTTTGAGGCTAATTTATCTGGGAGCCGTTGGCATTAGCGTAGCCAGGGGGAGCAGGGGGAGCGCTCTCTCCCCTTGGACAAATGTTCCAAAATGTGGCGCCTAAATCATGTCCGTAACGCATGTACACGTTTCTGAACGTCCCAACTCCCAAGCCACCTTTAACAAGTTAATCTACATTGAAAATCAGAACTATTTGAATTTACAACGTTGTTAATGTCTTCTTGTCATGCTTGCTCATCACTATGTTGAGACTTTTTGTTTTAATTACGCTACATCAAGACAAAAAATAGTAGAATACACGGTACTTTCTCAGTAGAATAAAATAATTGGGGACGCTGGGATGCTATTTTCTATTTTATTAAAGAAACTTAAGCAGATTCCGAGTTAGTATGGGGGTGGCGCCTTTTAAGTCCTCGCTCAAGTGGGGTGGCGCCTTTTTAGACATGATGATGGTGATGATTTTGTTGTTAATAATAATAATATAAAGAAGGATATTACATGTGAAAAATTAATATCAATAAACTGTAACGTGAATTGCATGATAAATAGCGAGAATGCATGTTTGGATTACTTAAATATGTTCTGTTACGTTATAAGAGTTAACTTCATAAATTTTTATTAATATTGTACAGTATTGTAAGTATAAAAATTGAGTCTTTCTGAACACACATAGTAGTACAAACAGTACTCCCACCGATGAGCAGTGGGTATGTAGTAACGCCTTTATTAAGCAAGTGAAGCAATACGATATCACGTCATTTAATTTACACGGAAAAGGGCTGCGCATTGGACAGTTTAACATACAACATGTAATGCCTAAGTTAAGCCAATTGAAAATACTAATGGAAAAATGCACTCGGGAAATTGAAATATTTGGTATAACGGGTCGGAAACATGCATAAGTAGTAGGCCTATCGTTATGGATAATTTAATTGAGATTCAGGGTTATAATGCTGAAAGAAGACAGAACGCAGAAAGAAGGGGGTGGGATTGTTATTTATATAGCTGAAAATCAATCATATCGTAGGAGACTCGACTTGGAAAACCAAAGTATAGACGCCTTATGGACTGAAGTTACACCATGTAAAGCTAAATCATTTTTACTTTGTTGCGTTTATATACCGCCGGATTCCCCTGCCAGCTGGATAGACGAATTTGAAGATTAACTTGAGTTGGCTTATTCAGAAAATACAGATATTATACTCAAAGGCCGTTTCAATATTGATTTTCTTAAACCAATTCCACCGAAATGGCCATCAGTTATGGAATTATTTCATCTTGAACAGTTAGCAAAAAGTGTCACTAGAACAACAGAAAAAACAGCAACACTAATAGATCATATATACGTAACAGAGCCAACAAAATTTACTCCAGTAAGCGTAAGCGATTTAGCTTCTAGCGATCACTTTCCCGTATTTTGGTATACGTCAGAACGCTAGGCAAAACTCACACAGTCACCATTCGATAAAATATAGATGCACTTTGATAGTCAAGTTTCTTGAAGCATTATTTGAATATAGTTGGGATATTGTAGTTCGGATCGAGCGGTTAGGTACCGGCCGTACCAGCTAAGCTGGGTACGCGCCACCAATCCGGGATTCGTTCCCTGAAGACGCCCCACCCCCACCCCCCACCCCCCTGGGTAGAGCTATAAGCGTATATGAGCCTATGAGAGAGATCGCCTTATAAAAATGACTAAGTTCGTTAAAGCGCATAGTGCGCATGCGCACGCTTAATACTATTTTTGACAGAGGGCGTAATTTACGACCAAGATAGGATGACGCTTTTAGTGTACCGAGACTGTACAATGTAATCCTTTTTAATAACTTGTTCCCGCCGAATCTGGCATGAATCAAGACCAGAATTCGACGGGCTTTCCAAATCTGTAAACCATTTCAAAATCGGTTAAGAAATGGCTGAGTTATCCACGGAAAACCCCTTTTGATTATCTTCAAGGTATTGCCGTGACGTCATAACCACATGCACGCAGAACATCTAGAATGTTCTAGAACATTCGACTGCGTTATTATTAGCTACGCGCTGATTGGTTGTTGCTCGACCGATGATTGGTTGGAGCCTGCCCCTGTTACGTCACGAGTAGTATAAAAGGAGACGAGATCCAGGGCTTGAGAAAAAAAAGAAAAAGAGGTGACCTTATCGTCGAGCCGCAATCAACCCGCCCTGGAGAGATGCCGTTGGTCGAGTGGAGTGGCGACGCTGCTTACTTGCTGCTTTTATCTGCTGTGTACTTATATCTGCTGGTGACTACGGCCGAGGATGCAATCACGAAACCGCTGAGGACGGCAAGACGAAGATGATGGACAAGGAGGTCGTGATTGGCGTTGATGTAGATGCTGTCGCTCTCTTCGCTCTTCTCTCGCCGTCGCTGGATAAAATTTTAGCATAAGTATGAATGGATTTTTAGTGACTCGACGACGTGACTTAAACCCAATCAACTCCCAAATAGCGCCACGTGCATTCAACTTATTATTTCTAATAGCAACAAGTTATAATTCTAAGTTAAATTTGGATATTTAGTTTCTTGTTTATTTAATCACAGGCCATTATCTTAATTTGTTTCCTCTTATTTGATAGTATTATCATTCAGTTTCATCATAATATTCTTTATTTAAATTGTCCTGATTTCCGTTTTGAGATTTTATTTTACAGACTGCCATCCACCCCCATCCCACCTCCAAAAGAAATAAAGTAATTCCCTCTCCCACCCCCTCCTCAACACTGCATACAACAGAGACACTAGCCAACTACAATACATTAGGTAACATCAGGCAACACACTCCCAGCAACAACTTAATTTTTCGAATTTTTTCAGTTTTTACTTATTTAGAGCAACCCTTCGGGGAAGCACCTCTAAGAGCGAGTCATGGCCCAAATACATCTAGGTGTAAGCGGCCAATAAATACCAATGAAAATGAGGGGAAAAAAAAGGCTTGAGAGCATCCTAGGTCAGGGGTGGATTAGGTTGGACCTGTGTCAGCTACGATCAGCAAGACAGGCATTACGCAGATCATTTCGGTTTCTGTTGGTTTCTCTCCCATAGCCAGCAGTAATCCAACCCACCACACTAAAGCAATTTTGTATCTCCCGTTGTTGGAACTTTTTGGATATTGTTCACGAATATATCAAGAACTAACTTGGAACACAAACTTGCGGTGAGGCCTTCCCTGGCCTGAGAATGTGATTCTACAGATGTAGAGGCAGCGATGTTCTTTGGTGGATGACTCACTGAATCTGCCGGCCACGCCAAAAAGTGGTTATTCAGACGTCACTATGGCGTCACACACATACCCCGCGTATCCTCGGATACTCAGTAGTTAGTTACCTTTGCCAATGTAGGAAAGCACTGCGAAAACATATCTTAATTATTATTTTCTTTAATCTGCTGAACAATCCTCCCGCACCGCAGTGCATAACTGGGCAACTTGTGTTTAAAAATAACGCCAGGTTAAAAAGTTAGTTCCGTAGGACCTGGTGACGGGCGAGATGCGCATCCCCACCGAATTCCGAAAGAATTTCTGGGCATGATATTCAGATCTGCCACGCCCTCACGCGATGGACATTTACGGTGGTTATTCGTCTCTCTTACCCCCACCATAACGATAAGTCAGTTGCTTTAAAAAATGCTTTTGTGAAAAGTAACCAATGTCCTGTGACGTTTTATGTGGTTACGGAGCGAGATGTCCGGATTCTTATCCAGTTCAGAGATCTTGCGAAGTAACATGTTTGCACGCTGTCTTCAGCATTGATGTCTTATGGCATTCGTTCTCAATGACAGCCGTATCTAAAAGCTAGATAGACGCCAGCCATTTACAGCCTCGAAGAACATCACTATTAGCGCGCAGCGAACTCACGCCCACACCGTATAGTGAGCTTAGTTCTATAGCGTCGCCATTTAGCGATGACTCCCTCAATTAGGAGGTAGCATCATACGATGGATTCCAGGCTCACATGCTCACCGACTATGCCAGAAATTCGCCAGCGGGATCAACATCCCCGCAATATAACCTGTTTTCGCCTGTCAGTAAAGGCACATTTCGGGATGCCTCACAGGCGGGAACAGAGGTAGAACCATATCGGACGATCACGACAAAGACCCAGTTATGGGCACACTCATAATCCTTCAGATTACCATCGATCCCCCATGTCATCTATGGAGACCATATGGCAGGGTGACAATCCATATTACAGACAACCTCCTGCACTGCCCCCTTCAAACACAACACTATACTCGAGGGGAACACCACAGCATCATCAGGAGGAATCGGCACCACCTTTTTGCCGGTACATCAGTCATGCTACACACCATGAACGCCAGCCGACTGCACCACCGCCATATGAGGAATATCATTCCTCACCTCGGGAAGAATGTCTGCATATTCTTCATAATATTCCGCCTCCCGTCCATAGACCCATACCGGTTTATGGTTCTACAACGGGGCGGGATTCACTGGATTGGAGTACGCACGTTCTTGCTCCTCGGCATCGGCATCGACAGGAAACACCAACACCACCACCACCTGCACAACGACCAGCCTCAGAATACTCATCAGTCTTGCAGATACCACCACCACCCAGATTTCAACCACTTCATTCTTCCCGTGGTTTGGGCCGAGTCATTCTCCCTCCCGAATTTAGCAGGGAAAATGACTGGACCAATTATAAAACACAGTTCGAGATAATAAGTCGAACTAACTGCTGGAACAATTAGCAAATGGGTGAATATCTCGCCGCAAAGCTTTCCGGAAAAGCCCTTCAAGTTCTTGTGGATCTCGGGACTGATTACACACCCACCTACACCCAATTGGAACGAGCAATAACTGAGCGATTTGGCGACACAGCTGTCGGAGAAACGAGTTGTCTACAACTCAAAATTGTCCGACGACGCGCGGGAGAAACTCTTCCTGAGTTAGCTAGTCGAATCAGAAGGCTAGTCACCTGCGCATATCCTAGCACCAACATAGAAGGCATTGTAATACATCTGCATCTTGACGCATTCATCGATGCATTAAGCGGTGAACCAGCCCTGAAAGAAAAACTATTTCTTGGCAACCACGGGAGTTTGGCCCAATTAACGGCAACCGCGGTCTGAATAGAAAACTTTCTGGAGCGGGAAAAGAGCAGCCGATGCCAACTTCACCCTATCAATGAGGTAGAGGGTGCAGCTATCGCCACGTCCACCAATGCTCCCCCAGATCATCAACACCTACCGCACCAACACCACAGCAAACGAATTTACAAAATTCCAATCAGAATCAAGCGCCTGGAGGAAGGGGGCGTGCCCATGGAGGAAGCCACAACGGAGCCCCCGGGTGTGGGAACCAGCGCAACAATAACATTAACGGCAACATGAAGGAACAAAGAGACGAGATCAATAAACAGATCTCTGCATTAACAAATTTAGTGACCACACTCAGCACGAACCTCGCCACCACTCACTTCAGAACAGCGAACACCACCAACACTGCACCGCCACCAAACACCATGGATGCGGTCAGCCAGGCCATTTGAAGGAACGGTGTCCTAACCGACCTCCTTCGACAATGCCTGCCCCTGACTGCAGCAAACCGCAATCGGAGAAGCGGTCAAACTCTTAAGGCCACCAAAAGTAGTCACCTCAGTGCCCGTATCTGCTTCCTGGCTCAGCTGCGGCCCCAGTACGACAACGTTCGGTGGCCAACTATTACCAACCAAATTCAGCTTTTACACCTACACCAAAATGCACGGCTTCACATATGTCGATGCCTACGATCCCTCCCACATCCGCAGCATCGCCATCCCCCTCTATCTCCGCACATAACAAGCCTTCTTTCCTTTGTAAAACGGCAGTGGTAGGTTGCAGCACCTCCGCTGAAACAACGTTTTTGCAAGCACCACGTCCCGCCACCAAGACACTGAATTCTCGGTGTCCTTTGGTGATATGGAAAACACCGCCCTGCACAACATCATCTCCAGCATCCACAAACATCAGCAACTCGGGAGAAATGGTTCACTCCGCCTCATGGATTCGCAAACGCTGACGTAGACGGTGAGAAACACATCCCTGGCAGCATCACTGTTTCTTCTGTGCTTCGCCAAAGCATCCAATGAAGGATTTCAAGAAATGGCTCACCAGGTGGAGCTTATCCGTCATCCCGTATGCACAGCTGTCTACACTAATACTGCATACCCAGAAACAGCAACATCTCCATCATCATTGCCACCCCCAGCTCTGCCTTCGCCATAGCCCTCACAGCAGCGACGCCGATGGACTGGCCCCTTCCTCACTCAGCCATCCACTACATTAAAAGAAGCCATTCAGAAACAGACTGATTATATACAGAATGATTCCGCTCCAACACCATTGTCGCAGACGACGTCATTGGAAACTCTTCCACAGGTACACTGCAAAGTGATATACAAATCTGCCTGTCTGTTTAGCGGTGTTTCCACCAGTTCCACCATTCACACTGGTGCTTCAATCACGGTATTCAACAGGCGCTTATATGAGAGCATCCCACCTCATAAAAAGCCCCCTCCCCCTTAAACCTACAAACATTTACCTACAGACGACTACGGGAGCTGATGTGCCCGTAGCTGGTGTAGTCAATTTAGTCATCCAAATAGAGGAGATGCAATTCATACAGCGAGTTGTCATCGCCTCTATTCATAACGATGCCCTCCTTGGCTCTGATTTTCTCAGTGCCAGCGAAGCCATCATACATTGCAAACAACAGGAACTCGACATACACGGCCAATGAATACCTCTTGGACTAGCATCGTCAGTATATGACATGTATGCGGTTATATTATCAAGTACCGCCACAGTTGAGCTGGGACAAGAACAAATCTTATGGGCCACCGCACCACAGTTAGGAAGCAACACACACATCGCCATGCTGGAACCCGACCCTGATTACATGATCGCCTCTCAGTGCGCAAGTCCCCGCATGACAGTGGGCACTACTAATAAGGAATATATACCTTTTAGAGTGTTCAATGGTACCGCAGACCCCATCACTCTTAAACCAGGAGTATGCTGCAGCCATTTAGTGAACATAATCTCATTGGAATCACCTACACTTACCGACACACCAGAGCATATGACTGATGATATACCCGAACATCTACATGATTTATATCTACGTGCCACAGTTGGATTACAGCAATCACAGAAACACGAAATTCGGAAACTACTGTACAAATATCGCGATAGTTTTTCCTCCGGAGACATGGATCTCAGGGAAACTCATCTCGTACAACACTCCATCGACACGACAATAACCGCCCCATACGTCAACCGGTACAACTTCTCCCCATTCATAAAGAAGCGAAAGCTGAAGTGAATGACCTGTTGCGGACCAGTATTATCGAACCCTCAGCATCTCCATGGGCTAGCCCAAAAGTACTAGCAGGCAAAAAGGACAGAACCTTGCGGTTTTGCATCAACTACCGCCGCCCTAATGATCTTAGCGTTACCGTTATCCGTTACCTCGGATAGATCAGGCCTTGGATTCTTTGTCTGGAGCCAAGTGATTTTGTACCCTTGACTTAGCTATCGGTTACTGGCAAGTAGCCATGGATGAAGCTGATATGGAAAAGACCGCATTCGTTTGTAGGGATGGTCTTTTCCAATTCGACAAGATGCCCTATGGCTTGTGCAACGCTCCCAGAACTTTTGAACGACTGATTGAGCAGGTATTAACCACCCTGCATTGGGAAATTTGTCTCTGTTACATTGATGACGTAATAGTTTTCGGATCAACGTTTGAGCAAACCTTAATCAATTTGGACACCTTGCTTTCAAGATTCTGCATGGCCAATTTGAAACTCAAACCCAAGAAATGTCATCTCTTTAGACAGAGCGCTGAGTTCCTGGGACATGTCATATCCGGTGATGGAGTGGCTACTCAGCCATCTAAAACTAAGTCAGTAGCGGAGTGGCCAACACCCTCTTAAGTCATTGATACACAGAGTTTTCTTGGCTTATGCCAGTACTATCGCCGTTATATCTGACATTTCAGCGAGATTGCTTCACCTTGTACAGGATCACCGAAAAAGATCGACCATTCGAGTGGAAGAGTGAGTGTGAAGGCTCCATCAGGGCGCTGAAGGAACTCTTGACGACCACCCCGATTCTTGCTCATACTAATCCAAACCTCGATTTCGTCTTAGACACTGATGCGTCAGCTTACGCTATTGGTGCGGTTCAATCTCAGGTCACAGAAGACGGAATGGAGCAGGTATTGGGTTATGGTTCGCGAGAAAATACGCAACCACCAAGCAAGAACTATTAGCGGTGGAATATTTCGTCAAGTACTATAAACACTTTCTGTATGGGTGCCCCTTTACACTCCATACAGACCATGCCTCACTACGCTGGCTCAGGAACCTAAAAAAATCTGGAGGGCCAGGTAGTGAGATGGCAGGAATCCCTGCAGGCCTATAACTTCAACGTTGTTAACTGTCCCGGCAAAATGTCGATGCCCTCAGTAGAGTTGGCTTGGAGGCTGAACACGAAGAGGCCGCCACCATGACACAGTCAACACAGCCATCCCCGGAGTTCCCCGAATTGAGGTGCGCAGAGTGGAATCCGGAGAAAATCGCACACCACCAAACAACAGGCGTGCAGACACGAAATATATATGCATGGATCCAGGAGGGGTACGTCCTCCCAAGGAATCGGTAACACCACTATCCACCACAGCAAAATATTATTACCAACGGTTCGACAAATGTCAATTGATAAATAACGTTCTTTAAATCAATAACCGTCTGGTAGTCCCGGAAAGTTATCATAACCTCATATTAAAAGAACTACATGATAACACCGGGCATCTGGACTGTTGCCTGTATCAAATCGAGATTCCACTGGATCGGGATACGCGATAGTGTCAAGGCATGGGTTGGCAAGTGTATCCCATGCCAAAGACGCGCTGTTGGCCAGCACCACATCGCACCCTGCCAAATTAAGATTGTTGGTGCACAGTGGGAGTGAGTGGCTATCGACGTGCTCGGACCCTTGAATATGACGGATGACAGAAATAAATACATCCTCGTATTGCAAGACTATTTTACGTAGTGGGTAGGAGCATTTGCTTTGCTAGACCAAAAGACATCCACCGTAGCAGAGGTCCTGGCAAGCAATGTGTTCTGCCATTTTGGTATGCCTTATGAGTTGCACTCCGATCAAGGAAGTAAATTTGAGAGCCGGCTCATATCAGAGCTCTGCAAATTGTTTCATATCATCAAAACAAGGACGACTCCATACCACCCCCGGAGTGACGGGATGGTAGAGAGATTCAACAGAACTCTCGCGGAGATGCTTACAAAGGAAACACACCTTGATTGTAGAGATTGTGATCTACAGCTCCCATATGTACTCTTGGCTTACCGCACTTCAGTACATATCAGCACAGATTATACCCCTGCTCGGTTAATGTTAGGCCATGAATTAGCCTTACCCCTGGATCTGGCCATGCCCCAGATACCAGGAGAGAAAAATTCACCATCTCTCTATGTTGAACTCTTGCGGCAGCGGATAGAACAAGCCCATGAGTTAGCGAGAGAAACAGTATCCACTGCAGACCAGTGGCAAAAGACGTGGCATGACCGGAGGGTGCATGGAGATCCATATGAAGCAGGAAGAATGGTTTGGGTACACGATTCACGACGGTCTGCAAACATGCCAAGTAAACTGAGTTACCAGTAGAAAGGCCCCTATGTGGTAGTAGGTAAGACGTCGGACATGACCTACCGTATCCGTGCTTCGGATGGCCTGACCTGTCATCCACTTCGATAGGCTTAGACCATGTGTCAGTGACGACCCAGCACCAGAGCTGGGACTGGGCGTTTCTTGTGACACTGGTACCCAGACAGATATTTCTACTGAAAATAGTGCTCCCATGGTTAGCGCAGAGCACCGCGGTGCCGGTTCAAGCCCACTTCTACCAAGCCAGAATGCGGGTGAACAAGCGGCTAACGCTGACGATGATGACGAGATACGTAGTCACCCTCTCCCTCCTCAGCACTGGTCTACTCGATCTGGGAAGCCGTATCTGAAGAACTTTGTGTTTGTTTTGTCCAAAGGACCAGATGGAAAAGGCGTTCCCCTGATCTCTTCCCATTCCCACCCACTTCATGCTATTCCCCCCACCCCACCCACCCCCATTCATAGAGTTGCCAAAGCAGAAGCTGAGGCTGACCCAAGCCATGCTTCCCGTGGGGTGGAACATATGATGAATAGCATGGAAGTGAAGAGGCTAGATGAAGCCTTGGCATGCCTAGAACCATAAAACCGTATAACGAGGTGTACCCGACCACTTCCCAAAATCGCGGACCGAGAGGGATAGGCTCCTCAAAGGTTCACGATAACAGGCGGCAGTGGGCCCGCGAGGGTCCGGGGACACGTATGAGATACTGAAGTCTCCGTGTCTAACGAAGGATGAATTAACATCCTACTGTGGTACCGTCTAGTCGGCGTCATGTTCGGGCTGCTGAGGCTTGGGTTCATCCTCTCTCAGTAAGTGGACATGCATGGTACGTGGATTACAGTCCACACCCAGGACATCTCTAGCGAACTAGAAGCCCCCTGTGTTTGTTAGGGATGGCCTGCAGGCAAGGTCGGGGAAAACGGTCAAAGTTTGTATTCTGTTGGCAGATAGATACAGATCAGACAGTCGGTTGCCCCTGGGCATGAGCTCAGATGGTAATCGCTATCGACTGGATTGCCGGCTGGTCGTCAGTAAGTGGACATGCGTGGTACGTGGATTACAGTCCACACCCAGGACATCTCTAGTGAACTAGAAGCCCCCTGTCTTTGTTAGGGATGGCCTGCAGGCAAGGTCGGGGAAAACGGTCAAAGTTTGTATTCTGTTGGCAGATAGATACGGATCAGACCATTGGTTGCCCCTGGGCATGAGCTCAGATGGTGATCGCTATCGACTGGGTCGCCGGCCGGTCTTCTTGATCATGTCAGTTCATCTGTGTGGTCAAGATGGCTCAATTTTACAGTCAGGCCATGGCAAGAGTTCGTATTTCGAGTCATGTCTCCTGTCATGAATAGTGAATCTTTGGGAAGCAGGAGGGTATATGTGTGAGACGGTGTAACCTGTCACTTGCCGGGTGGGTGGAGCAGTCTGAGGCCCATGTACCCATGCGGTGGATGACCTGTCTAGTACGATCTGTGCAGGGCCTCAGCTAAAATGACCGCAAAGTACGATCTACGTGAGGGCCTTAGCTGCGATGCATTTAACGGGCATCGCCTCCAGCGTACGGTGCAGCTGGGCTGTGGCTCATGCCAAGACGATTTTATTTGGCACCCAGTACTGTGTCCACTCGGCTCGGGAGTTGTCAGTGTGCGTCTTGACTCTGTCCCGGATTATGTCCCCCTAACTTGGACAGGTCTTTATCTCAGGCATGTGCGGAAAGGCACCAAGCTTAGGCCGCATCCTGTGTGGGGAACTGGGCGTCCGTCCAGCGTGGCGGGGACAGGGAACCACACTGGGAAGGCCAAAGGGTGTAATGCGAAACCACGGCCCTTACAAGGGACACCATTTTCCGTAGTCCCACCACCACCATCACTCCAATTCGCATCCCTCATCTATACACCAAGTTCGGACATCACCGGCACAGTCCATTTCACACTCCACTCGTCGTCTGTTGACCGTCAATCTTCAGATATGAGAGAGACTGCTGCTAGAGAGGAGGTGACATTCCGCACTGCACCAACCAAGATGACGCCCTGCGGTGGCCAGGGAAGCAGCCTGTTCGGCAGACTCTCGGCTCAAATTTTCTCGGTGTCTAAAAACTACAACAGGACACCAATCCCCCTGTCCAAAGGCCACCCCATCCATTTGGCCTACCATACTCCCCCGTGAGCAGTCAGGACATCACACCACAGACAGAATGACATCACATACAGAACACACCTGCCCTCAAGGCTGGATACGTCAATTCGTCATTGCGCGTACATCACATACATACTCGGTTATACTCAGCGTAACAGAGACATTCAACACCGGCAACAACATCATTTAGCAGCACCCACCGGTATTAATTAATTCCCGATAGAGACATAAAAATTCCCGCAACAGTTCCACCTGCATAAGATGCAGGAGAACTAATATCTCCCGCAAACCCCCACCTCCCGCTATAGCAACAGACTCGGCGATCACCAGCATGGAAAACTGGAATGCGCCCACTTCGCTTTAACATTGGCATCATACAGCAGCCCGGACATCCCAACAACAACATTATCGTCAACAAACAACAGCCAACAAATCTCCCGCACACACCTTCTTATCTAGTCATGGGAGAACTGATCATATGGATAGGAGGATTGTACTACAGCCATCTACAGTACGCATCACGGGAGGAACGTTTGCCCAACGTTCCTCCCCTTCCCTCTCCCACGACATCATATGGAAACAGCCAAAATCTACATACATCATTTACACGTAATAACAGTCCATATTTTTAAGAGAGCAAGATGCCCGCATTGTCGTCAGTCATGAGTAGGATTTTGCTACCGAAAAGTTGAATTCGATAATTGATTGATCAAAGTTACGACAGCATCCGACAGGTCATCTGCACTCTAAAATAACTCTGTCCCACCCACGGGCTCGGCCATTACAGAGCAAAATACCCTCATGCCTCGATAAAGTTGACATCATGCCGCCTCCCCCATTCCCACACCTGGGGCCATATTCACCAAAGGGCGTAACTTACGCAGGGCATAACTACCTTGGAGAATATGACGTCATAATATTAAATGACGTACGAACATATATGACGTCATAATGACTCCAAGGTATTTATGCCAGGCGTAAGTTACGCCCTTTCGTGAATACGGCCCCAGGCGGCCATAAAAACGTCACCTTCACCACAGCGCAAGTATCATCCACAGATAACCAGCCACGCGTATTAGACTCAAATCACCAACATGTCAGAAACATAGACACTTGGGTTGACTGTATTCACAATCTCCAAACGACGGTATTGTAAATTGTAACACTGCGTGCACTCACTTCCGAGTTGTGCTGTAATTTAGCCATTAATAAATGGTTTTAATGTGTCCGGTCTAGGCAGGGACGGAGCTAGTTCTACCCATCGAGGAGAATGCTTGGCAGCCCTCCTGCTAGGAAAACGCAGCTATCTTGTCGGGATCAGTAACTTTGGTCTACCGCCTGAATAGATCTGTTTAAACCACACATCAAATTATTTACAACTTTACTATTGTAATTTTTATTAAGAACACAACTGCTCTACAGTGATACAAATCATTATCGCAAGGGCCGGTAAAGCGGCATAAAAAATCTAACTGTGTAATTACAAGGAGAATTAAAAAAATTCTCTTCTCTGCATTCCAGTCCATAATCAACACGGGCTGATAACAACCTTTTACAGACAACTATAAGATGCATGTTTAAGAACCCGCGCAAATAGGGACATTATCATAAAACGAAATCTTGGTATAACATATACATATTTCCATATCTCGCATCTACAAAAGACTACACCTCAGCAACAGTATCTCGGCCATCGCCGTAAGAAGCACATATGTTTCCGATCAACCACGTGTTTCCAAGGGCCACGTGACTTTTACTACTATTTCCAGTAAATCGGATCAAATGCTTTAAACCAAAGAGCCGCCCAAATACGCGACTACCATTTCAAAATCGGTTAAGAAATGGCTGAGTTATCCACGGAAAACCCCTTTTGATTATATTCAAGGTATTTCCGTGACGTCATAACCACGTGTACGCAGAACTTCTAGAATGTTCTAGAACATTCGACTGCATTATTATTAGCTACGCGCTGATTGGCTGTTGCTCGACCGATGATTGGCTGGAGTCTGTGCCTGTGATGTCACGAGTAGTATAAAAGGAGACAAGATCCAGAGCTCAAGAGCATCTTCCATCTGTACCATCGGTGTACGGGAACTTTTGTCATAGCAGTAATGTTATTGTATCTCTTACTGACTACTCATTAGACATTCTATACTGTGATTACAGTCCTGAGTTCGATCCTCTCCCGTCATGAGCGGCTTGCGGGAATCCTGTTTGCGGAAACCAGCCTGCGGGAACTTTCCACCTTCCAGGGAATGCATCAACTCATGTCAAACTAAGGGTGATGTATCAATTTTAGTAACACGATAGCCCAGGCTTAAGAATGGCTACCGATTATTCAAGTAACTATACTTGACATTTTTAATTATCCCGTTAATTACATTTTTGATAATTATAGCGTATCTGTATAACCGGTCCCGATGACTAAAAGGCACCGTAATGGTCTTAGGACCGCTAGTTATAATTTCTGTATCTGTTTATAGTTATTCTTATTTTCTGTAAGGTGTTTTCGCTAACCGCACCATAGTAGGTTCCTCAACCTGTACTATATATATTATTCTGATCATTTCACATTGTATTGATTGTTCTGGTTAGTTTATATATGGCAAGTGGCCATCAATTTATATGTGTTGTTTATTTGTAGAAAAATATAGGACTGCAGTGCACGTAGGAAACACTATACAGCAACATTTATATATGTAGCACTTTCTCCCGCCTCCAGCAATTTTTCACTGAGGTCGCTGTCCGTGCTATAACTCTGTTTAGCCTGGCATGCTACCGACTAAAAACCTTTTCTATTCAGCTCGATAGGATAGGTTTAATATGATTAGAGACAATCTCTTCGTTAGGAGACACATAGTGTACGTCTCTTTTCTGGTAGTTGCGATAATTTAGCCCCGCACTCTGGCAAGGTTGTGCAAGATTGACCAACATACCTAAAGGGCCTCATATTGTTATTGTCTCTCTTCATGTTCCACTAAGCCTTATGGCTTCTTAATTGTTTGGATGTCCCTATCCGCACCATGGACTGATCCGATCCTGGGAAACTATTGGGGTTTCCGAGCGGTGATGGCCAGGGTGTGGTGTCACACACATTACCCGCATATCCTCGGATACTCAGTAGTTAGTTACCTTTGCCAATGTAGGAAAGCACTGCGAAAACATATCTTAATTATTATTTTCTTTAATCTGATGAACAATCCTCCCGCACCACAGTGCATAACTGGTCAACATGTGTTTAAACCTAACGCCAGGTTAAAAAGTTAGTTCTGTAGCACCTGGTGACGGGTGAGATGTGCATCCCCACCGAATTCCGAAAGAATGTCTGGGGATGATATTCAGATCTGCCACGCCCTCATGGGAAGGACATTTACGGTGGCTATTCGTCTCTCTTACCCCCACCATAACGATAGGTCAGTTGCTTAAAAAAATACTTTTGTAAAAAGTAACCAATGTCCTGTGACGTTGTATGTGGTTACGGAGTGAGATGTCCGGATTCTTATCAGGTTCGGAGATCTTGTGAAGTAACATGTATTCACGCTGTCTTCAGCATTGATGTCTTAGGGCATCCGTTCTCAATGACAGCCATATCTAAAAGCTAGATAGACGCCAGCCATTTGCGGCCTAAAATAGTTCTTGTCTCTAAAAACTAAAAATTAGATTAGGCATAGAAGAAGGCCCGCATAAATAAAAGCGGCAACTACTAATTCAGCATACTGAGAATTACATAAGACGGTGACGTGGGAATCCTTCGGGAATCGCTCATCCCGTCTTCACATAAAACAGCACGGAACCTTATAGTCATAATCTCACTAGGTATGGTCTTTTCTTTACAACATTTTGGTTAAATATTAGAGTGGGCCCCTTTCGACCACTACTCTTCTCCCGCTTTAAGCAGTGGCGACATTTTCCTGTGACAGAGGCCTGCACGAGGCACTTGCCTCTCGCAAGGATTCAGTGACGACGGTCCACCGGAATGATTGAGTTCCACTGGCCTTAGGAGCCGGTCTTTATTACCCGTAGGGTGGTATCGTACAGGATCCGCCACCCCGAGACCGGAAGTTACCCAGCATCATCATTCGTCGTGCACTTGCAGTGCGGCGAGTCGACACCAGACACCGGAACGGCCCGACACTACCCCGCGAGCTACAATATAATAGTAAACGAATCGAATGAAGCGCTATAAATATGGCAGGACGCATTCATAGCTATTCTAAATCATCACGCTTCTATTATTGAACGCAGAGTCAAACGTATCTGTCAACCTGGATGGATAAATGATGAAATTCTACAAGCGATAAAAAGGTTAAAAATGTTGCTAAATATAAAAAGTTCAAACATAAAGTAATGTCCCTAATTGAACGTTCCAAACGAAACTACTTCAGTACAGCGCTGGTTGATAATAAAATGAAACCTTCGAATATATGGAAATTTTATGAAGAGCATAAATCCGAAACCCAACAAAATGTCATTGATTTTGCAGGACAGTGATGGAAACGAAGCGTAATATTTTATGAATATTTCACTACTGTTGCTCGTAATCTAGCAAACACCATAAATACACAGTCTCGCGGAATACCGAATGACCTTAAAACCTATGTTAGAAATAGAATCCCAAGCGAAATTGAATTTAGAATACCAAATATAACAATAAATTATGTCTACGAGGAACTTAGTCGTCTCAAAACGAATAAGTCAGCTGGCTTTGACGGAAGCGAAATTGAATTTAGAATACCAAATATAACAATAAATTACGTCTATGAGGAACCTAGTCATCTCAAAACGAATAAGTCAGCTGGCTTTGACGGGCTGAATGCCCATTTCCTAAAATTAGCAGCAGCTGTTATAGCGCCGTCAATAACACATATTATAAATATAAGTATTGATACAGGTGCTTTTCCTACCATGTGGAGGTGTGCGAAGGTAAAAACCGTTATACAAATCAGATAACAAAAGCGATATTAATAACTATAGACCCATATCCATTTTACCGATTTTATCCAAAATTATTGAACGGCATATTCATAATCATTTATATAAATTTCTTAGTAAGTACCGGTTACTGAATGAATCGCAATCGGTATTCAGGCCAAAACATTCAAGCGAGACTGCGTTGCTGAAATTAGTAGAAAAGTGGCGGTTTGCGATAGATAATGGTCACTTTGTAGGAGCTATTTTAATAGATTTCAAAAAGGTGTTTGACTTAGTCAATCATAGTATATTATTAGAAAAATTAGGCATTTATAAATTTTCTCCACTAATGTTAAAATAGTTTTCCTCATATCTAGAAAACAGACTTCAATATGTTTCTATTTCTGATAAGGTATCTGATCATCTACCGATATGGGTAGGCGTGCCACAGGGTTCGGTGTTGGGACCCCTCTTATTTATATTATATGTAAATGGTCGTCACATGTGGCTAGATAGAAACGTTGACATGTATTTTGATGATACGACGATCCACTGTAATTTTGAAAGTTTGCCACCGATAAAACAACAGCTCACAACGGATATGGCTTTAATACAAAATTGGTGTGAAAATAATAAAATGATCTTGAATAAAGAAAAAACCAAACTATTAATGATAACCAATAAAACAAGCTAAAGCAGATAAACAAAGACGAAATCATGAAGATACCGATATTTGATGGTTACTTAGAAATTGTAAATGAAGCAAAGCTTTTAGGTGTATATATTAATGACAATTTGCAACAAGATTGCGTCACACATTTATATGCAAAAGAAAAACAAGAATTACATGGATGTTGAAGAGTGAAACTTGTTTTATAAAGCTTATGTCCTTTGCCACATGTTTGCCATACTGTTGTCGAGTGTATAACGCTGGCTTGCCGTCATTGTTAAATAAGCTTGAGAAATTGCAAAAACGTGCAGCTAGAATAATTTTAGAAGTACCCTATAGGACCCCGTCACAAGAAATGTATGAAACTTTAAACTTGACGACGTTAACTCAAAGAATGTCAGTTAAGACAAACATCATAACATATAAATCATTAAACGGCAATGCACCTAGTTACATGAAAGATCTATTTACGTTGATGGAAGATGCGCACGCTCGAAATCTACAGTAAAAGATGAACGGTCTGTTAAAGCCTCCAAAAATTAAAACAGATGACGGGCGGTACAGTTTTACCTATACCGCAACACAACTATGGATCAATTTACCGACTAATATTAAACATTAAAGTCAATGTACTATAAAGACAATGTGATAAATTGACAACATATTTGCAGGACAGAGAGAAGTGTGTTTATCTTGTTATATTAAGATTCAATGCCGCATGCTTACTGCATGTGAAAATGCATTTTTCATGCACTGCCCCACATTCGCGGGTAGCGAAGGCAAAAATTCACCATATTGCAAAAGCAGGTAACGAACGTTAACAGAAAACGCTTAAAGGTTTACCCTACCGAACATGGGCCACCGCCCAGGGGTTCTTACTATCATTTACAGTTTCATACCTGTGCCATGTAGTGCTGATGGTGATTGCGATCGTAATAATGATAGTTTTGTGGAAGTGTCATATGTTTAAGATGGCTGTAATGACATCAGGCTTGGAAAGGATTAGCTATGGGCTATTGGAATAGCAGATTATGTTTTGGAGCCGTCCGGCCATCTTTCCATCCATCTTGTTGACAATATGTGTAAATTCTTGGGGTTTTGTTTGATAATTCAGATTCTATCTGGAGCTAAATTATAGGATATGTAGAAAGATTTTCACATTATTACATATACTGAGCCAAAAATGTTTAGCCACAGTGAACTTTCGTTTGTTGTATTAAAACTATGCGTCCATTTATAACCAAATTTGCAGGCATGTTTCGTCAATGTAATGTCTCGCTGATCACGAGGAAATGCAAATCATTTCTTGCATTTCTCGGCCGCATGCTTACTGCATGTGAAAATGCATTTTTCATGCACTGGCCCACATTCGCGGGTAGCGAAGGCAAAAATTCACCATATTGCAAAAGCAGGTAACGAACATTAACAGAAAACGCTTAAAGGTTTACCCTACCGAACATGGGCCACCGCCCAGGGGTACCCGAAAATCAGCACCATGAAGAAATGGGAAGACTCGCTGCTTGGCAGAGCGTTCGCGATGTTGCTCGACATTTTAATGTTCACGCCCCAACCATTTCCCGTCTCCGCCAATGTGAGCAGGAAACTGGACATGTTAATGATCGACCACGAGCTGGCAGACAGAGAGCAACAACACCACGAGAAGACCGCTACTTAGTGACGTCATCACGATGTCACAGGTTTGACTGTGCCGCGGCTGTCCCATAATTTGCACACCGCTACCGGCACTACAGTGCATGCACAAACTGTGCGAAACAGACTCCATGATGCTGGACTGCATCTCCGTCATCCACTTGTTGCTGTTCTGCTTACAGAGCATCACATCGAGAATCGGTTTGCCTGGGCAAGAACTCATCAGCGATGGCGTGCTCAACAATGGAGACACGTTTTGTTCAGTCATGAGTCAAGGTTTTGTGTGGATGTGGCGGATGGTAGGCAACAGGTTTGGCGACGTTTAGGAGAATGGTATGATGCATCCAACATCATTCAGCATGACATAATCAGTGGCGGCAGTGTCATGGTGTGCGCTGGAATCCATGAAAATGGCAAAACAGATCTTATTGTGATTCACTGAAATTTAACGGCTCAACGTTACTGTGAAGAAGTTGTCGCCCCTGTTGTCATCCCTTTTATGCAGCATCATGCAGACTTTATGTTCCAGCAAGACAACGCCCGTCCTCATTCAGCTAGGGCCACCAGTGATTTCCTTGAGGCTAACAACGTTCCGGTGTTGGACTGGCCAGCGTGATCACTGGACCTGTCTCCTATCGAAAACGTGTGGGACATTCTTGGCCGTATGGTGCGTGAGATCCATCCACATCTTCACAACATGCAGGAGCTGGAAGCTGCACTGCTCCAGGAATGGGATGCGATTCCTCTTCGTGACATCAGGTGCTTAATTCGAAGTATGAGAAAGCGATATACAGCGGTGGTTATTGCGCGCGGAGGTCACAACCGGTATTGACAGCTCGGAGTCATTATTTAAATTGGACCCTTCTGTTGAACGAGGCTGTGTTAAAGGCGCGATGCTAGCATTACAGTAACAAGAGACTGTTGTTCAAATTGGAAAATGACCTATCAATTAAATAATATATTTGAATCAATTTCTTGTTTTTGTTAAATAACATTTATACAGTAATATTCTCAGTGTTGCTAAACATTTTTGGTTCAGTATATTTGATAATAGAATCATGCAATATCTAATGAGTTCTAGATGGTATTATGTTCAAAAGGCTGGTTATAAACTGAGTACAGAGATTCTGAAACAGAATATATAGTAAATTATTACCATTTGAAAACTGTAAGTTGTGACTAAATTGCATGTTTCTAAATTACTCCAATGTAGAAATTGTTAAAATTCTATACTTTATTAGAGCATGCATGTATATCTAGGTACACATATGGGTGAAATTCTGGCGATATGCCAGTACATACTGACATCTATCCGATTGTGGCTAATGTGAACCAACTATCTTTCAATGGGGACATACTGCGAATGAGTAACTACATGGACATACTTCGAGATTATGATATTATTTGATGCTAGAATCGTGCAATATTTCGTACAGCACTAGAACATAATAATAGATATTGAGTTCTGTATGGCTAGATGTTCGAAAAGTGGTTGCAAACAGAGTACATAGCTATCAGTATGTAAATTATTAGCATCTGACAACTTTTGGTCGCTACTAAGTTGCGTATTATAAAATTATTTCATGGTGGAATTTTTAAAAATCAATATTTTATTAGCGTATTCTTATATCTATCTGACATTTTGGGGCCGAACCTATTACAGACAATAGGCTACCGAATACTGTGGATCTGCCAAAACTTGTGCAAATATTTGCAATAGAATTGTGTACTACGAAATTACTTCATGGTAGACATTTTAAAGCTTGATACTTCATTAGCGTATTCATATACCGATCTGACCATATGTATGAATTTCGAACCGAATAGGGGCCTAACCTATTGCAGACAGTATGGTACTGAAAATCACTGATCTGTCAAAATGTAAGCCAATTTTTGGTATGGAATTGTGGATTACAGAAATATTTCATTCTAGAATTTGATTTAATTATGAATATAGCTAGCAATGATATGATATCATATTGTTTACAGCAGAGAGGACATTTTGGCTGAATTATACTTTTTAGTTAGATTGCTTTTTAAACAGATGGGCCACAGCAATTCCGAAAAGTAATGATATGGGTCGTATTATATACAGTCATAATTGTTCATAGTGTATGTAGTGCAAGTTAGGGTAGGTTTTAATCTGGTCAAACGAAGAGACTGGGGTTGTTCGACCCACTGCCTAATAGTGATAATATATACATGTAGCATTGTATGTGGTATAATATAGACTGATGTGATTCCACACATAATTGACGTGTAATAGAATACTATTGGTACAATACAGACCATGGTGGCTTTCCGTACATCTATTTGTAATGCAATGTATACATATATTAATATTTTGGGTACAGCACAGATCGGTGTGATTTCACACACAATCTATTATGTATGATTACTGTATTCTGTGGCTGTAGTAGTAGAAACATCATACAGCTGCAATCAGTCCTTCTTCGCTTTTGCCCACTGTATCTTGTCCTCAGTCAAAGTCCTTAGCTTCCTCAAGTCCATTTTTGACTTGGGTGTACCAAGTCCTGCTTTCTTGAGGTAACCTCGTAGCACGCTTAGCAGATTTATGCAGTGGCGTCACCTCCCGGCTTTATATTTGCTGGCACTGAGTAGGGCGAATTCCAAGGCTCTCTGTGCTCGTGTCTCTTCTGGCACCCTTAGCACATGACCAAACACGGACCATCTTTGCTGGGCGACTTTTACAGACAGTGGTGACGTATTCCACATCTTGCATAGTGAATCTTTGGAAATTATGCTGTCTGGCCATCGGTGTCCAGTGATGGTGCATAGGTGTTTATGGTGGCAGGCATCGAATTTGCCTAGGGCTGCCTTCGGAGCTTTTAGATTAAATTGTGTACTACAAAATTACTTCATGGTATAAATCTTTTAAACTCAATACTTCATTAACCTATTCATATACATATGTAAACATATGGCTGAAATATTTGGGCCGAAGCTATTACGTGCAATATGCCAGGACATATCAACACCTATCGGAATGTGGTGAATGTGATGAATGTGAACCAACTATCTCATAATGGTGGCATATGTCGATTATATAACTACATACTATGAAATTACTTTGTGGTTAAATTGTGCAATATTCCACACAGCACTATATAGAGTTCTATATGGAAAGATGTTCGAAAGCAGAGTGCAAACAGATTATGTAGATATTGGTACTTAAAATAGTAAATTATTGACATCTGATAACTGTTGGACGCAACTAAATTACATATTGCGAGATTACTTTATGGTAGACTATTTTTAAACTCAACGTTTTAAGAGTGCATTCATATACATATCTAAACACATCAGTGGAATTCTGGGACAAAATCTATTACAGACAGTAGCTTACTGAAAACAGTGGATCTGACAAAATTTGAACCAGTTTTCGTTATGTAATTGCGTACTATGAAATTGCTTTTTAGTAGAAAATTTTAAACTCAGGACTTCAAATTAGAGCATTCATAGCCCTAACTAACCATATGGCAGCAACAACGCCCAGTCAAATTAGTTTCAAGAGTCAACAGAATATGTATTAAATGGTAGGTATACAATTCTTACAACAACGAATAGTCCGTCTTCAATGGACCTTTCCAAGTTTATCCATCGATTATATAACATCATATGACGTCATACCCAACTAAGTGACGTGCATGCTGACATCATAATCATTACGTCATAAATGCTTGTATGTGGCCCGTCTTTAACTCTTAATAGTCCAACATGTTGTAAGAATGTCTTTGCTATTTAATAAACATGCTGTTTAATATTTTGAAACTAATTTGACTGGTTGCTGTTGCTGCCGTAAGCAGCAACAGCACCCAGTCAAATTTGTTTTAAAATATTTATCAGCTTACCTACAATATTTGACCACTCTTGCTAAAATATGTGCTCACTTATTACCAGTCATTCGAATGCTTAGGCTACGCTATACAGCTCATAAATAAGTTAATATACTTACAAAACATAAAACAGAAATTCTGTTTTGTTTTGCAAACATGTTACTTTATTTTTAGATGTTCTATACCACCGAGTCGGCGGTTTTACAGTACAGCTCATACATGTATATAAGTTACTATATTAACAAAGAAAAAGAAAAATTCTACCTTGTTTTGAAAACGTGTTAATTTATTTTTTAGGTCTTCTATACCAAACGGTGTCAGGTTTCGCGGAAACTGAGATATTGAAAAACTCGCTTTAACCATTATCTTGCTGGTTTCAAAGGATTAGTTGTTTCACGGCCAGTACAAGAAAGGTGTGTGTAGATTATGTTAGCAATAATGCTGAAAGTTGTCTACACGTGTGCAGGAACAGCTTACGGCAGCAGTTTCCAAAATGAATAGAAGTTATCATATATTTATATGTACAGAAATATGTGGAATTTCAGCAATGTATGAGTTAGGTTTTAGCACATTTCTGTAATTCCTAACGCCTCTCCGTATTACCGTATTTCCCCAATTTCTTTTTTTACGGTAGTTTTATAGTTCCGTATTTTGCCATGCTATTTAAGCAGAATTTCTATTCCAATTACCAATAAAAGATTTGCTTACTTTTGAAGGCTATATACACAGCTGATCGTCTGCATCAGATGGCAGTCAGTCAGTCCGCCAGCACCCATTGTGAGCGCATGCGAATGGCCGATTTAGCCAATATATATCCTAAATCTATGGTTACAATCTAAAAATAAATACGCACTATATCGCTCTAGTTAGCGGTTGGAGACCACAATCCCTTGCACAAAACGGCCGCGCCTATGGACAATTCTAGACACAAGCACATATATGTGTGGCCGTCGAGCGGCCACGCAACGAACAATAGCACATTATATCGGTGATTCATTCCCAATTACAATTAACATTACATTTCTAGAGTCAAAGAACTAAAGACAACAACATGTTTATCTAAAGTGCAGGACATGATCGTAAACGTATATTCTCCGTCTAAAATTTAGCCGCCTGGTTGCTACAAGCCAAAACAATTTTCAAGGCAAATAAACACTGGATGTGTTAAGGAGTTTGAAGAGAATTTGACTGGAGATTGTTTGTGGCTTGGCTAAAATAAATTTCCTGTCAAATTGTTTTCCAAATGTGTCCGCACATCGAGAGCTAAACCTCATGGCAAACATAATTTGCAGAAACCCAACAGCCAAGCTAAAACGATGTAAACTATATATATATATATATATATATATATATATATATATATATATATATATATATATATATATATATATATATATATATATATATATATATATACACCTGTGCAAAAGTTAAGCACCACCCTATTTTTACGCACATGCGAGGGTATATTCATGTGCTATGAAGAAAGCAATAGCATAAACATTTATGTACCCATCCATCTTAGTGCAAGAGGTAATAATGCAACTAGAGGAATACTGATTATGATGGTGGGGAAACACTGTATGTTTTTGCTTGAACTTGAAAACGAGGCCTGAATATGGTTACGTTGACACAACTGACAACTATTGCCCTACAGTTGACACACGTGGCTAGATTGTCATTAATGGTGTCTGAAAACGAAGTTTAACATCTGTGCACGAGTTTGAGACTGTCATTATTAATACCGGGTATATCCACCTTGTGCCTGGATGACGGCCTGGACACGACGTCTCATGCTGGTCGCCATTGTGGTATTCGTTGCCATTCAAGATGGAGTACGTCTGTTAATTCCTGTAGGTTCTGCACAGGAGGATCCCTCCTTCTCACCATGTTTCCCAGAATGTCCCAGATATGCTCAATAGGGTTCATGTCAGGGCTCCTTGCTGGCCATGATAGGGTTTCGATGGCATTCTGGCGGAGGTATTCATGCACAGCTCTAGCACGATGTGGTCGGGCGTTGTCATCCATGAATATAGGGTGGGTTCCAGGTGCATGATTTACAAAATGAGGGACCACAACTCTATCCAGTATGGAATCTTGATAGCTTTGTCCATTTAGTGTTCCAGGTACAGTCAACAGATCCAGCTTACAATCAAATGAGATGCACCCCCATATCATAACGGAACCTCCACCAAATGGAACTTCTTACATGATGTTACGTTGGTCGTACGCCGTGCGTCTGGACCTCCATACACGAGTTCAACCATCTGTGGCATGAAGCAGGAACCGACTTTCATCGGACCAGGGTACCCGTCTCCAGGATCTCATGTTCCAGTGTCTTCTTTCGTTGCACCACCTCAGACGCTCCTCTTTGTCTGACAGGTCTCCTAGCTTTCATGCCAGCAGCATACAGTCTCCTTTTGACGGTAGACATTGACACTCTATTGCGCATTTCCCATTGCTGGCTGAGCACTCTGCTGTTGGTGAATGGAGATCTCCTAACAAGGCGTACTAGGGCTCGATCATCACGGGCAGTAGTCTTCTTCGGTCTTCCAGATCTAGGCCTGTCCTTCACCTCGTTAGTTTGCCCATGTTTTGCAATCAAACGACTGATTACAGTATGGTTAATGTTCAGCTGTCTGCCAATCTCTCTGCATGACATACCAGTGGTATGCATGCCTATGATTTGCCATTTCACACGATCACTTAACCTTCGTCTTGCCATAGCGGTTCACAATCAAGAGCTAATTCTCTCTGTACAAATAAACCACGGTCATGAACACAAAATTCCTAATCTTGTCGCCTAAATCTGTATGTAATGTTCTACACCTCAAACTGGACTTTTACATAACTGAACACGTGTGCTGTTTCCCGCCACGCACGGACATCAAGCGGCGTGAAGTCATGCATGCATGTGCATTTCGTACTTGGAATTATGTCAGTTAACGCGGGGACAAAAAGTATGGCAGCCTAGTTGTACCATCATGTTTCTACGTTCTATTGTTTTTGCTGGTGCTTAAATTTTGCACAGTTGTACCATCATGTTTCTACGTTCTATTGTTTTTGCTGGTGCTTAACTTTTGCACAGGTGTATATATATATATAATATATATATATATATATATATATATATATATATATATATATATATATATATATATATATCGGCCCCCCCCCCCCCTCTCTCTCTCTCTCTCTTCCCCCTCCACCCCCCACCCCCCCCCCCCCCCCCCTCTCTCTCTCTCTGTCTCTCTCGCCCCCCCCCCCCCACCCTCCACTCCTCTCTCTCTCCCCCCCCCCCCCCCCTCTCTCCCCCCTCCCTCCTCCCCCTCCCTCCCTCCCTCCCTCCCTCCCTCTCTCTCTCTATCTCTCTCTCTCTCTCTCTCTCTCTCTCATCTCTCTCTCTCTCTCTCTCTCTCTCTCTCTCTCTCTCTCTCTCTCTCTCTCTCTCTCTCTCTCTCTCTCCTCTCTCTCTCTCTCTCTCTCTCTCTCTCTCTCTCTCTCTCATCTTTGTTATCATTTCTAGAGATTAGAGATAAATTTTCCGTCAAATTGTTTTCCAAATGTGTCCGCACATCGAGAGCTAAACCTCATGGCAAACATAATTTGCAGAAACCCAACAGCCAAGCTAAAACGATGTAAATTATACATATGTCTCTCATATGTTATCATTTCTAGAGATTAGACTACATCGATATAGATCTTTAGTTTATAATATATTGTTGGAATTTTCAAAATAGCACTATGTCTATTTCTTACATGATGTATCACTGAGCCATTCTGAAACCACTAAACAATTTTTATACAATTAATGAATCCAATCCAATTCGATCCAATGTATTAATCAAATATATGACGTCAGAATCAATTTCGTCCAATTAATAGAATCCAATGTATTAATCACATATATGACGTCATAATCAATTACGATCCAATGTATTAATCAAATATATGACGTCATAATCAATTTCGTCACATCCAGGTTGACGTCACATAAACTAAACAATGAATGCCATCTTAGTCAGTCAAGAACGCTAAATAGTCGGTCAGCCTATACGAAGTGTATGCATTTACTGTCAATAAACTTTCGGTTAGGTATTTGGAGGCAATTTGACTAGGTGCATCTACTGCCATAGGCAGCAAATGCATCCTGTCAATTTGGTTTCAAATTATTCAGTCAACATACCTACACCACAATAGAGGTATATATTTATGTAAATAAAGAAACAGATTTATGGAGTTAGGGGCCCTACCTATTCGATCTATCCCAACTCAGGTTAATGTTGGATAGAGCTTAGCTAACACTATTATTTAATTGTACATAAATGGGTACCCACATGTGTGCATGTGTGCGTAAGTCACTTGTAGTCTGGCGTCACATTCAAATAAATTCATAAAATGACGTATCTAGCTACTTCATGAACAATGAACAAGTCCCCGCAAATGTCCTTACATTTTAAGGTCGTGTTCACGCTGGAGGCAATCCGGAATAACGCCATATATCAGTATGACGTTATTCCGGATTGATTATCCAGTAAGAACACGGTCTAATCTATCATACGCAACAACAGCAGTCCGGACAAATTAGTTTCAAAATATTAAACAGCTTAACTGTAAAATTGCCCGGAAGAAAGAATGCGTTTGAGGTAGATTGTCTGTCTACATATCTGTCCGTTGTGTACGCGTGCGTACGTTCATAGCTCGCGTAATTGTGCGCGTAAGAGTATTTTGTATTTTTCAATATTTGTACAAACATTCAGTGTATATTACATGAATTCCAGCGTGACGGAATCACAATTTGCACAAATATTAATGAACACTAAAAGCCTTCCAGAAATATTTGAAACAAGATAGCACAGTAATTATTTCTTCATGATACAAATAAGACAAGCACAATCACGTAGGCGCTAGATTGATAACAATCAAATTAATATTTTCTTCGATATGTGCTGTTATAATGTTTGTGACGGAATCACAAAGAATAGACAAAGAATTTCATTAAGCATAGAAAAATGTACATTTCTGCTCTTTACACATAGGTGTGAATAAAAGGGCAGTCATTTTTGTAACCAAGTATCCTGGCTTCTAAAAGAATATAACATTTTGGCAATATAAACATTTATAACAATTTCAGCCTCTACAATATGTGTGACGGAATCACCTACGTGATTGTGACGGACTCACGAGTGCAAAACTATTCACAAAGGTGCGTAAGATAGGAGTGGTATAGTTCAATAGTTCAATAGTTCAATTACGTAAATCCTTCCTTTACACGGGAGCACCTCCGAATGGAGTAAAGAAAGTTTAACATCCATTACATTGAATTTAAATTAAATTAATGTGACAATATGCAGGACTAAATACTATATATATATATATATATATATATATATATATATAATATATATATATATATATATATATATATATATATATATATATATATATATATATATATATATATTGTGATTAGGGTAAAATAGCCAGTGTCAAACTAGATTGTGACATCGGGAAACTACACATGTGACATAATATAATTAATATTACTAAGATTATAACTAGCTTGGTGACATTATGATGTCACATTTGTTAGAGGGTCATTCAATATTATGACGTCATGCTGTCCAAGGTAGTTATGCCACACCTAACTTATGCACCCTTTGTGAATACGGCCCATGGTTTCTAAGCATATTTAATGCAATAATGTAAGCAAACATATGTACACAAAAAGAGAAATGATATTTCAGTAATTTTGATAAATCTATATGTTTAATGTTTAACTTTTAAAACGCCAAAATATGGCATTAATCACAATTAAAGAGGTAATGTAATTAAAATCAGTCAATTATCAAATATTATAAGTTCATTTAAGTTCATTTTGTAAGTTTATAAGTTCATTTTTGTAATTTTATCAAACTCCTGGAAAATACTTCTAAGACAAAAGCCAAATGAAGCCATGTGGTCAAAAGGGGTTAAAAGGCCAGACCGTGCTGTTCAGTTCCCAGCAAAATTGTCGAAAATAAAGAACCTTGCAAGGTAGTTAATGTGGCCACTTTTAAATTTTGGATTAGATAGATATAAAGTGAAATTCAGTTGTGTAACCCTTAATAACAACTAGATGGATATGAATAAACAAGAAATGATGTCTCCAAACTGCCATCTATATCAGTTGCAAATGTCACAAATAAATTGCGACTGGTTCCTGGACACACCAGCACATTCAGTGTGACACCACTTATAACATGATTGGCACTGTATCCAATCTCCATTTGAATGGGAATACAGTTCTGAACAGAACAAACACTCACAGTCATCATCATCATTAGTGGCAATCCGTTTCTTTCCAACACCTTTCAAATTCGCGTTCCGTTTATTAAGTGAATCCTTTTTTCTCATTGTTCTTTTTACTGGCGCATCACCACCACCATTATTCTTCGATTGTCGTGTCAGCGATATGTGCATTCCAAGTTTCACCCAAAGGTTCATTGGCAGGAACGTTTTCATGTTCATTTGGAACTGTTGGAAAGATAACACTCGTGAACTCTTGAATTGCACTGCTATAATATTTCCTTTTAACAGTCTGTGAATCGGGAATAACGCAGTGTGTATTTATAGTCCCTGGGACAGCAAGTGGAATTTTATTCCAGGCATTCAGAATATCGAGATCAACGCACTTTTTGTCAATATCATGTTGTGTCATGTGAATAAGCTCGATCTGAGATCCAGATGCTTTGATAGCTACAGTTAGGGATTCAGCATCTTTAATAATTCCCTTTCTGGCCATAACATGGCGTCGGGCCATCGCCTTCACGTTTCCCCCGAGGGCATCATTGGGGCCCTTCCATGCTTGTCGCAAAGTAATTCCATGATAGATCAATGTTCAAGAATTTATTGTTCATTATAATCATCAAACCAAATATGAATCTGTTTTTATATTGGCTGCTAGGCCCATCTGTCCATATCTTAACTGTCTTTACGGTTGGCATTTGATGTAGAATTCGCTCAATCACTGTGGTAGTAAATGCGGTAACTGACTTCTTTTCGTGTTCTCTTGTGTCTGATGCAATAACGAATGACAAACTTTTCATCTCTGTGGTAGGCAATGACTGTATACAAAGTTACCTGATTTTGGTGCCAATGAGCCGATTGTATCTCGTCCTGAAACAGGCAAGAGTAGTTTTCTGCAAAGTCCATCTGGAGTAAGCAACTAGAGCTGTCCAGTAACTGGGCTATTTCCTTGTCATCACTGTACGAACTCGCTTGTTTGTCTTTGATGAAAGCATGCCAAAGAAATTTTTGCATTTGAGCACAAAGTTCATTAATTGCCATCCCGTACTGTTCCCTCACATAGAGCTTTTATAACATAGTTATTATGATCGGTATCCACTGATGCCAATGTATACTGTCATCTATGTTGGATAGATCACTAATCTTTTCAGTGAAGAGTTTGCTGTCCTTGCATTTTGCACAGTTGTTCGACATACACATCTCGTTAGAAATGTCACAGACATACGAAGACAGAAACTCATTCCTTGAATATAACGGATCGATGGACATGTACGATGCAATGACTCAAGGAGGAGACTATATTACCATGATACCTACAAACGCACACATTGTGTGGCATTTTTGATGATAAAAGCACATTTTTTGGCCGTAATTCTGAAAACTTTGATTTCTGGATGTTGATATCACTATATTTGGCTTTGAATGATTGAAATGCTTCCATAAACTGTCATATTTAGATGATGTTTTTGTTCTGTGGTTTTAACTCCATCTGACTTTTCACCGCGATGACATCAGCCTTTCCTGGCATTACTATTGATATATCTTCACTTAAATAAAATTCCTTTACTTTACTCATATGTCATCAGGTATGCCATTACCATGCTGAACCGGACTGTGCAAGATACGCACATTAACGACGGGTGAATTATGTTTATCAATGTCAGTAAGTTTTTTCAATAACTGCTATTCGCTTGCTCGGGCTTTTCGGAAGATGCCTTTCGACGCGACACTTTGCTCGACTAGTGCTGCTGCTGTCTTATATGGAGTTGCTGAACTTCTAGGGAGTGCCACTTTTAATACATTTTGCGATTTACGTTCAACGCCATTTTTGTGTACTAATTTTTGTCCGTTGGCGGAGAGCAGACAGTTCATTTTCACGCAACTGGCTTCTCACGTCTCGCTTCCTGCTGCTATCTTTCGCCAAATATGCCGAATATTCTGCATTATTTTGGCGAATTCTAGTCCGCCTCTCCCGCTGTCTTTCCGCAGCCGTCTTCATTTCTTCTGAAGTGTAAAAATACTTATTAATGGCTTTGTCGTCTAATATATCATCTTTATTGCTTTAACCCTTAACCCTTAGCACTCTAAAGTTTTGAAAATTAAAATTTAATTTAATTTCATATTATAGCTGGTATTCATTTTGGAAACAATGCTGCTGAAAACTGTTGCTGGCTACGACAGCAACAGGGTTCAGCAGCAATTGTTTCCAAAATGTACACCAGCCTTTCTTTTCCAGACTCTATAGCTATCTACTTTTCGACATCAATGTGCTACGGGTTAACACTTTTACCAGCAAAATAAATGGCTCTTGCTGTGGTGTTCAAAAGATTGCGAAATGTCCGTTTTGTGGGCACATGAGGACTTTTCTTTTAACTTTACCACTGGAATGACTGGCTCGAGAACCGAGTCAGTCATCTTAGTGGTAAAATTTTCTAAAGGTGTCTTCACTTGCCCTACAAATAGACAGTTTCTGTGAGATCGCACGGTTCGTGAATGCATTTATAAAGGAAATTGTTTTATTATGAATATCTATGTTCACAATGACACATAATAAAGTATAGTAGTTACTTATAAGCTGATCCTATAATTGCTTTTAAATGGACACCAAGAGGTGCGTGATTCCGTCAACATGTGATTCCATTACTTAAAATGTGATTCAGTCACGCATAATTGCAATTCCCAGAGCACCAATTACTCCAATATGGTATATTTATTCAAAAGAGTGTTGCATTCTGCTATAGAAAAACTAATTCAGCTTCGTAGACATAAGATTTGATAATGTTATTCTAATTATTTGTAGTAATTGTGACGGAATCACAAAAATTTGTACACAATGTATTTATTTTAATACCACATTTCGTCATTGTCTCTTATTTAACCATGCTCTCTCACTAAGATGAAATATATGTCATCATGTAGCCTAGATATTCATAATTATAATGATACCAATGATGCATACATACCTTAAACTCCCGAAAACAGTTGGTTGTAGATTTTAAATCACGTTTATTAGCAAAATTTGCACGCTGCAGCAGACGCTAAAACAATGCATTATGACGTCAGAAAGGACCGCACAAAATGAATTTAAAGCTGATGTATTGCATGAATTAAAAAAAAATACGTAAGATTATGCATTTCTCTTGCATAAAAATATTAGTATTGTTGGGGTAAGCAGCATTTAATTATTTTGGGTTCGTGTCTGTATTTTCGTGGAATTCATGATTATATATTATTGTACATAGTCTATATATGTTTGATTGCCTCGTTAACATCAGGCAACTGACGATTTACCCTCGCAAAATAAAGAATTATTATTATTATTATTATTATTATTATTATTATTATTATTATTATTATTATTATTATTATTATTATTATTATTAGTTAAATCCAGCTACAGCAGCTGAGAATTCATTTGAGAGATCTCGCCAATAAAAATAGTCGGCAATACGCCTTAATGGCCTCAAATGCAGTACCAGATGATGATGATGATGATGATGATGATGATGATGGATAAATTAGAATATACACGGACTTGACGTGGTAATCATTAATCAGTATGGAGCAGCTACATCGTTCCAATTAATGAATTTTCTAACCCTTTAACACTTATATCAGCTTAAAAAACGGCTTCTGTAGTGGTCCTGAGAAATGTCCATGTGCAGCCCAAGAGAGGACTGCTTTTTAAACATTTACCACTGGAATAACTGGCTCGATAAGCGAGCCAGTCATTTCAGTGGTAAATTTTCACAAATAGTCTTCTCTTGGTCTGCAAATGGACAGTTTCTATGAGAAAATTTAAATTTTCTTGAACAAATTCGAGGGTTAAACGCTTAATGCAAAGTCGGAACGTGTTTGGTGTCGGAATTGACAAAATCACGGTTTCTCATCGATGAAGCGTTTGGTAGAATCTGTACGGAGTAAAGTCACAGAACTAATTTCCGAATAAGAATACGAATAGGAACATGAAAGCCACGCCACAAGAAACGCGCCAGAATTGATTTGTTCATGTGTTAGAAATGTGTCTAGATCTGAACAGACGATTGGAATTAATTTACTAAGCAGATATCTACACACGACATTAATAACAAATATGCACCATAGAAGCGTAGAATTTGGAATCGATATTACCGTTGTATAAGAGGGTATCTCTTAGGTATTGAAACATGGTGGTTGAATCGCTTTCTTGTGTGATTTCTGACCGTAGGCCTATAGATACAGAATGCCGAAATATTGTATCACGACATGCATACATACACGAAAACAAACATCAGATCTACATCCGAAATGCGATACTCATTCCCAGTGGTCTAGGCAGAAATTCTTAGGGTGGGGGTAGCATCTTGGGGAAGGTCAGGGATATATTCTTCTCCTTCCGTGAAACAGACGTTCATGGGAAAATAGGCGTGTTCTACTAATCTCCCAACAGACGCGGTGACAAGCGGTTATACAAAGCCGACTATTTCTACATGTAGGCCCTATCAATTATTATTATATTTTGTTGACAGACGGATGACAAGACCCTCTCGGGCATTGTTCCCCAACGGCCATCTCATGTGTGTTCAAAGTGATGCAGGAACAAACATAGTTTTACATACATTAAATATAATAGCGAGAGCAATGAGAGATTGCAGATCCTCGCCCTCCCGTTTTGCCATATTGTAAAATGTTTTCGGATTTTCATGATTTTTTTCGGATTTTGTCGGATCACGACCAAAATTGTGGAATTCTAGTGTTAGGTTGCACCGTTTCCTGTGTAAAAGTTCAGAGTCAAAGCGGACTGGTAGTTTCCAAGATATACATAGATCTAGAATTTGATCCAATCCAGATCCGGCTTCTTTTATCCGGATCATTGCCAGTATCTGAAAACCCTCTTGCACGGCAAGTTCGTTGTGTTTAAATTTGAACCAAATCGGATCAGTAATTTTTTAGATATCGCTCCGAAGAGACTGATAGACCTGATCGCAATAACATCTGACCCTTACAGGGCGAGGATAATAATAAGCGTGGAGGGGGTAATTTTGCATAGGGGCACATTCCCACTAGGGCATTCTAAAGCTACGCCACTACTCATTCCGCCCACGTGGCAAGCTAATGAATTAGTGTTTACAATTCAGGCTGATTTCCAGAAATAATGGCTTGGCTTGATTCTTCCTCAAATTCATCACATTCTAAGGGGAAAAAAAGAAGCCAAAATGCAGAAAAACTAAAAAAGTCACACAGATAAAACTTTCATATACTTTTCCAATACCCTCTAAGCCAGAGGAGAGATCATTCCAAACACATTCAACTTTCAAAATTCATGCTTAATATATAATACACATACATCACAATTGGGCAGTCCATCAAAGTCAGATCCTATGAATCGATGGACCCCATACACATAAAACAAGACATTACAATATATAAGGTTTTTAAAATGGTACATTGGAAGTGTGGAAGGGAGGGGATGGGGCGGGGGTGCTCAACAATGGTACAGCAGTATTAGAGTTAGAAAGTTGTTGGTGGTTGTAACTTAGATAAATGTTTTTATAGTAAAGTGCATCGAGTGCAGATCGCAGAGACAACAAATCATGCTATCGAAGAATCACAAAACAGATACAGATTGAGTGTCCCATTATTTGGGAAATTATCGCCTCATCTGGTCTTACCAAGATGAGCAAATGATCATATAGTAACAGGTTTCACCTCAACAAAGATAGCATATATTATTATACCTACGTTGTGCCTGGAACAGGAATTGCGGTGTTGTAGTTTCTGAGTATAAAACAATGTTTGACATGTGCGATGGAAAGATATCTTGCAGCATGTTGATTTGAAAGAAGAGGCTCAAGGCGTCTATAATACTCACCTGTAAGATTGGCATTTCAAGCGGAGAGGCCATGCTCTACATGTAGAACCCAATAGGGTTTTTTTTATTAT